>CM068954.1:189734139-189753331 GCA_035128595.1 Eptatretus atami | reverse complement strand
TCTGGCTGCCAGACCATGCGTCTGATCAGGTTTAAATTTAAAACATGTATTCCCCATGACTACTCGATCATAACTGACGTTTCACGTCAACTGATGAAGCGATTGAAGAGAAATATATTTAAGATTTTTGTTCAATCCAATATGGCTGCCAGACCATGTGACCGATTAATTATTCGTGAACATCCTGGTATCCCCAAGGCCTGGGGAACACATGGGTGAAGTTTCCCCTCAATCTGTCAAGCCGTTCTGGAGAAGAAGATTTTTAAAGGTTTATTCTTCAAAAAATCATAGGTGGAGAACTTTTTGTTCCTCATGGATAGGCGATCACACCTGTAAAGTTTCACCTCGATCCGTTCAGCCGTTTCGGAGAAGATTTTTTGAAGGTTTTTATGTTAAAAACAATATGGCTGCTGAACCACGTGACCGATGATAATCATCAATTCCCCTCCATAAAATTAATCTCTAAATGACCATCAAAATTTGTTTTTTATACCGAAGGATAAAGCATTCAACGTATGCAATAGGGATACAACTTTTTTGCAACTCCATAGTCCTGTATCATATTCTGATGAGCTTTTGCTAAAGAAACAATGAAAATCAATGTTTTTTTTGTATTTGTTCAAAAAAGTTCACCCATGACTAACTTTGAAATTTGCATGACTTGCATGACCTTAATTGCTCGCTCACAGCATTGATTGCTTCTGCTGATGTTTAGTTTTGATGGCTCTTGTTTCCAGTGATTTGTCAGGGATTTCAAAGCAGTCTTGCAGGGTAGTAAGGCTTTTTAAGTTAAATAAATAATTAAACAGGGTTCTAGTTTTTGGAAATCCACCCAAATGCAACCGAGTATAAAAATTTCAAAGTTAGTCATGGGTGAACTTTTTTTAACAATACAAAAAAAACATTGATTTTCATTGTTTTCTAGCAAAGATCATCAGAATATGATACAGGACTATGGAGTTGCAAAAGGTTGTATCCTAGTATGCAATTAGTCATAACGACGCCACCTATGACATCAAAAGAAAAAATCACCTTGTTTCCAATGCGGGAGTACTTGCTTTGTGCCAAGTTTCAATTTTATTTTATTTTCAATGGAGTGGTTTCGGGGATAGAGGTCCAACGTTTTCCCTTTTTTCTGATGTGGCTACCACACCACATGACCTATGACATCATAATTATCATAATTATCATAAAAACATTCTACCCGAGTAGTCGCACCTATGGTGAAAATTTTGTGTCAATCAGATAAGCGGTTGCAGAGAAAACAGATAAAATTATCATGGACGGCCGGGCGGACGGACGGACGGACAGCCCAAAAACATAATGCCTCCAGCGACTTCGTCAATGGAAGCAGAAAAACACCTTTGAGAGAAAAAAAAATCCAGGAGTAAAACCCACGTGGTTTTATTGGATCATGCACTCAAGTCTTACGTTAGTGCAACATTTTCTAATTACAGGACAATCCAGTTAAACCTTTTCCCCACCCAAGGCCCGTTTTACAAAACAGACTTTTATTGACTTTACAAAAATGATCAACAACAAAAAAAAATTCGGAGCTATATACAAAGATAAACATCAGTAATTTTACACACACATGTCCAACCTCCATTGTAGCAGAAACAGACGACATGCTGCAAAATATTTCCCATTCAACGATTGCGCGATAGGCAGTACCGAATATCAAAATGAACAACCAGAACCGATATCCATTGAACTTTGCTTGGTCAGGCCAGGCTGGACTTACAGCAGAACGTTGCATGATGAACTAGCCCTCTTGGTCGACAAAAGTACTTGCGCACAGCTTAAAAGAAAAAAAGAAACTCAAAACCAAGCTATCTGAGACGCCAACGATGGCATAGCCGACGATAAAACCGAGTAGAATTCAATAAGTGCCTCGAGATGCCAAAAAAGAAAAATGGCTCTGGATTGATTTTTTCCGAAATGAGAGAGAATGTAAAAATGGATAGACGTGCATAGTAAAAATGTTTCCATGAGATTTCACTTTGATCTTTGCATCACATTCACAGCTAATCTGGCCTGCCTCGCTTGGAATTTCAACCATCTTGCTTTGCTTCCAGCACTTAATACAGGCAAGATCACAAACATTGCAAACGAATGACTTTTTCACTTTCCTTACCTTTGATCTACATGCGTTCAAGTGTAATGTCGACAGAAAGAGACCCATTCCCATTGAGGACTCTTAGAACAGCACCGATTGAGAAAAGTTTACCTTGTACAAACTGGTGCAGTAAGCTGTATATTTCTTGGCAAGCTGGGCGTTTCTGTATAAAGCAAGCGGGTGAAACAGCAATCAATTTTAGTATCTTTGTTATTAGAGGCAGGACAAACCATGAGGATTACTACAGACATAACATCGTACACTGCCTGTTGAAAACACATACCATACAGATCTGCGTTGCTGCGTGAGTGCACTGCAGACAGCCAATCACAGCCATGAATAATGTTACGACAACCTCGACTGGACTCGTCGTCGTTATTCCCTGGATGCTCCGAGGTAAAGCTTATTCCAAAGTGCATGCTGGCTTACATTCAGCAAATGGCTACCTTGACTTGACTTGACCTGACCAGCCTATTTTGTCCACTGCAAAGGCCTCCCTCACCATGATCTACTCTGCTCTCTTTAATGAAATCAGAGGCCATTGTACTCCCGTAAAATCTTCAATTTCATCTCTTCATCCGATCTTTGGTCTACATCTGCTCCGTTTACGGCCTTCTCGGGGTTATCTGTTTGCAATCCTTGTTGTCCGCTGGTTGTCTGTTCTTGCTAAAACATCCAGCCCAGTTCAAATTACGTTTTTTTGATTGTGACTAGATGGTGAATGAATTTTGTTTTCTGTCTGATCCATTTCATCCTTCCTCTTGTCCCTTTTGGTTTTGCCAAAAAAAGAATATTTTCATGGCTCTTTGTGTGATGATGAATTTTTACGCTGTCATCTTTGTTAGAGGTCATGCTTCAATTACATTGCTGGGACAACACAATGATAGTAAACGTTCCTTCAAACACAAATGTACTTTTCATGACTTTATAAAACAATTCCCCAAATGCTACCCATCGTGCTCTCGCATGTCTTCGATTCTCCAAAGTGATCCATATATACGAGTTGCCCGAGTAAACTTAATTGCTTGTTTCCACAATTTTACAATGATCAATCTGAATCTCTTCCTTTTTTGCATCACCGTTAAACATTAGTTTTGCTTTTCCATATCAATTGCCAGTCCGATCTTTTGACTCTTCACATTGAGCTCTTTCATCATGATTTTCAGTTCTTCAGCATTGTTTGAAATCAAAACAATTTTATCTGCCGATTGTAGGTGGTTCAGTCTTACTCCATCGACAATAATTCCTCTGTCTTCCCGATGGAACACTCCCAGGCATGCAGTAAACAATCGTGCCGAGGTCATACCTCTCTGTCCGACACCTCTTTAGACCTTGATCTTGCCACTAATTTTTGTGCAGTTTCACGGTTGCTGTTCCACCATTATATACCTCACTTAGTATATCGATGTATCCCGAAGTTGACATCGAGGTGATGTGGAGCTTGTATGACAGAGTTTGTTTCCACAAGGTCTGAAGGCTTTTTCATAATCAACGAATGCAAGACACAAAGGAAGTTTCTATTCTCCATCTTTTTCCAGAAGCCGATTTATTGTACGGACGTGATCCATTGTTGAGTATCCACTTCAAAAACCCGCTTGCTCCTGTGGTTGATTATCATCGTTTGATCCTGAGTCTGTTCTTCATGTTTGTAAGCAATTTGTAAATACTGTAAAGAAGGCTAATTGGACTAATTATTTAGGTCCATGTTATCTCCTCTTATGCAGATCAGTACCAGCTCAGAGTTCTTCCAAATTTTGGGATTTGTTCCATATTCCAAACACTTTGTAAATAGTTTTGTGAATTTACTGTGCAGCAGTTCAACACCATCTGTGTTTGCATCTTCAGGAATTCTGTGTTCTCATGGGGTCTTTCCTCTTTTCACGCTCATCGATACAAACAGGATCTAATCGATATAGTCGCTGGTGGGATAGCTTCATCGTTATATATTGTGTCTGCATACTGGTTGATTGTAATTTCTCACCGTCGAGATGTTCATCGATTCTTCCAGATGTTTCATGATGTGACCTCCGCTTGTGAGAATGCTTCCATTTTCCTTGTTTCGGACAAAGAATCTCAGCACATCAGTTATAGCACTCCGCTTGTAAGCTTGACATTCTCCATTATTTTATCAATTTACATCAAGTTGAAGTTTCTTGTTCTTTATAACTCTTGATTGTGTTGAGCACAAACTTGTATCTTACAAGTTGACGGTCATGCCAGCACTGAAACGGTTCAGCACTACTCCCATTTTGTTGGAAGATGTTCTCGTTGACTAAAAGGACGTTATATAATTTTTAAATGCTCCGTTTGGACTGATCCAAACGTTTGAAACGTGTGTCCATGATGTCGAGGTTTTTTTTTTTTTTCATTCATCACAAATTTGACCAACATGCTTCCTCTTTCATTCCTTTCGCCAATTCACCCCCGCTCCACCACCCCAACTCCTACTTTTGTATCGAAGTCACCCATGATGATAGTGTATATTCTGTTGTGGTAGTACTACATTTAGAAATTCTTCCACTCCATAAAGGGTCGTCATCGTGCAAGTGGATCAGAAAAACTCTCGTAACTTGTAAGATTTCCAACCAATTCAGATTTTATAAAGAATCCAATTCCACAACTCGATCTCTTCTTCTTTTACTTTGTCTCTTTTGCAGGACTTTCCATTTTTTGTTTTTTTCCCAACCGTTTTTCAACTGCAATCAACTTTCTCATTTTCTTCGAATTCAGCCCAAATACATCCTACTTAATGTTGTCGAGTTCTTCTTCTGCTTCTTCCAGGGTTTTCAGCTCTTTCTGTGTTTAGGAGGCCAAGTAGACTGGCCACCATTGCATCATAATGCTACTGCATGAAATGTACACTATCAAGCTTCCAAAAATATACCTCTCCATCCAATGAAATTTGAAGTACATGCGGCTTCTTTATGTTATAATTACACTGATAATTGAGGAACTAAGCAACATTGCTCATTGCAGGTATTTAAAAACCAAGTTTTTCTTTTTACCCCATTCCCAACCCCCCCCCGCCCCCTCCCTTTCAACAAAAACCTTCTCAAGTGTTGAAAAGTGAAAAGGAAACGTGGCTGGTGATGCACACCGTGACGACTGGTGGTACGCACGACATGATGGGGTGCGACTCGCAGCAACTCACTGGCCAAGGATGAAAATAAGTGGGTAACGGTAATGTCAGTGGCAAAGCAAGCAGCTCGTTTACAAAACCCAAACAATGTGCAAGAAATAATGGAAGGTTTTAGACCTATGTACATGGACTGCTTAGCAGCAAACTAATTGAAGCATTTATCTGAGAAAATGATCAAAGATGAAAAGAGTGACGCACAGTAATAAACTTTAGATTTAATTCAAAATTGTACCATATGTTATGCTGAATCACCCATGGAAATTGTGCGTTCATTCAAAAATTACATTTTACAATGGTGAACGAAGAACGGTGAAGTGGGAAAGAAAACAGACACTGTCCCCAATGTTAGAAGAGTTCAAGTGTAATAATGGCAGAACATGATGTCGGGCAGAAGGCAAGGCCCCCCAAGGCGGTTATGGAACCGTCTTGATTTGTGGAAGTAGAAAGACAGGAGACTGGGATGCTCTTATCCGGTTGGTTCTCTCGATGGTGCATCGTTACAGAGTCGGATAGAGAATGGCCACTGTCATGGCAACCACCAAGCACACCAATGGCATCCACTTTGACCAAGTTTTCTGTAAAAATAAGACAAATTAAGATTTTTCTGTGTACTTGTGTATTCCCGTTCATTGCTAATGCATAAACAAACTTTACATTGATCCGTTGCATACAATGGTAAACTTTCAGAGACTGTGCTGGTGATTAAGGTGGCCCTGTAAGTATTCCATTTACTTGGGATGATACTTTTCACGGCACCTGTGTGTGTTAATGACTCAAGTGATCAGGAGAATAAATGAGCTTGTCCCTTGTTACACATCACGATATCACATCATATTGTCCTAAGTTAATTATAGCAAAGGAAAAACAAGTGAGGCCTTCGTGATATCTTGAGCTGTTGTGGATGGACAATGTGTTTGCATGCAAGGCACTCAGTTGTTTAAATTGCAAACAAAAGAAAGGTGAAAACCCATTCTGTATCCTCGAAAAAAGCAAATCAGAAAGATATGACATCACAAAATAATGGCTGCTTAATTTGTGAATGTGAAACATGTCGAAAACATTTAAATGTGGTGAAAACAATGGCCATACTCCATCGTACAAAGTCCTTCCTTGGCACAACTGAACTCTTATCCACCTACAAGGTCTTCATCCGTAGCTTTATGGAGGACTGCTCTCCCCTCTGGGCTGGCTACCCTGCCTCACAACTTGCTCAACTTGATGCCGTGGAAACCAAGGCCTTCAAGATCACTTATCTCCTGCAATTAAGTTGAGTCGATGGACCTATCAAAAAGCCATCGCAGACAGGTCGGTGGTCTCTCAGTGTTCCACCGCCTCATTTTTGGTCTTGCACCCTCTGCCCTTTCTGTGCTCTGTCTCTCAGCCCCTCCCTCCCACCAGGTTTCTGCAAGGTGCAGGCGGTCTACCAGAAATTCCTTCTGGTGAAACTTCCAAAATCCAGAATCACTGCTCACCTCCACTCACTTGTTCCTCCTTTTTCCCACCTGTAAAACAAACTTCCACATTCTCTTCAATGTCATTCTTCCCACCAGCTTTTCACCACCATCTGAGATTGTCCCCAATCCAAAACCATGATCGTTTCTACCCATGTAACCCATGTTAACCCCCCCACACCCGCTCCAAGTTCCAGTCTTTACTTCCTGAGAGTTTGCTTCATTATCCATCTTCTCTCTCTCCGCTAGCCCTCAATCTCCCCAGATCCCTTATTTCTCCAAGTCTACATTTATTTTGTCCTCAATCCTCTGTTCGTGTGTCCCTCTCTTTCTACTGTTCCTTTGTTCTGTTGTGTCCTGATCCATTCCAGGTTGTAGCTCCTCTGCAAGCCTCAACATTGCATTAAATATATATATATATATATAATAATATATATATATATATATATATATATATATTATATGTACAGTGGAACTTCCCAGAGTTGGCACTTCTCGGAGTTGGCAACTTCTCCTACTTGGCAGGTTTCAGCCGGTCCCGACAGAAGCTAATGCACATTGACAGAACTTCCCGACTGAGTACTTCTCGTTTCCAGCACTTGCACCCAAAAGCCGGTCCCAATTAACCAATCAACTTCTGGACTTGGCAGTGAAGAAAACTTTCACGGTGATAGGCCCAATTAACAATGATAATTAAAAACAACAGGGTCGGGAGACGATACTCCCATCGAATACCAGATAAGTGCTGCGCTATATGCGTGTGACAACGAACTTGTCACCAGTGACGTCAACTGTGGAGGACGACTGTCACTGCCCACTGCCCACTGATGATGACAACGATGACGACAACGATGACGATGATGCGGAAAACGAACCATCCCCGACAATAACACTGAGACAAGCGATTGAAATGACGGACAAGCTCAGAGACTTTTTTCTACGAGAAAATATGCCCGATTATGTGCAGCTGATCACACAGATGAACAATTCATTGCTAGAAAAATTCGTGACTTCTTCCAGCCAGACAGACTTGATATCTTTTTTCATTTCATATATATATATATATGTATATATATATATATAAATATATATAATATATATAATATATATACAAAATACAACACATATATATATATATATACATATATACAGTCATGCGCCACTTAACGACGGGTTACGTTCTGAGAAACGCGTCGTTAAGCAACGTCGTCGTTGTGCGAACATCATTTTTTTGTTGTTGTTTTCGTTTTCGAACATCGTACTTACACAAAACTACACACCTAGGCTATATGTTATAGCCTATTGCTCCTCGGATACAAACCTGTACAGCATGTTACTGATCTGAATACTGTCGGCAATTGTAACACACATCCAAGAGAGACGGAAGACGCGTTAGTTTTACCTTTGTGCTGTTCATGACGGCCATCGGTGTTGTTAGCGGCAGCTTACAATCTCCTCTCGCATCGATTATAGAAAGATGAATAAATAGCGTTTGGATTTTATAAATACGTAATCATTGCATCGATGTTATAATTTATAAATGAAGAAACGAGCTCCTGTCAATTGTGATATATATTTTCAGAACAGTGCGATTGTTTTAACAACATAAAAAGCTTCACTAAAAATGAATTTGTGTTTTTAATTTCGACTGTAACAACGATTTATTCGCGGAATTCTTCAATTCAAAGGTAATTTACTTGCGAGAAGGTAAACGTGCAACATTGGTTCAGTTTGAAAGCCGATTTCCTTGAATCCCGATTTAGCACGACCCTGCTTTTTTCGCGATGACATTTTATGGACCTCAACGATCGCATTATAACAGGGCCCAACTGTCGTTTATTATCATTATGAAGTATTATGTACTGTACAGCGTACTTAATTGTATGTGCTATTTTTATACGACTGAGGTGCTACGTCGGCTACATCACTCGGCGATAGGAATTTTCAGCTACATTTTTTTTTCATTTTTCATTTTTTCAGAGCTTTCAGATCAGTCGTATATGCGATCCGTCTTGCCCAGAACGTCGTTAAGCGGCGCATGACTGTACATATATATACACATATATATATATATATATAATATATATATATATATATATATATAATATATATATATATATACACACATATATTGTTGTGGGGCCGAGTCTCGGTGGCGAGCACGACCGCTAGGGGGAGCAGTAGAGTCGGCTCACCGAACACCCGGAATTTAGGTCGTACCTTTCAGATAAATCCGAAAGGTCACGGGTCCCTTATCGGACCGAAGATCGCCAATAGGTCGACCACGTGGGGTAGGGTCAATTACCAATTTCAATATACCTAAATACCCACGCAGTCTAACTACCGGGGAACCAACCCTCGGCCGACTCTGTCCGATCCGAGTCGCAGGTAACGGTCGGATCCGGCGTAACCGAGCGGAGTTACCAGAGCCGCGCCAAACCAAATGAACAATTTACCCTCGCTATCTCTCATACACAGCGTGCTAAGCCAATGAAAGAAACACAGAAATGAGCTGGTACATTCAACAAAAGGGATATTTATTTACAATGGGGGGAAGGGAACACACAAAGAGCAGAGTTATCCGAATAAGAAATGTAATGTACAATGAGCAAATGAAAGCACTTACACAATTCTACTTGAAGACGGGCCCACACACAGACACACACCCCCAAAAGAAATGATGGCCACGGCCTTGATTGATACCCACAGCTCGGAGAGAAGGTGAGCTGGAGGTAAAGGATGCCAGCTTGGACCTTCCCGCTCGTGCGGCCCTTGACGATCCGGCTCGGCGGCACTCGAACCGCAACACGATGCCGCTCCAAGCACCAGGTACCGCGCTCTTCAACCGGCCACGCTCCAATCAACCAAGACCAAGGAAGAAGATCAGAGACGACGATGACCAGGACCAGACGAACCAGCCAGCACCAAGACCCGCGACTCCAAACGACCAACCTCCCCAGCCTGGCGTTCCTATATATCTTTCTTGTCCGGGGTGAGAAAATCGCCATCTGAGGCGGTCTCCACCCTCATTGGCCGGGCGTCGTGGGAAAGTCGCCCTCTGTGGCATCTCAACCCTTATTGGCCGGGTGTCGGTGGAAAGTCGCCTCTGTGGCCATCTCAGCCCTCATTGGCCGGGGTGTTGTGGGAAAGTCGCCCTCTATGGCCATCTCAACCCTCATTGGACGGGGTCGTGGGAAAGTCGCCCTCTGTGGCAATCTCACCCTCATGGCCGGGGTGTCGTGGGAAAGTCGCCCTCTTGTGGCCATCTCAACCCTCATTGGCCGGGGTGTCGTGGGAAAGTTCCCTCTGTGGTCATCTCAACCCTCATTGCCGAGGTGCCGTAGGAAAGTCGCCCTCTGTGCGTGATTGGACAGGGGCACGCCCCTGCTTTTCTGGGCGGAGTCTCGATCTGAGGCGATGAAATCTCCGCCCACGTACGTGGCTGGACACGGGTGTGTAATGGCGCGATGTGCGAAGTGAAGGAGTGATGGTTCGGTTGGCTGGAGGCTCGATATTTATTGCAAAAACCTGACTAAAAAAGTAATTCGCAGCGCACACATGTAATTCCCTTTAGACACAGGTAGGGGGGCCCTAACTATAAACACATACTTATCGAAACAACGAAGCTTAGGGACTGCTGTCTGTCTGTGTGCACAAGGCTTCCAATTCGTAACATATATATATATATATATATATATATAATATTATATATATATATATATATAATATATAATATATATATATATATATTGTTACGGCTGTGGAAATTCGCATTACACCATTCAGGTCCCGTAGGTGAGGTATCTCTAAGTACATGTGTAGTTAGCCCAAACCCGTTGTCTAAAGGGAATTTATGTGATTCATCGGGCTGCGACGCTTTGAGATAGCGTTTTTCTGTTCTATCTTTATTTTGAACCAGCCACGTCCCAACCGCCATCAACACAACAACCACCGCAACCACCACGCCAGCCATCGTCACCAACTGCAACCACGCTCCAACCCTCAGACACAACGCTGACAGCCACGACCTTTACCGTCCCAACTCGCTCCCACATCATCGCATCATGCCATTCCCACCACGGCACATGACCATCAAAGCACCACCTGTGAACACTGAGCGTCGGGCTGTCTTGGGCTCGTTCAGCGATACGCACCGAGCCGCGAGTGCAAATAGCGGCCTTTCCGAGGGAAATTTCGGATCAGGAATGCTACACGCCCACTTCTTGATCCGTCCAATTAGGAAGCGCGGGGCGGCTTGGCTCCGCCTCCAGGCGCGTCTGTGGAAATCGAGATATGCAAATTCTAGGATCAGGGGAGGTTCACGCCCATTTCCTCCGACCAATGGGCGAGCGTGGCTCCGCCCCGAGGTGATCCTGATCCGGAAATTTGCATACTGGGTTCTCCTGCCGGCCTATAAAACGCCGAGCGGAGAGGGTTTTGGGGCAATCAAGTCGGGTTGGAGAACAAGTCAAGTCGGGTTGGAGAACGGAGTCAAGTCGGGTTGAGAGAGCAGTCAAGTCGGGTTGGAGAACGGAGTCGAGTCGGGTGGGAAGGCATCGAGTGGTTTCTGCAGTCGGCTGAGGAGAATTGGGGGAAGAGGCCAAGGAGCGCGGGTACGAGGCAGGGAAGACGGCGGTCGGCGACGAGGTCGCAGTGGGATCGCTCGTCGCGGGACTCAAGCAGCCAGCCAGTCTCCTCCCCCAGGGCATCAACAATCCCCCCTTTTCCCCCGCGCTGAGAGAGTGCACAAAGGCCGCGTTCCCCCCCACTCCAAGCGGTGCCAACGAAACCCGCAAAGGAGCACGAAGTCGGGCACCGCCGCGGAGCCACATTTGCGGCTCGTCACGAGGACGCGGGTAGGACCCCCCCCCTCGTCTCGCGGGCCTGGCCGCTCCTTCAGGTCACGCGCACATATTGGCCCACGGGCCCCGTCTGCCCCCTTGTCTTTGAGGGTGGCCTTTTCTTTTGCTTTTGAGTAAATGTTGTCGGCGCCGTCTGTAAAGTAGAACTGTTTAAGTGTTGCGTGTGTCGGTCTTAGTCGGTTTTAACTGCTTTTCTTCTTGCATTTGCTTTGTGTGTTTTGGCTGTTATATGTGCATTTTTATTGTGACTGGTAATATACGTGCCTTCCGTGCTGGTCTTGTGTGGGTAATAAATGTGCTTTGTGTTGAACTTGTTCCCCGTTTCGCTGCGTCCTTTCCTTTGTTGAATCTCCATCTTGCTTCACGTAAAAGGGTTCGTAGTGGGCTTGATAGCCGATAATTAATTGGAACCGTCGAGGCCGACGATAACACCGCTCGGTTATCCGATAGCACGGAACGGACCGCTTAAGCGGCCCGTGTCCGGAGTCGACCTGCGGTGAGGTGCGATCGCCCGGTTTACCATCCGCGTGGTACTTAGGTAGGTAGAGTTTGGCGAACAACCCTATCCTACGCGGGTGGCCGATTGGCACGATCGTGGTGAGGTCGAAAGGCCCACCCGTGACTGGCTCCGGGCGATAGTTCCCGGAGGGTCACGACAAATTGATCCGTCCGGTGGGCGAGGCGGCCGCCATTCGAGTTACGTGGCCGTTCGCACGCCGGCGGGCGCGAATTCGCACAATATATATATACACATAGATATATGTAAATATATATATATATATGTAGAAATATACATATATATACACATATTTATATATATACATATTATATATATATATATATATAGAAAAAAATACACACATCTATATATATGTATACACATATTTATTAAATGAAGACACACAGGGGAAAACCAGAGATGTCAGGATAAGTCAATTTGAAGAAACTGAAAAACAAGTTCAAGACTTTGGTGGACTGTTTAATAACTGTCATATAGATTTCTTTTCCAGTAAAAGGAAGAGTGATCATTGGCGATCAAATTAAGCATGTAGCATTTGCCAAGCTTCTGTGTTATTTAATTTAAGAGCAAAGAACGAATCAATGCTGCAAACTGATCACTGGTTATTCCCTTGTTTTAATAATTGCCATGCAATTTTAACCCAGGATGTGTAGCAAATTCATGCTTGTTGTTTATTAGCATACATTACATGACTTTGGTGATCACAGATTATTTTTTTCAACATTAAACGGTCATTGTTTTTTTGTTTGATTGGTGTTCAACGCCATACTCAAGGGTATTTCGCTTATATGACGACGGATTCTCCATTTCTATACTCCATACTACTTAATATGATGGAAAACCGGGAGGAAACCAAGGATATAAACCACCCGCGATAGCCGAAGTCCACCTCATGTGACTCCCTCATTACTAAGCAGGTTGATTGGGCGGTGGTGTACATCGAACGGAGGATGGATGTACGCAGTCAACAGCGCTAACCATTAAGCACGCGTGGGTCCCATAAAAGTCACAATAAAGGTTTGACCAGGCTTGAACCACGATATGCACCAATTACGGAGCCCATGATATAACCAATAGGCCATTGTAGTGCTCAGAGTTTATGCAGAATACAGTTCCTCTGGGTACAATTAATGGAGTGGGTATGGACAAAGACAGGCAAAGGCGATAGGTTGGGGGGAGACAGTAGGGTAGGTCCGGCCCGTTTTCGGAGCAGCAGGCACCACGCACTCCTCCAGACCGACACGGAACGAGACCAGAGGCGGCCAGCTTCACCTGCCGGCCTGTTGGCTGTATCGCCTGTTCCGCATCTGCCTTGCCATGCCTTGATTTGCCTGCCTCTGCCATAACCCATGCCTGCTACCCTTCTTGCATTGCCCCTGTGCAACCATCTATCCATGTGTGCCAGGACCATCTCCAGTGTTTGCAAGGAATGCCCTGCGCAGCCGCACATGGGGACTGCATTGGGCAGCCCGTGCATCGTTTACATCCATTTTTTGTGTTTTGCATCCATTCACTTCCATCCATTTCAAATGAGCCAAGAGACTGCATTGGGCAGCCTGGCTACTCTTCAAATGGCCTGTGGGACGGCACATGGCATGCCGTGTTAGGGTGAGTTGCCTCCAGCAACTGGGGGTATGAAAGGAATGAAAAGACACCCAAGGGGACCTTTTGACAGGCCCTGAGGATGACTGACCTCAGCTGCTGAGCACTCACCCATATAACTGTTAACTTTGCCATGCCTTTTTCCCCACAGAGGACAGGTCCTGGGCCATGGTTAGTGTAATATTAAGTAAAGATTGTAAATAAATTTACAACCCACCTGTAGTTTGTCGTAGCGCCGGCAATGTATTTAAGTCGTCTGTGTGAGTCTGTTAGTTAGTTACGCAGCGCATTAGGTTATTTATTTTGGGACATGTATAAAAAAATGTCGCACTCAGGGATCCGTAGGTAAAACGTACTAGAAAGAGAACTTACACATGCTGGTCACACGCAAATTTGACGACTCGGGACGAGTCTGTAAAAAGGGGAGGGGGTAGTGTTGCGAATCTGGAAGCCATGAGCACACAACATTCAGGTCCTATATCAGTTATTTCGATAAGTGAATGTGGATAGATAGCTCCCTTTCCCTAGTCTAATGGGTGAATAAATGTAAATGCGCTGTGAGTTACTTTGATAGTCAGGGTTTTTCTTCATTCTTACACCCTCATAACTACGACAACGCCAGCATCACCTTCATCTCGCTCTGGGCGACGCCATGCCTACGTGCGTGTCAGCATGTACGCGGGCGGAGCCCACGCAGAATACAGTTCCTCTGGCTGTTTGGTGGGTGGACCCCACGCAGAATACAGTTCCTCTGGCTGTTGGTGGCGGAGCCCACGCAGAATACAGTTCCTCTGGCTGTTTGGTGGGCGGAGCCCACGCAGAATAATGTTGCTCTACTGTTTGGTGGGCGGAGTTCAAGGAGGAGTCCCGCGACAAGAGAGGAAGGGGTCCGCGTGATGTCACACGCCCCCGGGCCAATCGACGGACTTGCTGCTCGTTTTGGCCAATGACAGGGCGACGAGGGATTCTGCGTGCCAAAACCATCCAGTCAGGGAGAGCGAGGAGGGCGGAGGCGTCCCCCCCCCCTCCGGAGACAGGGTGAATAAGGTGCGGCACGATTCGGACCTCAGAGAGAGATTGGGAGATCCTGCCGCCGACAAGAACCGAAGGGTGCACGCCGTCTCTCTGAAGATACCGAGGAGAGGTTTGGTTGTCAGCACGAGCGCTGAGTGAGCTCGGGAGGCCGCTCGCGGCTCGCTGGTGTCTGGGTTCGAATCAGCGCGAAGACCACACGAGGTGGACAGGTCCGAGGCAGGCTCTGGTCTTCAGCTCGCCTTTCCATCCGAGCTGGAGGCCTCAATAAAGGCTGTGGCCACCGTTTCTTTGTGTGTGTGTGTGTGTGTGTGTGTTGTGTGTTGTGTGTGTGTGTGTGTGTGTGTGTGTGTGTTGTGTGTGTGTGTGTGTGTGTGTGTTGTGTGTGTGTGTGTGGCACCAAGTCTCGTAAGTAATAAATTGTATAAGTGGCTTGCTGTACATACGTGCATCTCTATATTCGGATAACTCTGCTTCTTACGTGCCCCCCCTCCCCCCATTATAAATAAACCCATGTGTTAAAATGTATCAGTTCATTTTGTGTTTTTTATTGGTTTAACAAGGTGCGTGTTGGAGAATTAGCCAGGCTGTTGCAGCTGTAAAGGGACATTTGGACCGACGGAAGCTCGGTGGCCATCCACTCGGGTCGCACACGGTTCGAGTACACTCGCGGCTCGTTCCGTACGAGCATCGTCGAGGGGGAATTTCCCCGGTAGTTGGACGATGTGGGTATTAGGTAAATTGAAATTGGCAATCGACCCTACCCCCTTGTGGTCGCCTATTGGCGAACTTCGGTCCGATAAGGAGACTGTCGGCTCCGGAGTTATCCGGTGACGACCTATAAATTCGGGTGATCGGTGGAGCCGACTCTACTGCTCCATTCTAGCGGTCGTGCTCATCGCCGATATCGGCCCCGCAACAATATATATATACACATATATATATATATATATAATATATATATATATATATATATAATTGTTACGCTGTGGAAATTCGCAACCACCATTCAGGTCCCGTAGGTGAGGTATTTCTGAAGTACATGTATAGTTAGCCCCAAACCCGTTGTTTAGGAGGGAATTAATGTGATTCATTCGGGCTGCGATCCTTTGGAGTTAGGCGTTTTTCTGTTCTACCTTTATTTTGAACCAACCACGCTCCAACCGTCACAACAAAACAACAACGCCAGCAGCCACAACCACCTTCACCATCGCTCCCGCAAACCTCACATCACCGCCATTCCAACGGCATCATGGCCATCGGCCACCGCCGAAAACCCTCCACCGCCTTCACCTCTCTCCTACGGCCATTCCCGCACCACCTGTGGGCACCGAGCGTCGGGCTATCTTGGGCCCGTTCAGCGATACACGCGAGCCGCGAGTGCAAATAGCGGTTTTTTCGAGGAGAATTCGGATCAGGAATGCTACACGCCCACATCTGATCCATCCAATTAGGAAGCGCGGGGCGGCTTGGCCCGCCTCCAGACACATCTGAGAGAAATCAGGATATGCTAATTGAGGATCAGGGAGATTCACGCCCTTTTCTCCGTCCAATCGGCGAGCGTAGCTCGCCCCTGAGGTCGTTTTGATCCGAAAATTTGCATATGGTGGGTTCCTGGAGCCGATAAAGGGCGAGCGGAGATCTGCTGCGGGCAGATGAGTTTTGAGCGAACAGCTGCGAGGAGATCGGCTGCGGAGGCGAACGGCTACGGAGGCGAACGGCTGCGAGGGGAGATCGGCTGAGGAGAACCGGGAGCTCGGGTCCGGGGCGAGGAAGACGGCGGTCGGCGACGAGGTCGCGGTGAATCGCTCGTCGCGGGACTCAAGCAAGCCAGCCATACTCCCTTCCAGAGCGTCAACAATCCCCCTTTCCCCCGCGCTGAGAGGTGCAAAAAGGGGCCCCGTTCCCACTTTACTCCAAGCAGGTGCCAACGAAACTGGGGCGTCGCCGTGCAGCGACATTTTGCGGCTCGCCACGAGGGCGCGGGTAGGACCCTTCGGTCTCGTGGACCTGGCCGCTCATCCAGGTTCCACGCGCATTAGGCCCACGGGCCCAGTCTGACTCCTTGCCTTTGAGGGGGTCTTTCCTTTGTTTTTGTGTGAATGCGTGTTGTGGCGCCGTGTCTTGTAAGTAGAAACTGTTTAAGTGCATGTAAATAAACCTTTGCTTGTATTCGGTAGTAATTCTTTTTTTGCATTCTTACTGTATGGTTGTATATGTGTGCTATCCGTGTGTCGTGAATTAAATGTGCTTACTTGTTGAACTGTGCCCGTTTCGCTTCGTCTTTTTCTTTAATTGAACCTCCAGCTTGCTTCACGTAAAAGGGTTCGTAGTGGGCGCGATAACGCCCGATAATTAATCTGAACCGTCAAGGTCGACGATAACACCGCTCGGTTATCCGATAGTACGGAACGGGCCGCTTAAGCGGTTCGTGTCCGGAGTCGACCTGTGGCGTGGTGCAACCCCTCGGTAGGTTGTTACCGTGCGAGTACTTAGGTATATCGACTTTCGGCGATTCAACCCTACCTGCACGGGTAGAATGTGGACTGGGTGTGGTGAGGTTAAACCCCCACCCGTGACTAGCTCCCGGCGTTAGTCCGAGAGGTCACGACTGAATTGTCCGTCCGGTGGCGAGGCGGCCGCGATTCGAGTCACGTGGCCGTTCGCACGCCGGCGGGCGCGAATTCGCAACAATATACATATATATATTATATATATATATATTATATATATATATATATATATATATATATTAACAGTCATGCGCCGCATAACGACAATTCGGTCAACGACGGACCGCATATACGACGGTGGTCCATAAGATTATAATGGAGCTGAAAAATTCCTCTCGTTATGGTGATGTCGTCGCCGTCGAAGCGCTGCCCAGTCATATAATAAGTACAGTATAGCACATACAATTATGTACAGTACATAATACTTGATAATGATAATAAACAATCGCAGTGTGGCCCCATTTATAACGGATCGTTGAGGTCCATAAAATGTTATCACAAAAAAAAAGCGGTCGCCTAAATCGGGATCAAAGAAATTTCAGCGTTCGGCACTGTTCCACAAACATTCGCACTGTTCCGAAATATATCACACAACTGATCAGGTGCTCGTTTCTTCATTTGTAAATTATAACATCGATGAAATGATTAGATATTTATAAAAATCCAAACGCTTATTAAGGAAATTTACTATAATCACCTTACCTTTCTAATAATCGATGTGAGAGGAAAGATTATAAGACAGCCACTAAAAACACACCATGGCCCGTCATGACAGCACAAAGGTAAAACTAACGCGTCTTCCATCGGATCTTGGATGTGTGTTGTAATTGCCACAGTATTCAGGACGTAGTAACAGTAGTACTGCTGTACAGGTTTTGTATGCTGAGGAGCAATGGCTTACCATATAGCCGAGGTGTGTAGGTAAGACTATAATCCTAGTTTGGTGTAAGTACACTCTTATGATGGTTTCGCGACCAGATGCGACATTCACTTACATCGCATATTCTCAAAACGTTATCCCGTCGTTAAGTGGCGCATGACTGTATACATATATAATATAACATATATATACATAATATATACTGAAACGCAAAAAGAAACTTACCCACTTGTGTTTAAATGTAATAAAATTGTAACAGTTTCAAATAAAAACAAAACCAACATTGCTAAATGAGACATTGGCATTTTATTGATGACATGTTCAAGTTTTTGACCAAGATACACCATCTCATAAGTTTGTTCTACAGTACAGAACGCACAGGGTGCAATTCAGTCCCCTTCAATACGTGTGTTGGCCACCATGTTTTTGGATACAGGCAGTGCATCGTCGGCGCTACTGCCTAACCAGTCTTTGCACTGGATTGCTGCTGGATTCGTCCACTCAGTCTCAATGTCTGAAGCCATCTGACTTCGGACTCGCCTGTCCTGCCTTGCAGTGGTGACTCTTCCCCCTGGCCTCCCATGATCGAGTCTGTCATCTGCAGAGTTGTGAGGGTGTCTGTCCACCAGGCGATATCGTCTGTGTGAACAGGCCAGGCGACGTGCCACCTCACGGTAGCTCAATCCGCCTTGAAGGTATGCCCAAGGCAACTGCCGTTGAATCCCTTGACAATTTGTGCGCATGTTGATTGAAATGCCCATTTTGCACTGGCCTTTTTAAACCAATATCAAAGACATCACGTGTCAGGCTCATTAAAATTCATCCCCGTACCTTTGGCTATTCCTACAAGTCAAAACGGCTGTTCAGCAGCTGTGTTAAGGATGACCATTGAAGGTTCCAAGTGACCATCCGTGACCGGTTTTGTCTGACAGTGAGGTCACTATTGTCCACAAATAAGTTCACAATTTCACCTAAAGCAGTTTATTGTTGATATATTTGAAGTTTAAAAGGTTGGTAAGTTTCTTTTGCGTTTCAGTTATATATATAAAATATATATATATATTATATATAATA
>CM068954.1:189702939-189724505 GCA_035128595.1 Eptatretus atami | reverse complement strand
ATGACTTTAAACTGGGTACAGACGTCGGCCATGGTCCAACTTAGACACTTGTCATTTTTAGTGAATCTAGGTCAAAGGTCAAGGTCACCGAAAAACCGAAATTCTTATTTTCGCAATAACGTTCGCTAAAATGGTCGTATCGACTTCAAACCAAATCCAAAATGTGCATCTTCCAATACTGCATCCACCATATGTCTCATTGGGTGTCACACCAACACCCTTCTTAGCGGTCGGGGTCGAATGTCAGGGGGTCGGGTCAAAAATTTCAAATTGCGATAAAAATGCCATTTCAAGTCCGATTGACTTCCAAGTTATGATCATCACCAAACTAAGTGCTATAGCTCATTAAACAGTAGCACTATTGACTTATAAGAACCAAATTGATTTCCAGGTTTTGTTTTTCAGAGATCATGGAGAATTGACAAAGTTATTCCGGCAATTCCTTGCTCAACGAGCAATTTCATTTATCTATTTTTTCCCTGTGTACAAGTTTGCATGTTCCCTTCTTCTCTCTTTGTATCTTTTGATTTTCATGGTTTGCTCCGAACTGCTCGTCCCATCCACCTTTCTCCCATATTCGTTATAAATAAACCCTTGAAAAAGTAAGAAAAACATGTTCGATCCATCTGATTCCCATATGTTTGCTGTCAATTTTGGCTCATTGGGTGACCTTAGGGAATGGCAAAGAATAAAAATATACCTCAGAGATGGGAATCCCCGCCATTGAAATGAAAAAGGTCATACATATTCCAGATAATGAGGGAGGTGAATTGGAAACAAGACACCATTTGGTCATCATCTCAAAAAGTTCTCCAGGGGTGAGGAACGTAGTAACCAAAAATAATTGAAATCAGATAAGCGGTTTCCATTTATTACAAAAACGAAAAAGGCGGCCATCTTGGATCCGGCCACGCCCAAAATCAATAGGGTTCTTCCTTTTCAGGTGGTACATGTGTGACTCAAATTTCAAATCGATATGGCGAACAGTTTATGAGTTATCGCACTCACAGCTATAAATGTTGACGCACGGACAGCCGGACGGACAGCCGGACGACCTGGGTGACAACAATATCCCCTTCCGCCACGCGGCGGGGATAATAACTGAACACAAAAAGAGACCATTTGGCCATTTTCTGGGACAAAAGGTCCCGGTGCTGAAGCATATTCGTTTGCGAGTCTCAGACGTGACAATGTATATATTGTTACCGTTGTGGGGGAGTGGAGGAATTTCGTAGGAAAGTTAGCATTGAATAGTTTAGTCCGTGACGTGTAGGAGACTTCCCAATGTAATTAACTCTGGAAAGTGTGAGCTTAAGTGTGGCATGTCACCACACGATTAGGGGGATTGGGTGGGGGGTGTGCGGTGTTAATTAGACTGGGATTAAGGATAATTTCCCCCAGTATGTAATTAATCCCCCCTATGACTTTTCACTATGCTTTGGTTACAAACCAGCAAAGATGGAGTTGCACTTTTATAACAACTATAACAAAAGCTAGCTAAACATGCGGAGGCCCCGTCTTTCCGGTTTCGTGCGTGCAAGCCACGCCCCAGAGGTGGAACGGTTGTTCGGTGTGACGTCAGAGAGAGATAAGGAGGAATGCAGGGGAACGGCGTGAGGGACGCACGCTGTCAAGAGAACATGTAGCTAGGAAATCGCTGTAAGAACAGGGCTTAACGGCTGACTTTCCTTTGACAGCATGAAGAAAACGGCACGATTCTCGTATTCATGCTGAGGCGAAACTGGCTCGCGTACTGAGCAAGACTTATCCATTGACTGTTCGGCTGAGCCGTGAAGTGTGTACTTTTCTGAGGAGGAAGGAGAGCGTGCCTCGTGGCCTGATCACAGGGTCTCAGAAATTGTCTCGTCGTGTGGGCGATCTTGTGAACAGACCGGATGCAAGAGAGGAACGATCGGCATCTTCACTCGTGAAATGAAACCGCACGGGTTTCTGAGCCTTGGTGTTGAATGAGCCTCACAAATTGAATGAGCCTGAGCCTCACAAATTCCCTGACATACGTTTATTCCACTGCGAGAGAGCGGCTTGGCACCATATTTTGGGTGTTCTACACGTGCAGGATGAAGCGCCTCGATCCCAAGCTCCACAAAGACAATCTCTGGACCAAGCTAAGTGCCAGAATAAAGGAAGGATTTTCTTTTATTTTGTTTCTGTCTGAAGAGGTGCCTCGACTTTAGGATTTATTTACTACACGTAATTATCATTACCTTTTGAATTACCCTTGTAAATATTCTATTGTCATTAAATTTCACAGTTATTTTAAGTTGATTTCATGGGTTTGTTCAACACCCACCCCCCCCCCCCCCGCCACCCCACCCCCCCCATGCGTACATCCATGCCTCCGTCGCTCCGCCATTGCGACCTGCCCCTCCCCACACATTATAATCTCTGAGGTTAACGTGTCCGCTCCTAAGGAAAAACCACTCGGCAATCCGGACTGGCGGTGTTAACCGCCCGTCACCACAAATTGTGTCGGGGGTGGGGGGGGGTTAACTTATCTGCCAGTACCGTAACAATATATATAGAATATATATGTATGTATGGTGTGTGTGTATATATATATATATATATATATATATATAATATATATATATATATATATATATATTATATATATATATATATACTTCTATTTATATATTTTAATAGAAAGTTTGAGGTGTAAAGAAAAGCTGAAATTAAAACTCCATATCACCTTGCAGTTCTGTCACTTCCTTGCTTGCTCCTCCTCAACCTCTTTGCAAACTCCTCCATTTTGCTTTGTCTGTCTTCATCCTCCTGGTTCCTCAACAACCTGAATGCTCTAATGCTTCCGTGATCCAGTGAGCTGTTCCTGAGAGACAAGCGTAATTTTGACATTTTGTCAGTTGTCTGATAAATGATATGCCACAATGATAAACTGGAATGGCACTCTGTAGAGCGCATACCTCCACCAGGCTGAACAGTTTACATTATTGTCCCACTGATAGGCGGATCTGCAATCCGGACATGAACCAAAATCTAATCGGCTTTGTCTTGTCACACACCCAAATCATCCACTGAGTTTTGCCATAATCCATCCACAACTTTTGAAATATTGTGCTCTACGGTATATCGTTTTTGGCCCTCCATCTCAATGGTGAAGAATCACTTTTAAAAAAATGAAACAAATTCTCGTATCTGGATCCGGCTCTTCACCAAAATCGAATCAATTTGTCTATGTCAAACACCCAACCTATCCACCAAAGCTTCTCTGAAATAGTCCATAACTATTTGATATACCCTGCTCACAGACAAACAGACAAGGGTGAAAACATAACCCTCGTCCAACTGTCGGTGGGGGTTAATTAGAGGGTTGCAAATACTATGGCATTAACTCATTTGCGAGTGGATTTTTGATTAAAAATAAAAAATAAAAAAACTTTTGTACAACATGTTTTAAAGGTGTTTGAAAAGTCGGTAGGCACCTGCAGACGAGCAATCTCGCCAGTCCGGTTCTTTTCTACCATCTCAGCTTTCTGCCGCAACTGTTGCATTTCATCTCGCAGAATTGCCTGTTCATGCTTCGTGCCGTTCTCCTCTGCAACTCGCTCAGAGTGGAGGGTAACCAACTCAGCTTGTGCAGCCCCCAGCAAACCTAACAGGACAGCAATTTACAGAAAAGGGCACCACAGGAAATTTGAATAGCATTTTAAATCTTACACAATATATGTTAATGCAGCTTCAGCATATGTTATCAATAGAAAACAATGACAGACATTTTTTTTCTTCATTTATTGGGAAAATGGTTCATCCTTCAAGAGATGAAACTTGAAAAATAATTTTTAAAAATAAAGGACCAAGTTCAGTTTGACATTTAATACACTCAGCTTTAACTTGTTCACATAAAAGAGAATTTGAAAAGTAACAAAACTGGTATCATCAGTCATATTCAACAAGTACCAGCTGACTAACTCTTCACCCACTCCTCTTCAACCACACTATAAAAATTGGGTAAATGTTTCCATTTGCGTTCATCAATTGAAGGATAAAACAAGACATCCTGAGTTTCTATTACGACTTCGTAAATCTTGCTTTACTGTTCCTTTTTAAAGCAATAATAATGTCACATAGGGTGAAAGAGCAGGGCCCGGTGACCACAATTTCCAACATATTCCGCAAAAATTTTGATCCATGTAAATCCATTTGATCCATTTTTTGATCCTGATTTGATCCATTTGATCCTTTTTTGTAAAAGTACTCTGGAATATATTCTGTGACATGGATGTTGCAACAACATAAGAATCAATGCTTCGAACGATAATGTTGTCACGGTCTCTTGGCATGTAAATCACATTCAGAAAGATTCAAGTATCCGCTTGTTCAAGATCAGCAAAGTTGTTTGACAATTACCATCACGCTTTTCCAACCACACAAACCAATTAATGACATTACTTTCTTTGGCATACCAGGACAATGTTATTCTGCAAAGCCTCAAAGAATACCTGTTGCACAGTTAAAATACCTATTTTTAAAATTTCCTCTGTCTCCCACAACTGCTAGTAATAGAAGTAGACGTTGGAATAAAAAACTGTTAAAATGCCAAATGATGACCCTTTTCTCCTCACTTGCTCCCTCTGTTCCTCGAGGATGATCACATTTTTCCAATAACCGCCGAGTTAAACCTTTTTGTATATAAAATGTAACTTCATGGAAGAACGAAGTGACAATGAGGGGCATTTTATCCTCTTGTCACTTGTTATTCCATGAGGTTAGATTTTGTGGACAAAAGTCACTCGACCAGGACTCAGTTGTTTAACCACAAGACAAATATATTTTGTTCCTTAAGAGAGAGAAAAAAAAAGTTGACACAAAGGTGAAGGTCATGGAAAGCAAACCATTGTTTTGGGTTTGGGTTACTTCATTTACTGTTTTATGTTCATTTCTGTCCTTTCTTTTTATTGCTTTGCATTCAGTTTTGTTTCTGCTCTCTGATATTCTGTAATTGTACACAGTTTAGCTTAACAGCTACCAAGTGCAATATATACTAATAAATGTGTGCGTGTGTGTGTGGTGTGTGTGGTGTGTGTGTGTGTGTGTGTGTGTTTTTCTCCTCCATAACTCCAAAACCATGAAACCGAGCAGCCTGAAACGTGGCATGCACAGCAAGGGAACTCCAAGGAAGTGCAAGAGTGAAAATTGGATGTTTTGGTTAATTAAATCACCCCTTTTGAAGATAATCAACAGCCTTATTTAATTATACACTTTATCAGGTGCATCCTCGGACACCTCGCTCTCTGGAGTCTTAAGGCGTATCCTGGGTTTCCTAACTGGGGTCTGAAGCAGCCATGTTTTTTGGCCTGCTCAACCATGCTTTGATTTGGAACAGGCCGCAACGAATTCTTAACGATAAAGTTTTTTTTTGTCACTTTCCTCAATCATATTATCGAATACCTGTTCATCATAGCTACCAATTGCTAGATACATTGCAATGCTTATAAACGCCTAGAGATGGCAGCGTTCCTGGCTTTATTTAATTTACGCACATGCAATCACCTCGAGAATCTTCAAACTAAGCTGAATTACAATATGATTTAAGTTCCAGAATCTAATTTAGGAGCAGTTCCGACTCCTAAAAAAAGAAGTGTTCACTTGTCTAATTCGGATATTGCTTGGGAGTTTCTGAGTGCATGGGTTTAACAATGGCAATTGTTAATTGCTTGCCAAGCCAGGCATTCCATTGGAGTGCTTAAACTACTTGCCGAGTGCCCCACAGTGGACAGCAGTACAGTGCAGTTCGTGTCCTGATCTGGATGTACAGTCGGCAGATACGAAAACAACACACATGGACGTGGTACATTTTGGGTGGATTGAAGGATATCTGTACGGACTCTCCACAGGGTGGACATGCCATGCCTGTACTGGTGTCGTGGTGGCAAAGTTTCATCCCGTATCTTATGGAGGTTCTATCAGGTTTTCCTTTGTCCTCGCGCCTCTTTATAAAGCATTTTGTTATCGAATTGCTTTATAAAGGTTATACGTTTCCCTTGGTGAGTTTCAAATAAAACATATTGATAACGCCCGATTTCTGAGCCATTTACTGTATTAACATGTTTTCTAAATTACAGAGCCAAATTTTTTCCACCCGTCACACGCAGCCGTTTATCAAGGATAATGTTTGTGAACATCTCCCTGAAACGTCGATCCAAGTGCAATGTTGTTTGACAGTGAAAGCTACTCAAGGTTTCTGGGTTGTACACAGTGCGTACTGCAGTTGGTAATCAAACAGACTCCAACCTTGCAGATTCCCAAAAAATGCTGATAAATCTCTCCCTCTCTCTTTGTATCTTTTGATTTTCATGGTTTGCTCCGAACTGCTCGTCCCATCCACCTTTTCTCCCATATTCGTTATAAATAAACCCTTGAAAAAGTAAGAAAAACATGTTCGATCCATCTGATTCCCATATGTTTGCTGTCAATTTTGGCTCATTTGGGTGACCTTAGGGAATGGCAAAGAATAAAAATATACCATCAGAGATGGGGAATCCCCACCATGAAGAAAAAATTTCATACATATTCCAGATAATGAGGGAGGTGAATTGGAAACAAGACACCATTTGGTCATCATCTCAAAAAGTTCTCCAGGGGTGAGGAACGTAGTAACCAAAAATAATTGAAATCAGATAAGCGGTTTTCCATTTATTCAAAAAACACAAAAGGCGCGGCCATCTTGGATCCGGCCACGCCCAAAATCAATAGGGTTCTTCCTTTTCAGGTGGTACATGTGTGACTCCAAATTTCAAATCGATATGGCGAACAGTTTATGAGTTATCGCACTCACAGCTATAAATGTACCCCGACGACGGACAGCCGGACGACCTGGGTGACAACAATATCCCCCTTCCGCCACGCGGCGGGGGATAATAACTGAACACAAAAAGAGACCATTTGGCCATTTTCTGGGACAAAAGGTCCCGGTGCTGAAGCATATTGCGTTTGCGAGTCTCAGACGTGACAATGTATATATTGTTACCGTTGTGGGGGTAGATGGAGGAATTTCGTAGGAAAGTTAGCATTGAATAGTTTGGTCCGTGGACGTGTAGGAGACTTCCCAATGTAATTAACTCTGGAAAGTGTGAGCTTAAGTGTGGCATGTCACCACACGATTAGGGGGATTGGGGGGGGGGGGTGTGCGGTGTTAATTAGACTGGGATTAAGGATAATTTCCCCCAGTATGTAATTAATCCCCCTATGACTTTTCACTATGCTTTTGTATTACAAACCAGCAAAGATGGAGTTGCACTTTTATAACAACTATAACAAAAGCTAGCTAAACATGCGGAGGCCCCGTCTTTCCGGGTTTCGTGCGTGCAAGCCATGCCCCAGAGGTGGAACGGTTGTTCGGTGTGACGTCAGAGAGAGATAAGGAGGAATGCAGGGGAACGGCGTGAGGGACGCACGCTGTCAAGAGAACATGTAGCTAGGAAATCGCCTGTAAGAACAGGGCTTAACGGCTGACTTTCCTTTGACACATGAAGAAAACGGCACGATTCTCGTATTCATGCTGAGGCGAACTGGCTCGCGTACTGAGCAAGACGTTATCCATTGACTGTTCGGCTGAGCCGTGAAGTGTGTACTTTTCTGAGGAGGGAAGGAGAGCGTGCCTCGTGGCCTGATCACAGGGTCTCAGAAATTGTCTCGTCGTGTGGGCGATCGTTGTGAACAGACCGGATGCAAGAGAGGAACGATCGGCATCTTCACTCGTGAAATGAAACCGCACGGGGTTTCTGAGCCTTGGTGTTGAATGAGCCTCACAAATTGAATGAGCCTGAGCCTCACAAATTCCCTGACATACGTTTTTTCCCACTGCGAGAGAGCGGCTTGGCACCATATTTTGGGTGTGTCTACACGTGCAGGATGAAGCACCTCGATCCCAAGCTCCACAAAGACAATCTCTGGACCAAGCTAAGTGCCAGAATAAAGGAAGGATTTTCTTTTATTTTGTTTCTGTCTGAAGAGGTGCCTCGACTTTAGGATTTATTTACTACACGTAATTATCATTACCTTTTGAATTACCCTTGTAAATATTTCTATTGTCATTAAATTTCACAGTTATTTTAAGTTGATTTGTCATGGGGTTTGTTCAACACCACCCCCCCCCCCCCGCCACCCCACCCCACCCCATGCGTACATCCATGCCTCCGTCGCTCCGCCATTGCGACCTGCCCCTCCCGCACACATTTAATCTCTGAGGGTTAACGTGTCCGCCTCCTAAGGAAAAACCACTCGGCAATCCGGACTGGCGGTGTTAACCGCCCGTCACCACAAATTTGTGTCGGGGGGTGGGGGGGTTAACTTATCTGCCAGTACCGTAACAATATATATGATGAATATATTGTATGTATGTGTGTGTGTGTAGTTATATATATATATATATATATATTATATATATATATATATATATATACTTCTATTTTATATATTTTAATAGAAAGTTTGAGGTGTAAAGAAAAGCTGAAATTAAAACTCCATATCACCTTGCAGTTCTGTCACTTCCTTGGCTTGCTCCTCCTCCAACCTCTTTGCAAACTCCTCCATTTTGCTTTGTCTGTCTTCATCCTCCTGGTTCCTCAACAACCTTGAATGCTCTAACGCTTCCGTGACTCCAGTGAGCTGTTCCTGAGAGACAAGCGTACATTTTGACATTTTGTCAGTTGTCTGATAAATGATATGCCACAATGATAAACTGGAATGGCACTCTGTAGAGCGCATACCTCCACCAGGCTGAACAGTTTACATTTATTGTCCCACTGATAGGCCGGATCTGCATCCGGACATGAACCAAAATCTAATCGGCTTGGTCTTGTCACACACCCAAATCATCCACTGAGTGTTGCCATAATCCATCCACAACTTTTGAAATATTGTGCTCTACGGTATATCGTTTTTGGCCCTCCATCTCAATGGTGAAGAATCACTTAAAAAAAAAATGAAACAAATTCTCGTATCTGGATCCGGCTCTTCACCAAAATCGAATCAATTTGTCTATGTCAAACACCCAACCTATCCACCAAGCTTCTCTGAAATAGTCCATAACTATTTGATATATCCTGCTCACAGACAAACAGACAAGGGTGAAAACATAACCCTCGTCCAACTTCGGTGGTGGGGGTAATTAGAGGGTTGCAAATACTATGGCATTAACTCATTTGCGAGTGGGATTTTTGATTAAAAATAAAAAATAAAAAATAAAAAAAACTTTTGTACAACATGTTTTAAAGGTGTTTGAAAAGTCGGTAGGCACCTGCAGACGAGCAATCTCGCCAGTCCGGTTCTTTTCTACCATCTCAGCTTTCTGCCGCAACTGTTGCATTTCATCTCGCAGAATTGCCTGTTCATGCTTGGTGCCGTTCTCCTCTGCAACTCGCTCAGAGTGGAGGGTAACCAACTCAGCTTGTGCAGCCCCCAGCAAACCTAACAGGACAGCAATTTACAGAAAAGGGCACACCACAGGAAATTTGAATAGCATTTTACATCTTACACAATATATGTTAATGCAGCTTCAGCATATGTTATCAATAGAAAACAATGACAGACATGTTTTTTTTTCATTTACTGGGAAAATGGTTCATCCTTCAAGAGATGAAACTCGAAAAATAATTTTAAAAATAAAGGACCAAGTTCAGTTTGACATTTAATACACTCAGCTTTAACTTGTTCACATAAAAGAGATTTGAAAAGTAACAAAACTGGTATCATCAGTCATATTCAACAAGTACCAGCTGACTAACTCTTCACCCACTCCTCTTCAACCACACTATAAAATTTGGGTAAATGTTTCCATTTTGCGTTCATCAATTGAAGGATAAAACAAGACATCCTGAGTTTCTATTACGACTTCGTAAATCTTGCTTTACTGTTCCTTTTTAAAGCAATAATAATGTCACATAGGGTGAAAGAGCAGGGCCCGGTGACCACAATTTCCAACATATTCCGCAAAAATTTTGATCCATGTAAATCCATTTGATCCATTTTTTGATCCTGATTTGATCCATTTGATCCTTTTTTGTAAAAGTACTCTGGAATATATTCTGTGACATGGATGTTGCAACAACATAAGAATCAATGCTTCGAACGATAATGTTGTCACGGTCTCTTGGCATGTAAATCACATTCAGAAAGATTCAAGTATCCGCTTGTTCAAGATCAGCAAAGTTGTTTGACAATTACCATCATGCTTTTCCAACCACACAAACCAATTAATGACATTACTTTCTTTGGCATACCAGGACAATGTTATTCTGCAAAGCCTCAAAGAATACCTGTTGCACAGTTAAAATACCTATTTTTAAAATTTCCTCTGTCTCCCACAACTGCTAGTAATAGAAGTAGACGTTGGAAGTGAAAAACGGTTAAAATGCCAAATGATGACCCTTTTCTCCTCACTTGCTCCCTCTGTTCCTCGAGGATGATCACATTTTTCCAATAACCGCCGAGTTAAACCTTTTTGTATATAAAATGTAACTTCATGGAAGAACGAGGTGACAATGAGGGGCATTTTATCCTCTTGTCACTGTTATTCCATGAGGTTAGATTTTGTGGACAAAAGTCACTCGACCAGGACTCAGTTGTTTTTAACCACAAGACAAATATATTTTGTTTCCTTGAAGAGAGAGAAAAAAAAGTTGACACAAAGGTGAAGGTCATGGAAAAGCAAACCATTGTTTGGGTTTGGGTTACTTCATTTACTGTTTTATGTTCATTTCTGTCCTTTCTTTTTATTGCTTTGCATTCAGTTTTGTTTCTGCTCTCTGATATTCTGTAATTGTACACAGTTTAGCTTAACAGCTACCAAGTGCAATCTATACTAATAAATGTGTGCGTGTGTGTGTGTGTGTGTGTGTGTGTGTTTTTCTCCTCCATAACTCCAAAACCATGAAACCGAGCAGCCTGAAACGTGGCATGCACAGCAAGGGAACTCCAAGGAAGTGCAAGAGTGAAAATTGGATGTTTTGGTTAATTAAATCACCCCTTTTGAAGATAATCAACAGCCTTATTTAATTATACACTTTATCAGGTGCATCCTCGGACACCTTGCTCTCTGGAGTCTTAAGGCGTATCCTGGGTTTCCTAACTGGGGTCTGAAGCAGCCATGTTTTTTGGCCTGCTCAACCATGCTTTGATTTGGAACAGGCCGCAACGAATTCTTAACGATAAAGTTTTTTTTTTGTCACTTTCCTCAATCATATTATCGAATACCTGTTCATCATAGCTACCAATTGCTAGATACATTGCAATGCTTATAAACGCCTAGAGATGGCAGCGTTCCTGGCTTTATTTAATTTACGCACATGCAATCACCTCGAGAATCTCTCAAACTAAGCTGAATTACAATATGTATTTAAGTTCCAGAATCTAATTTAGGAGCAGTTCCGACTCCTAAAAAAAGAAGTGTTCACTTGTCTAATTCGGATATTGCTTGGGAGTTTCTGAGTGCATGGGTTTAACAATGGCAATTGTTAATTGCTTGCCAAGACAGGCATTCCATTGGAGTGCTTAAACTACTTGCCGAGCGCCCCACAGTGGACAGCAGTACAGTGCAGTTCGTGGCCTGATCTGGATGTACAGTCGGCAGATACGAAAACAACACACATGGACGTGGTACATTTGGGTGGATTGAAGGATATCTGTACGGACTCTCCACAGGTGTGGGGACATGCCATGCCTGTTACTGGTGTCGTGGTGGCAAAGTTTCATCCCGTATCTTATGGAGGTTCTATCAGGTTTTCCTTTGTCCTCGCGCCTCTTTATAAAGCATTTTGTTATCGGAATTGCTTTATAAAGGTTATATGTCTCCCTTGGTGAGTTTCAAAGTAAAACATATTTGATAACGCCCGATTTCTGAGCCGTTTACTGTATTAACATGTTTTCTAAATTACAGAGCCAAATTTTTTTCCACCCATCACACGCAGCCGTTTATCAAGGATAATGTTTGTGAACATCTCCCTGAAACGTCGATCCAAGTGCAATGTTGTTTGACAGTGAAAGCTACTCAAGGTTTCTGGGTTGTACACAGTGCGTACTGCAGTCGGTAATCAAACAGACTCCAACCTGCAGATTCCCCAAAAAATGCTGATATCAGCCAAGCGTGTGTGTGTGTGTTTTTTGCTCATAAAGCATAACATTTTCTCTGTGCTAACTCCCTCCCCTCCCCCTCTCTGTCTCTCCATGTCCGGGCAGTGTCTGTGTCCGGATGGGAGTTTGTCTCTGGACGTGTCTGGGCGGAGTTTATGTCCATACGGAGTTTGTCCGGGCGTTTATCTCTGGACAGTGTGTCTCTGGACGTGTCCAGGCGGTGTTTGTGTCCAGGCGGTGTCGGTGCCCGACGTTTATCTTCAGACGGTGTGTCTGCGGGAGTTCGGTGTCCGGGCGTTATCTGGGCGGTGTCCGTGTCCGGGCGGTCCGTGTCCGGGCGGGTCCGTGGTCCGAGCGGTATTTATCGTATGACAATTAGAAAATGGATTTCAGACATTATTTTGTTTCCATCTTCATGTTATTCTATGCAGAATAATTTTGATGAGACAGTATGAATCGTAATTAACGCTCCACCACACGTCTGCCTCCCTTTCTCTGACCTCAAACCGTCTTCCCTTCCCCCACCCCTCCTCAGTCTCCCTCCCTCCACACACCACACCCCTCCTCTCTCTTTTCCCCTCCACCTCCTCACTCTCCCCCCTCCCTCTATCTCTATTCCACCCTCTCTTCCCCCTCCCCCCCTTTTTTATTATCCCATCACCAAAGCGACAGGTGGCATTTGCTCGTATGAAATAAACCATTCATTCATTCATTGTGAAAAATGTCCAGAGAGACATCTTGATGTCCTAAACGCCACTGAATGCTCTTCGGTTCTATTTGCTGACAGTAATGCCGTGCAGAGGACAGCAGTCTATGACAAAATCAACTCGTTCAGCAACATGGTGCTTGGCAATGGAGAGAGTCTTTTTTCCACAAACTTGTTTCCATTTTCCCCAAAGGTAGCTGAGATGTCCTCATTTTGCTGAGTAAGAGCTACAACCAAAAATAATGCACATGTTGTGCGAAGTTAAACAAGTAGCTTGCGTCTTTGCAAAGCTTTCAAAATGTTTTGGTTCGTTTCAATTTGGCAATTTTTACCATCGTTTCACTTTTATATCTGTTCTTCCACCTCTACGTGTTTTATAATAGCACCACCATTGGCCTGCAGAGGTGCAGCTCCCGTTTTTCCCATTTGTTTGTCCTTTGTGCTTGCCCACCCATTGTTCTCTGTGCTATTGTTGATGCATTGGCCTCTCAACCTCTGCTTGCCTCGCTGTTCCATGCTCTGCCTTGACCTTTGTTATGATAAAATAAAAAGTAAATAAACAAATAAAAAGCAAGACAAGTAAAAGCTAAAGAAAAGCAAGAAAGGTGTGTAGGAGGGAAACCGCAAAAACAGGGGGTGGGATGGCAGGAAGGAATGATGTTTGGGTGGGGGGGGGGGCACAAGTGGTCATGGTGTAGGAAGGGGGGTAGTGTGATGGTTTGGCCATGGTGGAAGGAGTGGACATAGTGGTGGTGTGTGATGGGGTTCGGGGGGTAGGTGTAGTGTTGAGGGTTGTCATGGTGGCAGGAAAGGAACTGGTGGTAATGTTGGTGGGAGTGGTAGTGAAGGGGGGGAGGTGGTGAGTTGAAAAAAGAAAAGAGGATTGATGGGAATGGGTGAAGGAAGAAAGAGGTGGGAGGCCAGGAAAGTATTGAAGTGTTCAACAGGCCAGACAGACATCCTTACTCTGTAACCGGGCTAGTTCTCCTTGGTAGCTTTCCATCTTTGCTGCACTCGCATGGTAATCTTCTTCAAGCTTGGCTGCATAAAAGAAGATATTTGTTTAACAAATGTCCAACGAAAGTGGGGGAAAAAAAATAATAATAATTAAGTATAAATATGCACTGGAGAATAAACATCTCTCAGGATAAAAATCAGAGAACAATTTATTTCTTGATTGATCACGATAAAATTGAAGACAATCGCAAAAAATTAATTGTTTACATTTTCAATGCAACTGCCATTTTTGGAAACACGATTGTTTCCATCGCTTTACAGAAATACGGAAGAAAAAAAACAACCTTATAATCGCTGAATTATCATGAATGAGCATACACGTGCACACGAAACATCTATGGATGATACGGGTATTTTCAATAAAAATGTTTATTTTTTAAACGATACCTCTCAAGTACATCCACATAAAAGTGTGCCGGAGGAGGGAAACGGCGAAAACAGGAGGGGGTGGGCAGGTAAGTGTGAGACGTGCGCATGCATGCACGCACGCACACTCTTAGATATTGGGGAATAAAAAACACAAATTTGCTATTTCTTGGACCACCGTGAGTGAGAATGTCATTCGAAATTCCTCTCGAATGCCTCATCACTTGAAGTCAAGCCTCCAAATCAAAATCATTATGTTGTTGCTTGTAGGCACAGTCTGTAATAGGACAATCAATCCTCGCTATCGGCACGATAGCCACAACAAAATAAACATAAAAATTCACCATTTTAACTCCTCTTTAACAAATGCAAACACATTGATGCACGAAATGTATTGTTTTGTTTTGCTTTGATTGCTTGTACTCCAAGATGGTGGATCACAGACATGGTGACCTCACACACTCTATTGGAGGGGGGGGGGGGGGGGGGGGGGTAATCAAGACAACATCTCATTTGTTATTCAGATACAAGTCATCCATAATTGGGATTCTCACTTACCTGCCGCCCAGTGAGGATCAGTGCACCGCTAGCTTTTTAGAAAGTGGGTTAGAATTATAGACTGAAGCTGGAAGTCGAGGCTGTGCTATTACCGACAAGAAGGCAGAAATAACCGCGCAGCGAACTATGTGCAGAGCACGATGCGCAAGTCATGCTCACGGTATTCGCTGGTAATTGAATGCATTTTCCTGTTCATCGTTGCTAAAGCTCTCAAGTACGATTTCATCAATTCACCATACTCATAACGATATTTCTGAAAATTGATAATGAGAGGAAAAGGGGGTTCAATCGATCAGGGTCGGGAGCCGCACATAAGTCTGAAAAAGAACTGCATGTGGCTCTGGAGCTGCAAGTTTCAGACCCCCCAGCCTAGGCCTTAGATGATAGATAGGATTGCCACAGGTGGGATGGTCCAGACCGGTGCATGAGAGAAAGTAGACTTTTGTGAAAGCATTCACATGCGGAATCAATATCATGCTGAAAGTATTCACATGCGGTGAGTGTGAAAATCGTCAGAACATTCTCAATTGTTAGGTCTAAAATAAAGATTGGAACGTCAGGGTATGCTTTAAATTTAAGGTTGAAATACATTTCACCAAAAAAAGAAAACAAAAAGCAAACAAACCTTTCAGCAGCAGACATTGTTCCAACGTTGCTCTGTCCGGTTCCCTGGCCTTTTTGACCTGAGGCTTCCTCTTCAGGGTTTGCTGGGAGTCAGACATCCAGTGTTCTGCTCTGGGTTTTTCTTCCACACTTCCAGACTCATAGTCTGCATATTCTTCCACTTTGTCAGTTGACAGAGGCTCACAGCACACTGCATGCAAGTTGGGTACATCCTCCTCCTCTTCTTCCTCCTCTTCCTCCTCCTCCGGCATAATCTGGATGCCTATGAGATAAAGACAGACAAACGTTATGAGCTTGCTTGCATAGTCAGCTTTGAAAGAGAGCTACTTTTTAAGATACAAGGAAACAATTTTAATATATTATCCCTGACCATTGGAAGTTCTACTCAACCAACTTACCATTTAGAAAATTGGAAAATTCCTGCCCTCGTATAAAGTTCTATGACAACACCATTAGAGAATTCCACAATCCCACAGTCATGTTCCTTTGTGTGTTCACAGCACCCAATTCCTACAAAGTTCATGGAGACTAGCTAGCATTGCCAGACTAATGACAAAAAGATAAAAAGAATGAAATAGTTGAAGCACAAAGTTTGCCTTGTAAAGTACAAGACTAACCCCAACGGAAAAGAAAACGTGCAATGCCGCCATTTAACTGACATCCATAGAGTGTACATTCACAGAGTCATTGATATTATGTTTGAGGAAATCGACAGACAAACCAAATCAGTTTTTATCATGAGGAGGAGGAAAATAAGAGATACAAAGTTTTTTTTTCTTCCAAATGACAATGCAAGTTAATTAAATAAACTCACAGATTGATGATGCATTTATCGGGTCAGAAGGGCTTTGCTTTGGATTACATATCGTGACGGATTTTGGAGACCCAGGGGTAGCACATACAAAAACACATAAACAAACCCGAGTACTTATTTCATAGTATATTGTGTAGCTAACTCCACCCCCCCCCCTCCGCCCAAATCACCCCCGTGTTCATCAGGGAAGGGGAACATGAATTGTGTTTGTCGTAGCATAAAATCCCATTGTAGTTTGTTTATATATATATATATATTTTTTTTTATATTATATATCTCTCTACATGTGTGGTGTATATATATATATCACATGTGTATAATATTATATATATATATATATATATATATATATATCTACATATATCCTCTCCCCTCCTCCCTCTCCTTCGCCTCTCCACCTCCAGCCTTCATAGGGAGAGGAGATTAAAGGATTCCGTTGAATGCCACACGCTGGCTACGAGAGTAGATGAAGTCAGTGAGCCATGTGTGGCGTTGGCCTTGGATGCCAAATGCAGACAGCAAGGCAGGATGTCAGACTGTATCAAAAGCACAAAATATGTCCAGAGACAGCCCTGATCTCCTGTCTGATATCGAGTGCCTCCCTCCATCCATTGCTGGGTGAGTAGAAGTAGCGTGTCCAAGGTGGAGTGACCTGGTCTGAAACCAAATTGATGATCTGAGATGAGGTTGTTGGAGAAAAGGAAGGTTTTCATATCGACTGCGATGATGGATTCCATGACCTGGTTGATGATTGGAAGTAAGCCGATCGGTCTGTAGTTAGGTAAAGGGGATCAGTTTTTATTCCTTGTTTATGTAGTGGAGTGATGTTGGGGGATTTCCAAGCAGATGGAAGATTACCGAGCGCAAATTACAGGGTAAAAAGAGTCATCAAGAGGATGTGCAAGAGCAGCAGAGCAAGTTTTTAGGGCACGTGAGCTGATACCGTCCGGTCCAGAGTCGAGGGTTGAAAGAACCTTCTCCACCTTCTCAGGTGCAAAACACAGCGTCCAGGAGCAGTTGGGTACTTTTCATGTGCAACGACAGGGAAGGATGGGTACCGAGAGTGAGGGGTTGGGGACACAAGTTTTGGAAGCAAACACAGAATTGAGGCATTCAGCCTTCTCATGACTGGAGTTGGTTGTGGCACCATTTGAAGAGAGGAAAGGGATGGAAGGGGAGCATCCACTCGAGAAAGACTTAACAAGGCACCACCAGGTTTTACAAGAGGGAGATAAGTTTGAAAGGTCATTCTTAAAGGCCTGTCACACCTTGACGTTTTAGCCCTAGCAAATCGGCCGTATACAACATGTATGTAAAAACGTTGGCGTACGCTGAAATTTTGATGTTTTTTTTAAGTTTTGGACGTATTTATAACGAGTTGGACGTATGCATAAGTATTAGTAACGTACACTGAACGTTTTAATCACATATAGATAACTTATACCAACGAATGCTGAGCGAGTTGTCGGCGTTCACAACCTATGCCCAACGATAGTCTAACGTATGATAGCACGCTGCACGTATCGCCGACGATCACGTGGCGTAGCCTGTTAAAAAGCTGCCGCTCGCCGATTCATTTCATAACCGCCTGAGAATTGGAAGTGTCAACATCGCAGTCACACCTTGACGATTTAGCCAGCGTATGCCGACCTATGAAAAATGTGTCTAAAACGCTGGCACAAGTCGAATACGTTATGGGTAAGTTGGTTTACGTGAAGAGCACGCTGAAAAACGATGAAGTATGCTGCATACGTCGTATTACGTCTAATACGTCGTGAAATTTCAAGCATGCTGAAAATTTACGACGTACTCGCCGTATGGCTCACACGTTCCGCTACGCTGGGAATAAGTTGTAGGCACGTAATGCGATCGTTGACACACGTCGACACAATTAATTGTAAGTTACTCATAAGTCGAAACACGTCGAGGTAATGTTTAGCATACCCGAACTTATTTTTCCGTCAAGGCACATTTTCTTTTTTTCTCCTTGGCTCCGTGAAGGCACGTGACGAATATCTGAAGTTGTTGTTGTTGTTGTTGTTGTTGTTTTGTTTTTTTTTTGTTTTTTTAGTCCATCACGAATTTTAAAATATATTCGGACATTTGCTTTTAAGTTTCGACGTCGACGTGACAATATCCTCAAACAGAAAATTTCACAGAGGAGGAACTAAGAATAAGACGAGCAAACTGAAGAGGCAATCGGACGTGACGTAACGGCACGTGACGAAATATCGGAAGTTGTTGTTTTTTTTAAACGCTGCCAATACGCCATTATAGACGGTAGCTGTAAATTAGAAACACGTTCATTAAGTTATGTGGTCGTCCGGAAGACGTCAATCAAATACATCTACATACGTCAATATGCGTTGGAGGTACGTTACACATAGGTTCAAAGCACGTTACTCATAGGTTAGAAATAAGTTTTGGGTACGCCTAGCATTACCTCGACGTGTTTCGACTTATGAGTAACTTACAAGTAACGTGTATCGACGTGTGTCAACGATCGCATAACGTGCCTCGACGTTGTGTCAACGATCATGTAACGTGCCTACACACGTTACTCATAGGTTATAAATAAGTTTCGGGTACGCTAATCATTACCTCGACGTGTTTCGACTTATGAGTAACTTACAAGTAATGTGTGTCGACGTGTGTCAACGATCGCATAACGTGCCTCCAACTTATGGCCAGCGTAGCGGAACGTGTGTGCCATACGCCGCATCGTCGTAAAATTTCAAGCATGCTAAAATTTGAGGACAACCACAAAGTACAACGATGAAAGCCAGCGTACTACGACGTATGGCAGTGTTTTTTCAGCGTGCTCTTAACGTAGACAAAACTTACCCATAACGTATTTGACGTGTGCCCAGCGTTTTAGACAATTTTTTCATAAATCGGCATACGCTGGCTAAATCGTCAAGGTGTGACAGGGCCTTAAGGTTGGACAGATGTTTTCTGGCTCTCCTGAGAGTGGACACGCACTTGTTGCGGGCTTTGTGGAATGCACTGAGATTGCCTTTGGTCGGATTCAGGGGCGAAATGATGGTACTTTGGGCCCCCGAGATTAAATTTTTGATTCAGATTGAGTGCAAAAAAAAAGTTCCCTCAAACATTTGTGTATAAATATGCACAAAAATGACACAATGAATTAAAAGCAAGTACACTGTAATTTACAAACCACAAACTGGTGCACCTCGTGTTCATGCAGAATACAGTACATGCATTACAGTCCAAAGTGCCATGGAATGTTCCAGGCAAATGGCCTGAAACACTAGTACATAATGAAATGCACACACTGACAAAATTATTTTGCAGTGTCATTTAACTGAAGATATTGCAGAGAAAAACAAGTGGTCACTTTCGCCGTATGGATGGTCCACGATGACAATACCTAATCTGGAATGGAAATTCCAGATAAGCTAAATATTCTCGTATCCGGATCAGGATCTTCACCAAAATCGAATAGTCCTCGTCAAACACCCAACCTGTCCATCAAGTGTCGTCCAAATCTGTCCATAACTTCTTGAGATATCGTGCTACATATCAGTTTTAGCCCACCACTCAATGGTGAAGAATCGACAAACCAATTCTCGGATCTGGATTCAGATCTTCACGAAAGTTGAAACAATTTTTTTTTTTTTTTAGTCGGTGGCAGAGGTAAAACAATAAGGTATCTTACTGTACTGTACATTAAAAATTCACAAATATTTCACAATGAAAAATGAACATTCGATCAATGATGTTTATACCAACACAATCTTAGTTTAATATTACTTAGTTTAATAAAGTCAGTGCAACTTAATTGTGTAGAACCCCATATGTGGCTTGTGGAGAAGCTTGTCCCTGTATTCCATGCTGGGTAATGACACAGGAAGATATCAGTGTACGTTTATGTCAATGACATGGGTAATCAGATACTGTGCAAATCACTGGAGTAAATAGGGTGTGAACCTGGGATTGCATCATCAATTGCGTGTTTCTGAACATGTTTCTCAATATAGAAAAAATAATATAAAATAAAATGTGGATAACAATGAAAAACTAGAAGGACACTCGGTAGAGCGCATACCTCTGCCACGCAATGCCTGATCCACGAGAATATATCGGGCTCGTTACATTTTTGAAATATCGTGCTATATATCGTTTTTGGCACTATCTCTCAAAGGTGAAGAATCACTGAAAAATTAAATAATTCTCAGATCCAGATCTTCACCAAAATTGAATCAAATCGTCCTTGCGAACACTCAACCTGTCCACCAAGTTTCATCCGAATCCGTTCACAACTTTTTGAGATATCCTTGCACATAAACAAAGAAACAGACAGACAGACAGAAAGGGGTGAAAACATAACCTCCTTCACCTTCAGTGGCGGAGGTAACCAGATATCTGTGATCACAAAGCAATCGCCAAGCTGGCTCCGAGATACAGCTCGGACATTTCGGAAATTAGGAGTGCAGGAAGAAGAAGAGAAATACTTTTTGTTCTTTCCAAATGATTGTTCAGTGCTCCGAAGGGTGTAAGAAACTCTGTTGGGTACCATTAAACATCGGGGCAGTACCCCTGGGTGCTCACCTGGTAGTGGCTGGATAAGATAATGCCATGAACAAACCTTGGTACAACACGGGTGATAAAGGTTGTGGTCAAGTTTCATCAAAATTGTGTGTGTGGTTTCAGAGAAGAAAGATAAAGGTTGTGGTCAAGTTTCATCAAAATTGTGTGTGTGGTTTCAGAGAAGAAAGCAAATACATATTTTGGGGGCCAGCCCCCACTAGAATCTCTTAGACCCCAATTTTTTCATGTCGCGAACAAACTTTAGTACATTTAATTAGTAGAGGACCCCACCTTGAGTCCGTGACCAAGTTTCTGGGACCAATTTTTCAATGCAGATTCTGGTAGATGGGGCCAAAAAAAGAAATTTAGCGAGGATACCCCTCTCAAAAGTGCGGGCTAACTCCACCAGGGGGCGAAATTCAAAATGGCCACCCAAATCAATATTGTGGTTTAATTTCACTTCTAATTAGTCTAGAACATTAATTTTGGTATCTAAATCTATGTTTTGTGGGTCAAGGATTTCAAATCAGACCATAATAATTATGTATATGCAACACCAGAGGGTGTTTTACAATATATATGCCTACACGGAGACTTTTTTGTCAGTTTTGGGCTGACATTACACTATGGTCAGATTTAAATACATATTATTATGGATGTAATTCTATAAACCTGCTGGCAAGTCTATATCTGCAGTGCATGGTAACAAGAAATCGTAGTCCAGTACGTACCGGTTTCTAGATGACAAAGTACAGATGACGTGGAAAATTTTTAATGACCTGACGGGGCTTGCAAGCATCTCTTAAACTTTTGTTCAAT
>CM068954.1:189674189-189688236 GCA_035128595.1 Eptatretus atami | reverse complement strand
CAAAACAGCACCTAGAACAAGGCCAAATCCTCTGGAAGAATGTCCGTGTGGACAGATGAGGACCAAATTAAGCTTTGGTGGTAAGACATCATCTCTCTCATGTTTACAGAAAACAAATGAAGCCTTCAAGTAAGACACGCTTCCTGGCAGTCAAACATGGAGGAGGTTTAGTGATGTTTTGGGGCTGCTTGTGCTGCCTCTGGCACTGGGTGCCTTTGAATGTAGCATGACTGACTGGCGATCAATGAAAATCAGGAGAGTGCACCAAGGCCATTTTGGAGCGAGCAATGTCAACCCCAGTTCAGAAGCTGAGGTCTCCATCCAAAGGTCATTGGGTCGTGCAGGGCAGAACAATGACCCCAATAACACACTTCAAAAAAGCACCACAGGAATGGTTCAATGAAAAACGCTGGACTCGTTCTGAAGTGCGCAACAATGATCCAGATCTAATCCTTAAAAAACACCTGTGGGAGATCTGGAAACAGCAGTGTTGGAGAAGGCACCCTTTCACAATCTGGGAAGAACTGGAGAGCAGATTCGTATCAAAAACAGTGGGGCCAAAACTGCCAGTAGAGAGGTGTTTAGGAAGCTCATTCATTGCTGAGGATGCGCGCTTGACTGCAGGTCTAATAAAAATATCTAAGTCCTAGGTATCAATAATTTTATCCAATGCCATTTATTTTTAATTTTATGATTTAAAAGGATATATTAATTCTGAAATCAACAAACAAAGGTTCTGTAAATTAAGTGAAATATAGAATTGTGTGGAGAAAAGAATACTTGTCAATTTGCAAACACTATTTTTTCGGAAGAAATAGGATTATTTGAAAAAAGCGAGCGGTGCCAATATTGGCCACAACTGATCTATCCCGATCCGATTCATTCTGGCCCTCAACTTCAATCATTTTTTTTCGTGTTCGGGCAAGGAGGATAGACCAAGCGACCCTCTTCAGATAAATTGTCATCCACTCTGCATAAACCCCAGAAAGCATCACTTCGTTGTGGTATTTAAAACTCTTAAAGGGCAAATGCATGTCCAATAAACACATGGAGTCCAGTTTTTGATTTCTGCGTGCATCGACACTGCGTGTTGGTATAGGAATGGCAGTCTTTGTGGCGCTCGTGCCCGGACAGTCTCTCTCTTTGTGTGTGTTATGAAGCCTTCAAAGAAAAGAACACCTTCCCTGCAGTCAAACATGGAGGAGGTTTAGTGATGTTTTGGGGCTGCTGTGCTGCCTCTGGCACTGGGTGCCTTGAATGTATGCATGACATGGCATCATGAAATCAGGAGATCACCAAGGCATTTTGGAGCGCAATGTTCAACCCAGTGTCAGAAAGCTGGGTCTCCATCAAAGGTCATGGGTCTTGCAGGCAGAACAATGACCCAAACACACTTCAAAAAGCACACAGGAATGGTTCAAGCAAAACGCTGGACTGTTCTGAAGTGGCCAACAATGAGTCCAAGATCTAAATCCCATTAAACACCTGTGGGAGATCTGAAAACAGCAGTTTGGAGAAGGACCCTTTCAAATCTGGGAGAACTGGAACAGATTGTACAAAAACAGTGGGCCAAACTGCCAGTAGAGAGGTGTAGGAAGCTCATTCATGCTGAGGATGCGCTTGACTGCAGTTATACCAAATATTAAGTCAGGTATCAATAATTTTTCAATGCCATTTATTTTTATTTTATGATTTAAAAGGATATATTAAGTTCTGAATCAAAAACAAAGGTTCTGTAAAAGTTGAATATAGAATTGTGGAGAAAAAATACTTGTCAATTTCAAACATATTTTCGAGAAAATAGTTATTTGAAAAAAGTGCAAGGGTGCCAATATTTTGGCCACAACTGTATATCCCACCGATTCATTCTGGCTCAACTTCAAATCCATTTTTTTTCGTGTTCGGGAAGGAGGATAGGACCAAGCGACCCTCTTCAGATAATTGTCATCCACTCTGCATAAACCCCAAAAGCATCACTTCGTTGTGGTTATTTAAAACTCTTTAAAGGGCAAATGCATGTCAAAAACACATGGAGTCAGTTTGTTTGATTTCTGCGTGCATCGACACTCGTGTTGGTATAGGAATGGCAGTTTTGTGGCGTGCCGGACATACAAATTTGTTTGGAGAATTTGGCGAGCATTCGTGGATGATTTTTTTTTTTTTGGTGTGACACATTAAGTCTACATGAAGCGAACACCATGTTCAATCATATCAATGGCGTATGACACAGCAATTCAACTTCACAATGGAACCCGAAGACAGTGGAAATCCATGTATCAGCAAATAATATAAGTGGGCAAAAAGTCTCATTATTCAATTTCAAAGCGTCATCTCACAAAGGAAAAAGTTAACAGAGTCCCATATATGGGCGTCAATCAATGGACTCCTCCATAACAATAATACACATGTTAAGTGTGGTCCACAAGACACGACTTATTGACCCATATAACAAGCATCCGTGCCGGGTCATTTTATATCTGTTAGGTTTTCCTTGGGCCTAAATTCTAGCCTGGGGCTGGAATGTAACATCTGCCATTTTTTGAAAAGGTGATGGTGGGATTCTCTTCAATTCCTCTTATCCTGTATCGTGTATCCCACGTGGTTCTTCGAAACTTCAACCAAGGCATTGGCATTGTTGGTGAGGTATTAACGCGTGCTGACATTCTGGAGAGAAACGTGAACAATACCCTGGGCTAATAATCCGTAGGACTTGCTACCAGGTATAAACAATTTGGACTGGCCCTTTTTCTCCACAAAACGTTTCACATTTCCAGCTCCCAAGATCGCCATTTCTAACAATGTCGGGTGATGTATTGACCACACTTATTAAAGTGCACTGTCAACAAATTATTAATGTTTTATGACTAATGGTAAGGAAGTGCATCTTGCTTTCTGTGTATGCACGTTTTATTGTCTCAAGTCTTCATTAACATTGCTTTTGAACACTATTTACGAGGTCGTGGCAAACAAGTCAATTGGGTGATTAACCAGGGAAATGATCGTGTTTCGCTATTCTTCGCATGTTCAACCTCCATGATATTGTAAAGTGGATGAGGTCGGTGGGGGAATGGGGGAGAGGAGTATCCATAGCTTGATTGTATTAATAATAACATGGACGGTGACTGCGTAGGTTATATTGATTCCTGTAATAGCTATTTGGCCAGAGGTAAGTCGTTTTGTAAACCATGGACTGAGGAGGCAGTGAGTGTTAACTTCAAGACACAAAAGAGTAAGATTGTATCATGCAAAATCTCGATAAAAGGCGATAAGGATAACAACATGGACTGTTTGGATGGCACACCACAAGCCATGGTGGCAAGGTGAGTTGTGGAGACCAAGAGAAGGACTGAATACTTTTTGTTGGGGCCACACCACGGGATGGGGCGGAAGATGGCACCTTCCACAAACAGCGGTCAGCCAATCACGGGACCCGCCGCCAGTAAAGGCGGTCTGAAAGTTTATGAGGGCCGTGACCGTGCTCACGTAGGCCAGTTGGAGTTGAACGAGAGAGGGAGAGATATCCTTCGTTCTGCTTGGCTGCCACCTACCTGCTTGGCTGCCACCTACCTGCTTGGCCGCTTCGTGCCTGCCTCAAGTCCTCGCCTACTCCTTTGTCCATGTGCGCATCTGCTATTTTGGTGGCATGAGGTGGTTCGGCTATATTTAGTTATTTTGTCCACATGTTTGCGTGTCCCATCATCCAGATTCATGTCCAGTGACCTTGGTTCATTCCATCCTATTTATATTGTCTTGTCTACCATTATCCCTGATATTTTTTTGGTAAAGCAATATTTTATTTATAAGAAGCATCTCACCTTTTTTCCACCCACACGTTTCACTGCCAGGTTCTGCTTTTATTGGGTGATCTTTGGGAATGGTAAAGTGGTTAAATGAGCACATTTAAACACTATCGGTCCTTTGCGAGGGTCTAGTAGCCCCGGCTCAATTGGTCCTTGTTAACGGCCCAGCTGACCCGACAACATATTGGTGGAAAGCAGGCATCATGAGGAATCCTGTCGAGGTCATTTCACAAATACAAGTGGTTAAACCAACACAATGTGGGAATGCTGAAAATAAATCGACCTTGTTGCTTCAGGGCTGACATCAAAGTTCATGGATAGCGATTGGCATTTGCATCAGCGATCAGGCGGTACTAGAAGTATAGTGTTGTGCAATAGCACTGCTGCTTGAGGGTTTTGGACATTTTTCTCTTGGAATCAAGTAGCAAATGTCTTCTACAAAGGGTGTCGATGTCGACTGCATTAAGTGTTGTGTTAACAGCAAATAGGAGGACAACTGATGGAATGATACATGTCATAGCCAGTACTCTGAATGAGCGCAGGAAGTTGGATTTGGATTTCAGTGCACAGATAGGAACGTGGAGTTTATCACCACTTACTTTCAAGAACTTTCCTATGGATGAAAAGTAGCAGTGACAGGGGAGACACTGTCTGATCACCATGTTGAAGGAATGTCGAAACAGCCAATAAATATCCTAGCTTGTCAGGATAGCAGTGAAGAAGGTCTGGAGGTAGTTTTTTCCCATTTGCTGTCTTTTCTGCAAATTTTCAAAAATCTTATATTAATATTTCGGCATGCCTTTTTTTGTTCCACCATCAGATTTTTGTTACTGCATGAAATGAAACAAGCTTGACATATATAGTAATGATATTATTGTCTCCCTTAAGAGGCCTCAAAATCTATATTAATATTTCGCACGCCCCTTTTTTGTTCCACCATCAGATTTTGTTACTGCATGAAATGAAACAACTTTGAACATATATAGTAATGATATTATTGTCTTCCTTAAGAGGCCCTCAAAATTCGTTTTGATGTATAGGTAGTTAAACAGTTCAAAAACTCCATTGCAAATGGGAGGAATTATTGCCAAAAAAGAAATAAAAATGTTTCCCATTTTTTAGAGGACCACTTAAGATGAGTTCGGTCATATAATCACGCTCCATTTGGGGAGAAACATTTGAGTCATACTGACGAATTTGCACTTTCCATGTGCCGTAGTTTCTTCACAAACATGACTTTCTGACTAAGTACAAAGTATTTCTTTGCTTTTTTATACATGGTTGCCGTTTTGAAATTTTCATCGACGCATACCGCTGCCAGCTGGACCAACTGCCAACAAGTATCGCCGTCAGTTACGGTTAAACCCAAAATCATGATCATCGTTTTAGTGTGAGGTGAGTACTGACAGTGTATCTGGGTCTTTCCGGGTGGGTGCGGGATTGAGCAGAAAAAAAAAAAAAATAAAAAAAAAAAAAAAAAAAAAAAAAAAGTGAGATTTAGATTGCAAAAAAAAAACATCATAGCACTCAATAGAATAGGAACGAATCCAATACAATAAATGATTATGAAGAAATAACTAAACAAACTATCAGAGACTATCAAGTGCATTAGCATAGGCCTTGAGATCACCAACCAGTAATAAATACAAGATAAAAAATACTTAGACCTCCAAAGTATAGAGTATCGATCGTAATGGCAGATGCATAATAAAAAGAAATATAGAGACAATAACAATAAGTCATCCATACTATAATGAGAAATATATAATTGAAAGCATCCCCAAGTCCAAGCCCTAGCTATGTCTAACACATGATTTAGACATCCTCATGAATCATGGATAAAAATATATACATATATTGTTAAAATACTATTCCTGCTATCTGTCTTACCATATGTTGCAGATTGCGCCCGTCAAGACGGCACTTACTAGTAAATAAATAAATCAAGAATCCAGAATAACTAGATTGAAGTCGATGACGCCATCACAAATCCCCATGCTTCCCACCTAAAGCAGAGTTGAAAGATGGAAAAATGTTCCACCAGAAATGCCCAAATATCAAATTTTGACTTAAAAAAAAAATCTTCTGTTTTGACCCTCTATGACCTGACCATATGACCCACCCACTGGGCATGACCAGGGGTGTCCAAAAAAATTGTTACATATTTCACGACGTCCCCCCAATGTTGATTCATGTACAGCTTCATTTTTTAAAAAATGTTTAAAATGTGCCCGTAATTGCATTTTGGGGATTTGACTTTGACCCCTCCAGAGCCCAAGGGCAGGACCAAAAATGACTACACTCTCACCTTGTCAGGTAGTGAATGTCACCACTAAACTTGGTGAATTTCTGCACAACCGTTTAGGAGGAGATAGCGTGACGGATGGACAGACACAGAAACAGACGGAACAAATTACAATACCTCCCCCCCACCCCGTTTTTTTTAAAAAAGCTGGTGATAATTTTGAGATATAATCTAATGTATGTAATGTAATACTGTTCATATTATTTCAACTTATAAAAATAAGTCAATTGTTAATTCGCTCATTAAGAAGTTTCATGATTATCTCTTCCACAAGGACTATACAAAAAACAAATAAATAAATAATAAACTACAAGTATATGGCAAAACAAAAATATTAGGCCATCAATTTCAGCTGCAATAATTCAAATATATATGAGCAATATTCATTAAAGGACAGCTTTTATTGAGAAATCGCAAAGAAACGAGCCTAACGATCCGCACCCGAAAATCAATGCACCATGACAATTAACCTGAGTCGCATAACTGAAGTAAGTTCGTTGAAACGAGGCAGATCGGGCAATGTACCATCTATAAAGCAATTATTTTCAGAGATATATCTGCATTACAAAATTCCATCTTCAACGTGAGTTTGCAGAGTCGTGGGCAAAAGCAGTTCTTCTTTAATGCTCAATTCTGTGTTTCAGGTTTCCTCCGACAACTCCAATGTATAATGCAGATATCTCAAATAAATAAATACATTATATAATATATATATATATTATATATATATATTATATATATATATATCTAAAAAATATATATATATACAGTAAGTCCTCGCTTTTCGCAAGGGTTGCGTTCCTGGAAAACCTTATGATAAGCGAAACTGTGTTAAACGAAACATATTTCCCATAGAAACCAATGTGTTAAAGGGGGGATGTGTTTTTGGATCGGAAATTTTTGGACATAAACACAAAATAAACAAAACACACTCCTCAGTAGTAGTGGCGACTTACCCCGAGGCTGGAGGAACGGAGTTGATTGCGGTGGACAAGTCACACTTGGGAGTGCAGAATTGTCCCCCTCTTCACTTGACACTGTGCTGTCACTTTCTTCACCAGCGGAACGGTCTCTTGGCAGCTGGTTGAAGGAGCATCCTGGATTGGATGGAGTTGGTGCTGCATCTTTTGGCTTGAAAAATGCATGGAGAGTGGGCTGGATGGCTTTCTTTTTCTTTGCTGCATAAAGTTCTCTTGTAGCAACAAAAGGCATCATTAACAACACGGCTAAAATCAGTGCTCGTTTCAAGATTTGGATCTTGCTCGATAACAAATTCTATGGCATTTTCAAACGAGCTGAGGATTTGGCTGAGGTTTTCATGGTGAGATGCTTGGATGAAGGTGTCACAGCATCTTCTTCTTCCTCAAGAGCCCACTGCTGTTCCAACTCCATAAGATCTTCATTGCTTAAGGGTTCTGCATGAGACTCCAGTAAGTCATCCACGTCCTCTTCGTCAACCTCTTCAAAACCGCCTCCGCGCCAGGTCTACAATTTGAGTTGTAATCAATGGAACATCAGCAAACCCCGTGAAATTGTGGACACACTCAGGCCACACAGCGTTCATTGTGGAGGCACTCACCTCCGCCCATGAATCCTTAATGTTTCCAAAGCCATTTTTATGTTGTATGTTCGCCAAAACTCCTTGATTGATAGCTTGTCCTTATCAGTTTTTTTGATAAGCTGCAGCATGGTATGTTAACATAATAGGCTTTAAAAGCAGCAATAACTCCCTGATCCATAGGCTGTAAAGGTGAGGTAGTATTTGTTGTGGATAAAAATACTACCTGCACGTTTTCACACCAGTCTTCCATTTGCTGAGGATGGGCAGGAGCATTGTCTAAGCAGCAAAGATTTGTTGTCAATGTTGTTCTCCTTGGAGTACTTCTCAACATGATTGGAGAAGTAATTGATCATGTAATCGTGGGTCAATGCCCCAGTCATCCAAGCCTTTGTATTTGACCGCCATATTACAGGAAGTTGTGGCTTGAGGCAACCCTTTAGCGCTCGTGGGTTTTCAGAAACGTAACAAGAAGCGGTTTGAGTTGTACATCCCCTTCTGCATTTCCACCGAGTAATAAGGTCAGCCTGTCCTTTGCTGCTTTAAACCCTGGAGCAGTCTTTTCTTCTCGTGCGATGTATGTACGGAGGCATTCTTTTCCAAAACAATCCGGTTTCGTCAATATTGTAGACTTGCTTCGGTGAGTAACCCCCCTCCTCAATCATCTTCTTCAACTTTGCTGGAAACTCTGATGCGGCAGCATGGTCCGCACTTGCTGCCTCACCGCTACACTTCAGGTTGTGAGTTAGCGCGATGACAAAACCTCATGAACCAGCCTCGGCTCGCTGTGAAGGTCTCTGCGCCTTCACCCCTTCCTTCAGCTTCCTGTTTCTCTTTAAATCGTTCCACAAACTACGCGCTTTATCTTGTATCACAGCAAGAGATAAAGGCATGCGACGTTTAATTTGATCTTCTATCCACACACATAATAACGCTCCATGTTGTGCATGGCACCATCTCTCATTCTCGTTAGTGTCGTTGCACTCGAACTGGGCGCAATCTGTGATATTTTCTTTATCTTTGCCGAACTTTGAAACGATCGAATGTACAGTCGATGCAGCGATTGCTGCGCGCGGCCGATTTCCGTTGTCCCTTCACCTCGTTCTTGTCTTTTAATTATATCCAATTTCACTTCAATGTGACAGCCTTTCGTTGTCTCTTGAAACGAGGTGTGCTCGGCAAAAGACTTGCGGGTCGCTTGGATTCATACTGGAAGGTATGCAGGCGAGCGTGAAGAGAATACGTACAGTACAGTGTACAGTACATGCGCAGAAAGGTGAAAGTGTGTTTATGCGCATCCTGTGTGATTGTTGTTTTTTCAGGCAGTTTGAAACTTTTTTTTGCGTTTTCCTTGCAATGACATTACGATCGCATAAAATGTTTGCGATAATTGAAAAATTGGTCATTAAAACTAAATTACGAATAATCGAAACTACGATATGCGAACTTCCGTTAGCGAGGACTTACTGTATATGTAAAAATAAAATATTTTTTAAACGACTCATTTCTCTGGCAGGTCATTGAATATGTCCAAATTACACCAAGTTAATCTCCATCATGAATCATGTCCTACCTTCCATGTTTGAAAACATGAGTTTCTTCTGTGCAACATCAAGCAAGGCTTTGAGTTTTGCTGCAGAAAAGAAAAGGAAGACAAGGAAAAGGCAGTTGGTGAAATGCACACTTGTTTGGATGGCATACATATTAACAATAACACATGGTTCAACCACGGGTTATTTGTTGGCCATCTGAACCTACATTAAGCTTGGTGCATGAATCAAACCAAGGGTGCTTTACCTGCCCTTAGCAAATAAAATCATACAGTGGCCTGCAAAAGTATTCACCCTCCTTCGAAAGGTTTCACATTTTGATTCCACCTGAGCTTATTTCATGACACTTTCAAATCAAAGTTGATATATATAGTCTTCACAAACTACTCCAAAGTGATAAAGTTTAAAAATTCAGATAAAATGTGAATAAGTTCGATTAACAAAGAATATCAGATGATTCTCAGTTGGATAGGTATTCAAACTCTCTGCCTAATTAACCCGAAATCACTTCAGGAGCAAATTATTTGTTTGAAAGGTTCCAAAATAAGTGTAATAGGTTTCACCTGTATGTAATCAGTGGTTGAACTTAAAAATTAAACTCCCCCACTTATCTCAGGAGTTTTAAGGTGCACCTCACTTAGTCAACCAACAAGTCAAACATGAACACCAAGGAGCTTCCCAAAAGTCAGACATGAAGTGGTGGAGAATCACCATTCAGGAGAGGGTTACAAGAAGATTTCAGTCACTCATTATCCCATTTAGTACGGTGAAATCCATCCTTAAGAAGTGGAAGACATATCATACCACCCAGACTCTACCCAGATCAGGTTGCCCATTCAAACTCAGGAGCTCGGCAAGCAGGAAACTGGTTTGGGATGTCACTGTCCAGTGTCCATCCAAAAATGACTTCGAAATATCTGTAAGACTCTGTCTGAGATGGGGGTCAGTGTTCATCAATACCACGTTCCCTTCACAAACTTTGCCTCCATGGACAAGCGGCAAGAAAGAAGCCATTACTGAAAAAGACACATCTAAAAGCTCGTATTGAGTTTACGAAAAAGCATCTCAATGATATTGCAAGCATGTGGAGAAACGTTTTTTGGTCAGATGAGACAAAAACTGAACTTTGTGGTTGGAAATTGAGTTACGTCTGGTGCAAGCCAAACACTGCACATCACCCAGTCAACGCCATCCATAGTTGTCAAGCATGGTGGTGGCAGCATCATGTTATGGGGCCACTTTTCATCAGCAGGGACTGGCAAGCTTGACAGGATATAAAGGACAATGGACGGTGCGAAGTACAGGAGAATCCTTGATGAACAACTGCTCGAATCGGCCATGAATCTGAAACTGGGTAGGAGATTCACATTTCATCAGGACAATGATCCGAAGCACAAACCTAAAGCCACAATGGAGTGGCTGAATAAGAAGAAAATAAATGTTCTTGTGTAGCCCAGTCAAAGTACTGACTTGAACCCAATTGAACATTCATGGCAAGACTTGAAGATAGCAGTCCATCGACGATCCCCATCAAACCTGGCAGAACTAGAGCAATTTTCACGTGAAGAATGGACAAAGATTTCACCATCTCACTGTACAAAGCTGGTGGAGACCTACCCCAAAAAGACTCGTCACAGTCATTGCTGCAAAAGGTTCTTCCACCAAGTACCGTTAAAAGGGGTTGAATACTTTTACAACCAGTGAATTTTGATTTGTACATGTTTTTTATAGGTGTTCCTGACATGTAACCTCCTTCAACTATAACAGTGTTCAGTTTGATCTCTTCTGTTATGAATAAAAAAGTTAATGTGGAAAAATTGTTTGTGCATAATTCATCTAAATGTGCCATTATTGGAAGGGGGTGAATACTTTTGCAGGCCACTGTACAAGGCCTGCCGGAGACTGCCGCCAAGGACACCAAGCCTGCTGGAGCTTCCAGTATTTTCCCAATGATTGTCATCGCATCCTTTATACTTCTCGCTTCTTGCTTCTTTCCCAAGAAGACAAAATAGCAGACTGCAAAAGAAAATGATCTGGCAAGGTGGGGAGGTCAAAGACGGCCGATAAGGTTTGTTAGCCTTGTTTTGTTGGTCGATGAGGTCTCCCCCAGCTGCTCTACAATGTTTGAATGGTTGCTGGCAAATGGAGGCTGAACTGGAGTCATCGTGAGAAACTAAAAATTTAATGTTAAAATTGCAGAGCAGCTGGGGACAAAAATGAACATCTTTGCTCAGCAACACTGCAACAATATAAAGGTGTTTGAAAGAAAACTGATAAAAGTTGAGCAGCTGCAAAAAAAAGAGGAATTTTGATTGTTTGAACTACGTGGGTAATGAACACAGCATCCACAACATAAGTTATTTATTAAACCTTCCCACCTCATATGATTATAATGTACAACTGGCAACCATCCAAAGCCAGTCACAGATTGGGCATCATCCATGGTTCCAAGAAATTCCTCGAAAAATCACAACTACTCAGCCTGCAAGGCCTTTGGCGTAGGATGATGGAGAACTATGATGGAGAATACTACTCTGTTGTGGAGTCACACCCTCGCATCATATCAGTCACTCCTATATTCTGTGGAATCTAAAGCTCTCTGGTTTAGTTAACTCTACTCTCTCAGCCCTTTGACCCCCGCCCCTCCCCCTGCTCTTCCATGACGTACAAGTCATTCCAGTAAAACGCTCCTGACTAAATTGCCAAAATCCAGACTTACCGTCCATCTCGACTCTTTTGTAGTTCTTTTCTCCAGTTTGTGAAGCTTCTTTCCAGAGGTGGTTCAATCACACTCTTCTGTCTAGCGCTAAAACTAGGAAGTGCACTATCATCTTAGGTCAACCCCCAAATCTACCTGCAATGTTTTCTACTGTTTGTAAATCTTTACTGTTTGTAAAGAGTGTTTGTAGTATATACACAGCAGAATGACACAAATCATTGCGTACAAATCAAACATTCCTCTCCCTCTTTATTCCGCAGCATTTCCCTCTCACCACGATCTGCTCAACCCAAATTTGCAAACTTTGAATGGTTGCATTACCTTTGGCCTCCTTCTGTTCAACATCCAGCAGCAAGTTGGAATCCGCCGATCTGCTCAGCCTGACTGAAAGAACAATACAAAAGAAAAAAAATAATGGCAGCGGCAGATGTAGCGGGCATAAAACTTTTGGCAAATACAATTCATGCAATGAGCACCAAACGCATTCTTTCTGGAGCCAATGATCAAACACAAAAGTTAATTGTCTATTTTTCAAGGCAAATGGTTTTACAAGAGCTGAAAAACTGCTAAAATAATGCAGGAGTGATGAGTTGAAATTTAGATTTTACCTATTTCGACAAAATTGTCGCGTCTTTACGGTAAGATCGTAATACTCCCTCTTCCACCCATTGTCACCGCAACCGCATATATTCCTGACCGACTCACGGACTGATAGACACTGCACAATGCTAATGCCTCACCTGAACTATGTTCCAGGTGAACTAAAAATGGATCATGTAAATAACGATTGTGGGTGCCGCATCCAGGGTAATTGTGACAAGTCAGCAGATTGGATATAAAACAAATACTGTCTTGAAAACTACAAAACTAAGACATGTGCATTTACATAACTGCATTCTGTGGTGTAATAACAAATGGAGAGCTACACCCAATCTTAGAACCACAAATAAAGACTCCCAAATTCTAATCTGAACTCACCTCCATTACGTTATCCCTCTATTCACTTGTCTGAGAAACAGATTCCATGCGTCAGTTCTCCAACTCCTCGCCCACTCACCCCACCCTCCAATCCCTCGGAGCACTGCCCATCATCCCCAAATGCTTTCTCCCATACAAAACCTCTGCTCTCTTCTCTTGTTGACAACCCCCGTCCCACTCATCGAGTCATGTGCGATGCCTTTGTCTCCCTCTTCCCCTTTGATCTTCTGTCAGTCTGTGAACCTGCTGCCCTTCCTTATTTAGCGACTCCATGAGTATAATGACCTCCATACAAAAATAAAAAACAACGAATATTTCCTTTATAATCTCCAATCACCGTCACAAGGAAATACAAGGAAATCAGACACAGATGGAGGTCATTCAGCCCATCATGCCTGCGCAAACACAAGACAAATTTATCAACACAAGATCCAAAAAAGAAAATGCAAATTATTTTTATTTTATTTAAAAAAATAACGAGTTATTTAAAGTTTTTGGAGTTTTTTTTCTTCTTCTTCTTCTTCCCCTCAGGGGAGGGGGCATGGGCTTGGTTAAAAGCACACATCAACCACACAAAAACCCTTGACGAGACCCCACCAACAGCACTCCGTACACATGCACCCAATCACCCATCAATGCTCAAACTACCTAAAATCCTTTCAACATCCCCATACCCCTCCTATCTCCATAACTTCCAGGTACCTATCTAATTCCAATTTAAACTTATCTACTTTTTCTGCTGCCACTACCTTTCCAGAGAGACCTTCCATGCATTAACTACTCTCCGAGTGAAAGTCCCCTGCCTTACTACCATCTTAACTCTCCTCTTCTTCAATCTCAGGCTATGGCCCCTGGTCCCATTACTGTCTACTCTGTATTGAATAATTCATCTTTACTTATTTTATCTATACCTTTCATTATCTTAAACATCTCCATCATATCTCGTAACCGCCTCCTTTCTAGTGTATAAAGCCCTGTCAACTTCAGCCGCTCCTCATAGCTGAGTCTAGCTCGGCCCAGAATCAATCTAGTAGCCCTACGCTGAACCCTCTCCATGGCATTAATGTCCTACCTGAGTTGTGGTGACCAGAACTGCACAGAATATTCTAGATGTGGCCCTCACTAAATTCCTGAACA
>CM068954.1:189637097-189649608 GCA_035128595.1 Eptatretus atami | reverse complement strand
GGCAAACAGAAGAAACCTTTTCAAAAGTAAAAATGCCCACCACATTATTGTAATATATATGTATAATGTATATATATATATATAATATATATATAATATATATTTTTTTTTTTTTTTCCATCCATCCATCAGGACCATACTCTGTGTAGAGGCGTTGGTGCTGCCTAAGCAGTCTCCTTGGCTATTGGGTACAATCCTAGATGGGTCACCACTCTGACACAGTGCACCAGCAAGCTGGCACTCATTTTTCCGACCTCGGAAGGAAGACAGGCAGAGTCAACCCCACCTGGTATAAATCAACAGCCAAGGGGATTTGAACTCAGGATCCTAGGATCCCAAGCCCACGCCCGAACCATTATGCCAACACCAGGCATATACAGTGGGGAGAACAAGTATTTGATACACTGCCGATTTTGCAGGTTTTCCCACTTATAAAGCACGTAGAGGTCTGTAATTTTTATCATAGGTACACTTCAACTGTGAAAGACGGAATCTAAAATAAAAATCCTGAAAATCACATTGTATGATTTTTAAATAACTAATTTGCATTTTATTGCATGAAATAAGTATTTGATACATCAGAAAAACAGAACTAAAATTTGGTACAGAAACCTTTGTTTGCAATTACAGAAATCAGACATTTCCTGTAGTTCTTAACCAGGTTTACAGACTGCAGCAGGGATTTTGGCCCACTCCTCCATACAGATCTTCTCCAGATCCTTCAGGTTCGCGGGCTGTCGCTGGGCAACACAGACTTTCAGCTCCCTCCAAAGATTTTCTATTGGGTTCAGGTCTGGAGACTGGCTAGGCCACTCCAGGACCTTGAGATGCTTCTTACGGAGCCACTCCTTAGTTGCCCTGGCTGTGTGTTTCGGGTCGTTGTCATGCTGGAAGACCCAGCCACGCCCCATCTTCAATGCTCTTGTTGAGGGAAGGAGGTCTTGGCCAAGATCTCGCGATACATGGCCCCATCCATCCTCCCCTCAATACGGTGCAGTCGTCCTGTCCCCTTTGCAGAAAAGCATCCCCAAAGAATGATGTTTCCACCTCCATGCTTCACGGTTGGGATGGTGTTTTGGAGTTGTACTCATCCTTCTTCTTCCTCCAAACACGGCGAGTGGAGTTTAAACCACAAAAGCTCTATTTTGGTCTCATCAGACCACATGACCTTCTCCCATTCCTCCTCTGGATAATCCAGATGGTCATTGGCAAACTTCAGACGGGCCTGGACATGCGCTGGCTTGAGCAGAGGGACCTTGCGTGCGCTGCAGGATTTTAATCCATGACGCGTAGTGTGTACTTATGGTTTTCTTTGATACTGTGGTCCCAGCTCTCTTCAGGTCATTGACCAGGTCCTGCCGTGTAGTTCTGGGCTGATCCCTCACCTTTCTCATGATCATTGAGGCTCCACGAGGTGAGATCTTGCATGGAGCCCCAGACCGAGGGAGATTGACTGTTATCTTGAACTTCTTCCATTTTCTAATAATTGTGCCAACAATTGTTGCCTTCTCACCAGCTGCTTGCCTATTGTCATCTCTCTCTTTTTCCGCAGCAAGTTGTTCTCTTGTGAAATCTGTTTCGGCCTGTAGGGCTTCCACACAGGCCTGAAGTGCTGCTTCACGTTGTTTCAGTTCAGAGATCACAGATTGCAGCTGTTGCTTTTCCTCGCCTGCCTCCAACTCCAAAATCTGCTGCTGTTCAATACTTAGCTGAGAGGGCCAAATAAAGACAAGAAAAATATTTCTTCACACACTATCCATGGCTCTGCAATGCAAGAAGTTTAAATGCAAGTCACATATAAAGTTTTGATGACAAAAATATTGCAACCCACCTCCAAGTGGCAGTTTACAACACAATGAGAGCAAATCTCTTTTAGATGTGAACCCAAATGGCCACATCCTGAGTGGAATCCTGTTCTCTTAATCTCACAAATGGTGTTGATTTAAAGGATATTTGCATCACGCAAGCAAATGAGTAACAACAACTTGATGAAAAAAAGTAGGACCGTGCGTCCTGAAGCTCACCTGGATCAGGAGCAAGTCAGTCAAACCACCCGAAGACCCCCTTAGACCCTGATTCGTTTTTAAATGCCGTGAACAAACTGTGGTACATCACAGGTGATGAAGATTGTGTTCAAGTTTCATCGAAATTGTGTGTGTAGTTTCAGAGAATAATGCAAATACCTATTTTGGGGGGTTAAACCATCACCTCTCCTCCCCCATAGACCCCCCCTTGATGAGCGCAGATTTTTAAGCAGATGATAAACTTTGGCACATCAGAGGTGATGAAGGTTGTGGACAAGTTTCATCACAACCGTGTGTGTAGTTTCGGAGAAGACAGCAAATACCGATTTTTTTGGGGGGGGGGAGGGTCAAGAAATCCCCCGTAAACCCCGTTAATAAGCGCAGATTTTGATGTGGTTAATATACCTTCATTAGGCATCAGATATGAAACTTGTGGCCAAGTTTCATCAAAATCATGTGTTTGGTTCAAGCGAAAATGACTGAAGTGCTATTTGGACAGACTCACTGACTCACCTACGGACACTGCTCCATCGCATAAGCTCACCTGTCAATGTCAGGTGAGCTAATAATTTATAAAATATATACAATATACAATAATGGAAACTAAGTTATGGCAAATAATAACTCATCAACAAAAATCCCAAATTACTCATGCTGTGGGTCAGCAGGGAAGCTAAAGAACAAGGGGAAGAAAACTAACTCAAACAAATTGAACATGGATATGCCTCCACCCACATCAGATGTCCACCCACTGTTACTTTTGAGCTCAATTAAAGGTCAAGTGAAAAATGGAGAGAGACACAGACATGACAGGACGAGACAGAGAGAGACAGACACGAGAGAGAGACAGACAGAGAGACAGAGAGACAGACAGAAGAGACAGACAGGAGAGACAAGAGAGACAGACAGAGAGACAGACAAGAGACAGAGAAGACAAGAACAGACAGAGAGACAGACAGACAGACAGAGAGACAGACAGAGAGACAGACAGAGAGACAGACAAGAGAGACAAGACAGAGAGACAGAAACAGACAGAGAGACAGACAGAAGAGACAGAAACAGAAACAGAGAGAGACAGACAGACAGACAGACAGACAGAAACAGAGACACAGACAGACAGACACAGACAGAGACAGACAGACGGACAGGAGAGAGAAGACAGACAGACAGACGAGAGAGAGAGCAGAGAAGCAGAGAGCGAGCAGAGAGACAGAGAGACAGAGAGACAGAGAGACAGACAGACAAGAGACAGAGAGACAGAGAACAGAGAGACAGAGACAGACAGACAAGAGAGACAGACAGAGAGACAGACAGAGAGACAGACAGACGAGACAGACAGGAAGACACAGAGAGACAGACAGAGAGACAGAGACAGAGAGAGAGACAGACAGAGCAGACAGACAGAGAGAGACAGACAGAGAGACAGACAGAGAGACAGACAGAGAGACAGAGAACAGACAGAGAGACGAGAGGACAGACAGAGAGACAGAGAAGACAGACAAGAGAGACAGAGAGACAAGAGAGACAGGACAGACACAGAGAGACAGACAGACACAGAGAGACAGACAGACACAGAGAGACAGACAGACACAGAGAGACAGCAGACACAGAGAGACAGACAACACAGAGAGACAGAGCAGAGCACAGAGACGAGACGAGACAGAGAGACAGCAGACACAAGAGACAGACAGACACAGAGAGACAGACAGACACAGAGAGACGACAGACACAGAGAGACAGACAGAACAGAAGGACAGACAGACACAGAGACAGACAGACACAGAGAGACAGACAGAGCACAGAGAGACAGAGACACAGAGAGACAGACAGACACACAGAACAGAAGACACAAGAGACAAAGACCAGAGAGGACAGACAGACACAGAAGACAGACAGACACAGAGAGACAGACAGACACAGAGAGACAGACACACAGAGAACAGCAACACAGAAGAGACGAGACGACAGAGAACAACAAACAGGACACAGAAGACAGAGACAGAGAGAACAGAGACAGAGACAGAAGACAGAAGACAGAGAGAACGAAGAGACAGAGAGAAACAAGACAGAGACAGAGACAGAGACAGAGAGAGAACAGCAGAGACAGAGACAGAGAGAGACAGAAGAGAGACAGAGAGAGACAGAGACAGAGACAGAGACAGAGACAGAGACAGAGACAGAACAGAGACAGACAGAAGACACAGAGACTTAAGTATCAGAGATCAGATGCTTCAAACTCGATGAAATTTTTTCTAAGGGTACATGACACTGACCTGTTGAACCAAAACTTGAATCCATTCGTCATTGTATTACAGTTCATTCTAGTGCAAGTTTGGTTGAATCCCTGCAGTGGTTCACAAGTTATCAGAGTAACAAAGGAAATCAACTACACGTCACATGACCATTGACCTTTCAAATGGAATCAATTCATCTTTGTATTACAGTCCATACTTATGCCAAGTCTGGTTGAAATTGCTTCAGTGGTTCACAAGTTACCGTCGTAACGACAATCTGCTACACACACACACAACACATACACAACACACACACAACACACACACACACAACACACACACACACACACGCACACCGACCGACCGACCGACAACCCGAAAATAAAAGAAAACGCAAGACAAGCCAAGCTTGTTGGAGGTCACAGGGAGCGATAGCAAATGAGACAAACAGCACTCCGAAGAGCGCATACCTCCACCAGGCTGAACAGTTTACAATTTGTCTCCCACCGATAGGCCGGATCGGGATCCGGACTTGAACCAAAATTGAATTGGCTTGTTCTTATCATCTAACCAACTCATTCACCTCGTTTTGTCATAACTTGTCCAGTGTCCACAACTTGTTGAAGTATAATGCTGTATCCTTTTTGGGCCCATCTCTCAATGGTGAAGAAACACTTAAAAAATAAAAATAAAAAATTCTCGTATCCGGATCTGGTTTCGGATCTTTGCCAAAATCAAATCGATGCATGTCACACACCCAATCTATCCAGCAAGTTTCGTCCAAATCTGCCCACAACCTTTTGAGATATCCTGTTCAGAGACAGACAGACAAACAGATAGACGGGATGAAAACATGACCTCCGTCCACCTTGGATGGCGGAGGTAAAGAGAGATGATTACTTCAGCCAAGGCTACAAATGCGAGGCTGCGGTGGTGAATGATGATCCGTGGTGGAGTGGAAACACCATGGGTGCATCGGATGCTCACAGAGCAGTGCAGTGGACTCGGGCAAAGGAACCTTTGTGAAAGAGCCCTGAAGACATAAGCACACAGATAAGGGGAGTGGGTCCAAGCAAAAGAGCCTTCAGTGTGTTGGCACGGCACAGTTGAACTGTAGGCAAGCAAAGAAACAAACTCTGCCGTACAAAAAAAACAAAAACACTTCAAGCCGCAGTTGCAGATGAACCACTCCCGAGATCTGGATGCAATTTTCTCCCCTCATTGACTTTCTTTATTGTATAGTTGTGACTCCCTCACTGCTCAGCTCCCTCTGAACATCCCAAATCTATAACTCAAAAGCAACTTCCCACATATCTCTCCAGCTCTAACTGCCCCTCTCACCATATCTCTCAAGCTCCTTTTGCCACCCCGTATCTCCCCAGCTCTCCAAATGCTGCTATTCCAATATCTCTTCATCTCCAACTCTAAAACTCCAACTGTTGCCAGCACATCCCTGAAAGGGTTTCTTTCCATGCTCCAGCCATGGTTTCTGTTCAAACCAACACACCAATCAGTGTGTTGGCTCATGCAACAGTGAGTTGGAACCAGCCAGAGGGAGAGAAATATGCAAATGAACGCTCAAACCTTTCCCCCTCTCCTGAGGCTGGCAATTAATGCAGGTTTAGGAGAGAATCAATTAACTAATTACATTAACAAAAACTGTAATAAGAGTTAAACGACAACGCAAACCTGCAAGCAAGGTTCTTGAATAGTTGTGGTTTGTGCCGAGTGAAGGGTTCAAAGTCTTGCTCACCTTCATCTTGTCTCCAAGATCTGCCAGCTGGTTCAGAGTTTCTTCATGCCGTGCTGCCAACTCAGCAAGTTCTTCATGTGCATTTTCGTATGCCTCTCGTAGGTGTGTGCACTCGTCCTCTGCATTGCTCAGCGCACGCTAAAATGAGACGCAGCACGTTTTACCTTGAATTTTAAAAACCAATGCCTACATGGTACTCACAAACTAGGAACTGCATCAACCTTCACAACCTCAAATCTCTCACAACGATGCGGAAAGCATTTCATCAACATGAGTGGGGTTATGGGAATATGGTTGCGGGATGCGTAATTAGGAATCAACCCAACTTTATCAGGTTTTTTTTTTCCACATTAAAAAGGAGATGATATTCGAATACTTACCCGCAGAGTCTAGATAAGGACTTGGCGACAGGGCACCATGGAGGGGGTTGGGGGGGCAGGCGGGGCAACTACCCTGGGCCCCGGACGGAATAGGGCGTGTAATTATTCCTTCAATTTTTGTTGCATATGATGATTGTTTGTGATGATAATCACCGGGGGCAACTTAATTTTGCGTCTCCCTCCAAGCCACGCAGGGCGATTCCCCGGCATGCTTATTGCCATGGAGTGACACCCTCCTTTGTAAAATAGATGACTGTGAGAACAATTTAAAAATCACAATCGCGCGTAATGATGTAATGACGTAAATGAACACATGAGTGCTGACAACACACCATCTCTTCTGGGTGCAAGCCATCTCTTCCAGCGGCAAATTTGTAATTGCATCTACAGTCATGGCCAAAAATATTGGCATCCTTGCACTTTTTTCAAATAACTCACAATTTTCTCCAAAAATAAGTTGAAATTGACAAAAGTATTTTGTCTCCACAATTCTATATTTTAATGTTAATATTACAGAACCTTTGTTTTTATTCAGAACTTAATATATCCTTTTTAAATCAGACAATAAGAAAAATGGCATTGAATAAAAATTATGACACCCTGGACCTAATATTTGTAGCATAGCCTTTAGGAAGTGCTTAACTGCAGTTATTTTTGTCCATAGCCATGAATGAGCTTCCCACACCTCTCTACTGGCAGGATGGCCCACTCTTCTTGTGCAAACTGTTCCAGTTCTCCCAGATTTGAAGGGTGCCTTCTCCAAACTGCTGTTTTCAGATCTCCCCACAGGTGTTCAATGGGATTTAGATCTGGATTCAATGCTGTCCACTTCAGAACAGTCCAGCGTTTTGTCTTGAACCATTCCTGGGTGCTTTTTGAAGTGTGTGTTGGGGTCATTGTCCTGCTGCAAGACCCATGACCTTTGACAGACACAGCTTTCTGACACAGGGTTGACATTGCGCTCAAAATTCCTTGGTGATCTACTGATTTCATGATGCCATGCACACATTCAAAGCACACAGTGCCAAAGGCAGCATAACAACCCTAAAACATCACTGAATCTCCTCCATGTTTGACTGTAGGGAAGATTTTCTTTTCTTTGAAGGTTAATTTGTTTTCTGTAAACAGAGATGATGTGCTTCACCAAAAAGCTCTAATTTGGTCTCATCTGTCCACAGGACATTCTCCAAGAAGGATTTTGGCTCGTTCAGATGTGTTTTGGCAAACTCCAGTGGGGCTTTATGTCTCTCTCAGCAGTTGGGTCCTTATGGGTCTCTCTACCATCTAAACCCCTTTCATTGAGTTGGCGACGGATGGTTCGAGTTGAAACTGTCGTACCTTGTGTCTGAAGATCAGCTTGAATCTGTTTGCAGTAAAGGATTGTTTGAATGGTGGAGAAAGCACCTCGATCAACAGCCAATCATTGATCAAGTTCTCTCTTGCGCCACGTCCAGGGAGGTTGGCTACAGTGTCATGGTCCTTAAACTTTCCTGACAATATTGCGTATGGTAGACACAAGAACATCAAGGTCTCTGAGATGGACTTGTAGCCTTTAAATTGTGCATGCTTGGCTACAATCTTGTGTCTGATCTCCTAAGACAATTCTCTCGTTTTCTTTTTCTCCGTGCTCATCGCGGTACACATAGTGACACAAAACAGCAGAATGACTCCTTTCTCTATTCAAATTGGTTGAATGAGTGATTTTTATATCGCAGGCACCTGCAACTCTCCACAAAATTAGTTCATTTCCAAAGTAAAGGAGAACCACCTGCTTGAAATCTAACTATTTCGAACAACTTCTAAAAGGTGCCGATAATATTGTCCGGGCCATTTTAGGATGTGTGTGGAATAAGCTAAAATGTCATATCTTTTTCATCTTTTTTTGTTTGTTTCCATTGCAAACCAAAGAAATACAAATGTGGAGACCAAAATATTTTTTCATTTCAACAATTTTCTGGAAGAAAATGTGTATTATTTGAAAAAAGTGCAAGGGTGATAATATTTTTGGCCATTACAGTATCAAAGCCTTTGAGGGTAAATGCAAACTATACTATACTATACTATACTTTCAAACTATACTTTGAAAATTTTCAATGTACGACTGTACGTTCAATATGCGCGATATCAAATGGTCATGTAACATGTGGTAAAGTTTCAATTCCCTCCAGTGAATGGTTTTCGATATAAGCTCTGAACAAATTGCAGACACGTATGCGACCGATTGCTGAACCCAACTGTCATATCGCGCAAGCGGACTAAACATATTTATAAATATAATATATGTATATATATATATATATATATATATATATATATATATATATATATATATATATATATATTATATATGTTGTTGTGTTGTTTGTCTTTCGGCTGCTCCCATTAGGGTCGCCACAGCGGATCATCCGTTATGATCCGCATACTGATTTGGCATAGGTTTTACGCCGGATGCCCTTCCTGACGCAACCCTGGTCGCCTCTTACGACACAGGGATAAGGATTGGGTTTCGCCATGATTCTGGGCTGCCCTACACCCTCTCATAGCGCGGCCCAGCGCAGAGCTCCCATCCTCAAGCGATTCTCCAACCCAAGCCTCCGAGTAGCCGGATTACAGGCGCACGCCACTACGCCCGGTCTATATTATATATATATATATATATATATATATATATATATATATATATATATATATCTATATCTATATATATACATATATATTCTCAATGGAAAAACATCTGTTGCCAAGACTCCGACTCTGAAAGATATGAAAAGTATCACTGATGCCAAGGCAAGAAAAAATAAACAACAAACAAAAACAAAATCTGTTAGTATGGACCTAGGACAACTGTTGACCTCTGGCTCACAGCCAGCAGAGACAAGAATATCACTGCCAAGGTAAGTGAATCTCTCCGTAACCTCAGCATCCTCGCCACAAACAGGTACAGACAGGATAGCACCATCCAAGATGTCATTGAAAGCCTGAATCTTAGTTTGACCCAGGAAACCCATAATCCCAGTGGCTCTGACTCCTCATTCAGCACCTCGAGGCCCCCAAAAGGATTTCTAGATTCTGCGCAAAGATGACTGCAACATCTGGGAAATCAAGGTCAGAGATTTTGGCATTCCCAAACGATGCACCGCAGCTTGATCTCTTTGACATCCTCCCTAGAATCCAGTCCATACAAGTGCTGAAAAGTGTCGGGGCCAGTTCACAACCTTGATGAACTCCAGTAACAACTGGAAATAAGTCGGACAAGGTATCACATCTCACAGCACTCTCAGTACCAAAGTATAGTTCAGACAACAGATTGATCAGTTTTGATGGCACCGCACAAAGACCAAGAATCCTTCAGAGGGCATCCCGATTCACTAAATCAAACACTTTACAGAGATCAACATAGGCTGTGAGCAGCCCCCACCGAAACTCTCGCCTGCATTCGGTGAGGATCCGAAGAGCAAGGATACAGTCAATCGTTTGGTGTAAAGCCTGTAAAGCCTGGTGTAAAGCCTCACTGCTCTGGGCGCTGGTGCTCAAGTAGACGGTGACGAGCCTTTCCTCAATTCATGTAACATGGTCAATCGTTTGGTGTAAAGCCTGTAAAGCCTGGTGTAAAGCCTGACTGCTCTGGGCGCTGGTGCTCAAGCAGACGGTGATGAGCCTTTTCTCTATTCATGTAACATGTAACGAGAATTATCCGAGCAAAGACCTTGCCCAGCACTGAGAGCAGTGTCACCCCTTGGTAGTTGTTGCCGACCTGGCGATCAACCTTCCCTTTCCAGAGAGGGACAACAAGGCCCCTCTTCCAGTCAGTTGGGATGATGCCTGTGTTCCAGACAGAGCACAGAACTGCATGCAACGACATGAATACAGCATTTCCATCAGCCTTGAGAAGGTCACCGTGGATGCAACAAATCCCAGGAGCTTTACCCATTTCAACTGGTTCACCGCAGCCTGTGTTTCCACAAACAAAGGTGGAGAACAGTTGATTGGAAGTCAGCAAAAGGAATAGTAACACCCCTGACATCCAACTCGACAGCTTGTAGATCAGCCTGGTACAGCCGTTCAAAGAAACCGGCCCAGCGGGCCTTCATTTCACACTCCTCTGTCAAGAGCCCACCACCCGCCGCTCTAACTTCAGTACACCGAGGAACGGGCTTGGAGGAACGCAATGCCCGAATTCCGCTCTAAGCAGGACGAGAATCACGATCACAAGTGATGCTCGACCCCCTTAGATTCCTCGCACATAGGCCTCCTTGTCCACCCTCAGCGCACGTGCAGCTTTTCGTCTCAACTCCCTGAACAGCTCAGCTCTGCCATTAAGCATGACCATGCAACTCTGGTCAATGGTATCCGGTGTCCCTCGAGACAAAATTCTTCTTCGCCCTCCGGTGAGTTCCAAGATTTCCACCGGCAACATCAAGGATGGTGGTCTTGGAAGGCACTGCACAACTCTTCAGGATTCCCCAAAGCACCCAGACCCACCAAAATCCCAACTCAGCCTGTTCACAAACTCCTCAACTGCCCTCTTATCCTTGAGATTGCCAACATCCAGCCCAGGCTGAGATCGTACCATTCTCCAGGATTTAAGCTGCAATTTCAGTTACGACTACAATCCTGTGGTCGGTCTTGAGGAACTGAGCACTCCGGTAGACCCTGCAGTTCTTGATCATCCTCCTGCGACCATCAAGGATCACATGGTCAATCTCCTTTGCCACACCACCAGCGTTGGTATACTAAGTCCAGCGATGAGCCTCTGGGTACGAAAACCATGAAGTCCACCATGAAGGCTAAAACCACCCCAAGTCCAAGACTTAAAAAAAAAAAAAATTGTATACACTGTCGAGGCTCGTATGAGAGCAAACACACAAACGCCAAACAAGGGGAGCAGGAGACAAGAGGGGTGGGAGAGGGAATAAAAAAAGTGAGGAACAGAGACATAAGGAGATCTGTTAAAGGGAGAGGGGTGGGGTACACAGGGTAAACAATATGGACACTCCAGGGACTTTCAGGAAGGAAAACAGGGAATTTGAAGGAGGTGGGCTTGGGGTGGATTAGCGGGGGTAGAAAAGATCAAGATTTTGGATGGGGGAAGATAAGAGATGGTGGTGAACAACTGTTTTGAAGACCTGTAGGGAAGAGTGGGAGTGAAGAGAGTGTGGGAGTTTGTTCCAAAGGCAGGAAAAGAGAGGAATGAAAGCGTGAAGGTGAGCAGTGATTGTTGATTTTGGTCGTTTTACCAGAAGCGGGTTGCTGGCGGACCTTGAAACGCTACGCGGAAATATGGGAGAGGGGAAGGGCGGACATATCTCAGACAGAGCAGGGGGGGGGGGACGAGGCCGGAGAGGAGACGGTGCAAGACAGAAAGACCACTGACATGCCTGCTCGAGAGAGTGAGAGACCAAAGACTCAACCTCATCACGGGAATACCAATTATCCTAAATGCCTTGGTTTCCACAGCCTGAAGCTGAGAAAGGTGAGAGGTGAGAGTACCAGCCCAGAGGGGAGAGCATACTCCATCAGGCTGCGGACGAAAGCTTTGTATGTGGTCAGGAGCTCAGGTGTGCCAAGGAAGGACTTTGCATGACAGAGTATGCCCAGTCAGTGACTGACTTTGGAGGCCAGCTTGGAAATGTGAAATTCTTACAAAGTCAAGGAACTTGGTGCTATTCTGGTTCACAGTTCCAGACCCATGGGGACCAGCACGTCTCATAACCATCCCAATCAGTTCCAGTTGATACATTGAAATCCCCCAAGACGAGAGTATCTTGCCTGGGCCACTGATCAACCACAAACTCGAACGTGGCATGGAATGCGTCCTTCACGGTGAGATCACTCGCCTCAGTCGGAGCATAACCAGAGACCAGGGAAATGACACCCGGAGTGACAAATCTTTGGTCTCAAAATAGCTCGTTACCGGTCGTACCTCAATTATCATTGGATTCAGCTTATTGAACACAGCTACAGCAACTCCTTGGCATGGTAACCATCAGACCGGACCAGACCAATAGTAAGTGTGACCACCCGCAATGATCTCGCCACTATCCGGTCTCCGAACCTCACCTCAGTGCTGCAATACCGATGTTCAAATGCTTGAGCTCAGATGATAACAGACAGGTGATC
>CM068954.1:189622319-189637087 GCA_035128595.1 Eptatretus atami | reverse complement strand
GGACATTCCAGGCACCCACCCGAAGTGACCGCCTCAGGTTAACCCAAGGAGACCACTGTCTGATGGATGACACCTCATCTGGTTACACCGTCATCTGGTGAGCTGCCCTGTGGAGGGCAGCTGCACAGGATGTACTCCCAAGGAGTGGGTTTTCAGATTTCTTCACGTTTTTGTGTTTTGCAGAGTCAGAAATGACTGTTATTGCACCTTCTTGCCATGTGGTGATCATTAATACCAAATTTGTTGAATTTCTGCCCAACCGTTAAGGAGGAGATAACGTGACGGACAAAGACAGACACAGACGGAGCCAGTTACACTATTCCCACTTTTTTATTTTAAAAAGTGTGGGGTTAATAAAATATATAACACAAGGCAAGTTGTGATGTGCAATGTCATAAAATGTACATTTATAACAGGAATAGGAATGTGAATGTGACATTTGAATAATAGACAAATGGAAATGGGCATCTCTGTTAAAATGATGTTTTGACAGACTTAAGAAATGCCAATAATCCTTTCAGAGTGGCAGGCCATCTGCGTGGTTAATAGGTCAAGTCGTGGCTGAGTGTGTGCTTGACAAGTTTTTACAATTTTAACGACACAATGGAGTTCGACATGAACGCGATGCCTCCATCAGCGTTAGATGTTGACCCACATAAGTTTGATCTCAATTAAAGGTTACATGAGAAGAAGCTCGAGAGAAAAGAGATATATAGGTGTAAGAAAGACATCAGAGGCTTCGAATTCATGTTATGGTTTGCAAAACTATTTCCAAAGGGCACATGACCTTTGACCTGTTGAACCCAAAAAGATGTAATCAGTTCACAAGTTATTGCAGAAACAAAGATTTTCAATTTGAGGACACATTACATGAGACCTTTGAACTCTGAACCCAAAACTGAAGGTTCATCTTTGTATGACAGTGTATATTTTGCCAGGTTTGATTGAAATCCCTCCAGTGGTTCCCAAGTTATTGAGGTAACAAAACAATAACGGGACGGACACCACACACAACACACCACACACACACACACACACACACACACACACACACACACACAACCCAAAAACACCTGCCTCCTGGCATTTTGCTGTGCAAGCATAAAAAGTCTTCACGGGTTTACAGGTGGTCCTCAGTGCTTGCATACATGCTTCGCATAAAACATTTTGCATGAGTAATGCAGCACTGACAATAAGCTCACCTCATGCTCAGCAAGCTTTCTTACAGCACCCAGCTTTTCTTGCAGCACACGCCACAGAGACTCTTTGGCCGTCGTCTCATAGTTCAACTTGTCTTCAAGTAACTGTGACAGTTCCTTACGTAAGGACTCCTCTGGTAGGCTCTAAGCATCAAATGATACAATGAATGAGTGCAGCAATTAAAATGCCAAACAAGTTCAATACTTTTATGAACAAAAAGAAAAGTTCACAGCTTGATGAATCCACATTCAACATTTCAAGAATCACAGAGCAGAAAACACAGTGGTACACCCACCTCAAACTCTTCTCACAAATAGATACTCAAAGTCCAAAATGTCATGATGGGACCATGTTGGCAGAGGCAGTGCGACACAAGTTTGCAACACATGACAAGACCCAAGATATCAGTTCTCTGCTCGATTTTAAGGCAAATGGCTAGAGATTGCATATTCAACAAGAAAAAGAGCAATCAGAGATTGCAGACCCTCGCCAGGACTGCTTTTGGTGGTGTATTTTGTGTGGTGTTTGTGTACTAGTGTGGTACGTAATTAATAAGAGACATAATTAGAACTGCCACTTTATAACTGCTGACAATGATGACCGGGTACCAAGACGTCCCGCTTTGATGCAAACCCACTTTGATCGGACACCTGACCCTGGCACATGACATTGTTTTGTATTATTATTCACCATTTAATTGAATTTAGAATGGGATAAAAATAAATTAAATTCAAATCACATGGAAGACCAAATCGGTACAGTCCTACATTGGAGTAATCAGAAGGAACCCAAACAAGAAAAAAGCAAAGATGAAGTCATCAGGAAGAACCTGGATAGGATTCACATTTCAGCTGCTACTCCACCAACCGCAAACCCATACAGGTACAGCCAAGTGAGCCTTTTTCAAAAATAAATTAAAAAAAAAAATCGAAAAGAACCCAGATTCAAAATAAAACAAGAAGCGAATACTTCGATATCACGCGGCTGGAGCAAGTAAAAGTCTAGGTTAAGAATGATGAAACAATTTTGCAGTTATAAAATTTAAATGTAGACACGGTGAATTAGCATGCATGATGGGAAGAGTTGTGACGTTGGACAAATTTCTATTTATAGCCCTCAGATCAAAGGACGTACGCGGCCATAAGTGTGACAGAGACGTGACAGAAGACAGGACAGAAAGCCAATTATATAACAGCGCGATGTCGCCGCGCTGTAATAAATAATTCTGGTGCCAGAAGATGTGTCCATCAAGTTGAAATTTAAACATGTATTCCATATTCGACTAGATCACAATTGTGAAGTTTCATGTCGATTGATTATGCGTTCCAGAGAAAACATTAAAAAATTTTGTTCAATCCAATATTGCTGCCAAACCATGTGACCTATCAATTATTCATCAAACTTGTACCTCGAAGCTTGGGGAGCATTTTTGTGAAGTTTCCCCACGATCTGTTCAGCCGTTCTGGAGAAGAAGATTTTTTAATAGGTTTTCGGGTAAATCCAATATGGCTGCCAAACCATGTGACCAATGACATCATATGTGTGAAACTTTTCTTCCTCATGGACAGGCTGTCATACGTGTAACGTTTCATCTCGATCTGTTCAGCCACTTCAGAGAAGACGATTTTTTAAGGTTTTTTTTTTTTTTAAACAATATGGCTGCAGAATCACGTGACCGATGACATCATGAATATATTTTCTGTGGACCATTTTATCCCTAAATGACCCTCAAAAATTTCCATACTCATCAGATGTGGCATTCCACATATGCAATGACGACGTTATAACGAGGGCACCTATAACGTCATTAAAAAATATATATTATTCCCCATGAGGAGTACTTGCCTTGTGCAAAGTTTCAATTTTTTCCTTGGTAAGGTTTCAGAGAAAGAGGTCCAAAGTTTTTCCGTTTTTCCAATATGGCTGCCACACCAGGTGACCGATGACGTCATAATTATCATTTAAACATTCCACATGAGTAGTCGCACCAAAGGTGAAAATTTCGTCTTAATCTTAAGCGGTTGCGGAGAAAAACACGAAAGTTCTGTGCGGAGACAGACAATCAAACAAACAAGATGTCGTACAGAGCATGATACTTGTAAACTCCATAAAACAAATTTGTCCTCAAAAATAATTGGTGGTTGAATTCAATGACAAATTTGCAACTCCTTCAAATTTCAAGTGAATTGGACGAAAATTGGTAATTGCAGAAATTCGGCCTATGTTGACCTTTTGGTCGATGTCGACCTCAAAAATAATTGGCTGGTTGATTTCAGTGACCTGAAGTATAAATCCTCTTCGAATTTCAAGTCAATCGGATGAAATTTGAGGATTTTAGAAATACCACCTCAGTTGTTGACCTTTGGCCCATGTTGACCTTTTGACCCGCAAAACAATAGGCTTCTTCCTTATGAGAAACTCCACCATGTGGTGAAGTTTCATGAAGATGGGTTTAAAATATGTGACCTGGAGGCGAACAAGACAGACAGACAGACAGACAAACAAACATACAAAATAACAGACAGAATAACAAAATCGACTGACCTATATACTTGAAAAAATCTTCGATTTTGCAAGTAACAAATAGACAGACAAACAAACAAACAGAAAAAGACATCGTGCAGAGCTCGATACTTGCAAAATCCACCCCTTCTGCAATGGTTGCCATGGATACAAGAAATTGTCGATTTCATAAAGATTAAATTCACAATCTTAATCAAAGTTCAGGTCAGGTCAGGTCCGGTTAGTATGGGAGCATGCACCGGAACAGCGCGTCACTGTGTCCACTTTCCGCCGGTACTCCAAGGGCTCCGTCTGGCCATCCCCAGACAGATGCCTGGCCCATCCCCATCTCCTTGAGATGCCGATCAATCTGTTTGTTGCAACCACGAGGCTCCCTCACTGAGAGAATCTGGTGAGCAGGATCAGCATCAGGAAAACGAGCCACATGTCCACCCAGCCGCAGCTGAGCTCACGGACTATGAGTAACAAATTTCATTTGAGTCTCTCTCAGCAACCGCTCATTGGACACAAAGTCTGACCAGCGATGGCCAAGGATTCTCTGAAGATACTGGTACTGAAGGAGTTCAGTCTACATTTCAGATCCCTGGTCAGAGTCCAAGTTTCACATCCACAGAGCAAGACTGGAAGCATCAAGGACCTGAAGACTCGGACTTTCATCCTCCACCACAGGTACCGGCAGCGCCACACCCCATTATCAGTGAATCCATGACTCCCCAGGCCCGACGCAGACGTCTATTGACTCTGGCTCACAGCCAGCACAGACATGAATATCACTGCCAAGGTAAGTGAATCTCTCCACAACCTCAACATCCTCGCCACAAACAGGTACAGACAGGATAGCAGCATCCAAGATGTCATTGAAAGCCTGGATCTTAGTTTTGACCCAGGAAACCTGAAATCCCATCGGCTCAGACTCCTCATTCAGCACCTCGAGGGTCCCAAAAAGGATATCCAGAGTCTCCGCAACGATGACTGCATCATCTGCGAAATCAAGGTCAGAGGTCTGCACATTCCCAAACTATCACTGCAACCTGACCTCTTCGATATCCTCCCCATAATCCAGTCCATACAAGTGCTGAAAAGTGTGGGTGCCAGTACACACCTTGACAAACTCCAGTAACAACTGGAAATATGTCAGAGATGGTATCACCAATCTCACAGCACTCTCAGTACCAGAGTAGATTCAGACATCAGATTGATCAGTTTTGGTGGCACCTCACGAAGACCAAGAATCCTCCAGAGGGCATCCGATTTACTGAATCAAACGTTTTACAGTGATCAACGTAGCTGCAAGCAGCCCATGCCAAAACTCTCGTCTGCGTTCGGTGAGGACCAGAATAGCAAGGATACGGTCAATCGTTGACCTCTTTGTGGAAAACCTGACTGCTCTGGACGCTGGTGCTCAAGCAGATGGTGGCGAACCCGATTAAGAATTATCTCAGTAAAGACATTGCTCAGCACTGAGAGCTGCGTCACCCTTCGGTAGTTGTTGCAGTCTTGGCGATCACCCTTCCCTTTCTCGAGAGGGACAACAAGGCCCCTCTTCCAGTCAGTTGGGATGATGCCTGTGTTCCAGACAGAGCACAGAACTGCATTCAACGACACGAGTACAGCATTTCCACCAGCCTTGAGAAGTTCAGCATGGATGCCACAAATCCCAGGGGTTTTACCCCATTTCAACCGGTTCACCACAGCCTGTTTCCACAAACGAAGGTGGACCGCAGTTCATTGGAGGGTCAGCAATAGTGAGAGTAACACCCCTGACGTCCAACTCGATAGCTGGTGGATCAGCCTGGTACAACCGCTCAAAGTAACCGGCCCAGCGGGCCTTCACTTCGGACTCCTCTTCAAGAGCCCATCACCCTCTGCTCTAACTGCAGTACACCGAGGGACGGGCTTGGATGAACGCAATGAGCGAATTCCCCTGTAAACAGGACGAGAATCACTTGACCACAGGTGATGCTGTCCCCCCTCACGGACTCCTTGCATATCGGCCTCCTTGCCACCCTTAGTGCACGTACAGTTTCACGCCTCAGCTCCTTGAACAGCTCAGCTATGCCATTCAGCCTGGCCCTGCAACTGGTCAATGGTATCCAGTGTCCCTTGAGACACAAAATTCTTCTTCGCCCCATGGTGAATTCCAAGACCTCCACCGACAACATCAAAGACAGTGGTCTTGAAGGCACTCCATAACTCTTCAGGATCCCCCAAAGACCCATAAAATCCCAAAGACATTCAAGATCCCCAAGACCCATTAAAACCCCAGACATTTTTCGATCCTTTAAGACCCTTTTATATAATAAAAAAAACATAAGACCCTGAAGACTTTTAAGACCCTGAAAGACCCCAAATACCCCTAAGAGCCCTTCAGACTGTTTAGACCCAAAAGATCCGTAAGACCCTTTAAGACCTTGAAGACCATTGAGATGCCTAAGACCTTAAAGACCTCGAAGACCCTTTAAGATCCTGAAGACCCTTGAGACTATGAAGAACCGTAAGATTTCGTCTATTCGTGAAGCTGTCCGTGAAGCCGTGTGACTATATGTGTATGAATTATTTCTCGTTTGAACGTCAGTGCACCCTCACTAAATGTACAGTGCCTTAAGAAAGTAGACACACCCCTTGACTTTTTCACATTTTGTTGTTACAGCCTGAATTTAAAATGGATTAAATTTATTTTTTCTTTTTTGTCACTGATCTACACATATTACACCATCATGTTAAAGTGGAATATTTTTTAATAGAAATTTTAATATAACAAATTAATAAAAAACTGAAAAGCTGAAATGTCTTGCATCAATAATTATTCAACCCCTTTGCTCAGACACTCCAAATTGCACTCAGGTGCATCCAACTTCCTTTGATCATCCTTGAGATGTCTCTACAAATGATTGGAGTCCACCTGTGGCCAATTCAATTGATCGGACATGATTTCAAAAGAAACACCTTTCTATATCAGATGCCACAGTTGACAGTGCATGCCAGAGCAGAAACTCTACCACGAAGTCCAAGGAACAGTCCATAGAACTCCGAGATAGAATTGTGAGGAGGCAGAAAGTCTCTACAAATGATTGGAGTCCACCTGTGGCCAATTCAATTGATCGGACATGATTTCAAAAGAAACACCTTTCTATATCAGATCCCACAGTTGACAGTGCATGCCAGAGCAGAAACTCTACCATGAAGTCCAAGGAACAGTCCATAGAACTCCAAGATAGAATTGTGAAGAGGCAGAGATCTGGGGAAGGGTGTAAAACAATTTCTAGTGTTGAAAGTTCCCAAGAGCACAGTGAGCTCCATCATTAGGAAATGTAAAGAACATGGAACTACCCAGACTCTTCCGAGAGCTGGCTGTCTGACCAAACTGAGCAACCGGGCAAGAAGGACCTTGGTCAGCGAGGTGACCAAGAACCCAATGACCATTCTGACAGAACTACAGAGTTCCAAGGCTGAGAAGAGAGAACCTCCTGGAAAGACAATAGTCTTTGCAGCACTTCACAAATCTAGGCTTGATGAGAGAGTGGCCAGACAGAAGCCACTCCTGAGAAAAAGTCACATGACAGCATGCCTAGAGTTTGCAAAAAAGAATGTGAGTCTCTCAGAGCATGAGGCAAAAAATTCTGTGGCTGATATGAAAATTGAGCGCTTTGGCCTGAATGCAAAGCGCTGCGTCTGGCAGAAACTGAGCACAGCTCATCACCCATCTAACACCAGGACGAGGGATGGCTATGTGCTGAGGCACATTGCATTTTAAAACCGCACTCAGTAACGAGGTCATCAGGAGTGCTGCATGCGAACTAAGACTGGTTTTGTAACTCCAAAGCCCTGACTGAAGAACCAGCTTCACCCTCTGATAAGCTGGTCATTCTTACCTACTGGCTGGTACTCGACGAATCCACTGCCTTGCTGGTGTTTCAAGAGATGGCATCCAAGCAGACATCTTCTCTCTAGTAACATTGAGATGGCAAAGTGTCTGTTTGTTTCTGTCTCCCCGTGTGTCTCTCTGTCTCAATCTCAGTCTCTCTCCTTCAGCACTGCCGGGATAAATTATGATCCTTCACGGCGAGCAGTGGACTTGGATTCATCTGTTTGCTTCGGTGATACCAAACTCACTCCGAAGACTTGCAACACGACTGGCCGGTCAGACTTCAACCTGTGTGCAATCATCTTGGCAAGGCTGCTTCAAATGTATCCACAATTGACCCCTTCATCCATTCGTATCATGCTGGAGTTTTATTTTAAGAACTGAGTACCTGAGAAGTTACTCACTCAAAAGTCGTGAGTTAATTCAAAGATGCATTGAAACTTGTGACCTGTGTACTTTATAATTTGCAGTTTTAAAATCATGGAATGTTTATTTTACTTTGCGGGTTCTAGGGAAAAATCATTATTATGGGATGCTTTCAAACGGTATTCATGTTTTAAAAGTAGATTAATAAATAGATTAATAAAGTAGGGATTAATAAATTACTCATTAAATATCCTTCTGTCTCGTGTCGTACATTGGTTTCACCTGTTAAACAATAGACGGGACATATTATTGTCCATAAATCTTTTCTATCGTCCTACTCTCCAGATGAGTGGTGCACTGGTGTTGATGCCTCGAGGAAGTGCGTAACACCCCGAAAACTCCGAAGACCCTCAAGACCCCCAAAGACCCATAAAGACCCTTTCCACTTCAGACCCTTCCTCATCACACCCCCACCCACTGCCTCCTCCCACCTCACCCTCTACCTTCCTCTTCACCCTCCTCCCACCACACCACTACCCCTCCCTCCAGACTCTCAACCATTCCCCTCCCTCCTTCCTCCTACAAAGGAATTTTTGGAGTGTGTATATTTTGAGAAGCTAGCTAAGGTGGTAACCTTTTATACAAACTCTTCTTTCACCCTTGAGAGTTATGTCGTTTGTTGAACAGTAATTTACCGATTTTTTGATGTATAGGTTGTGTTTGTATTATTTTTGGGTTTTTAAAAAAAAAAATTAGCGATTTGCACATTTCAGAGGTCACACGAGTCCTTCACTGAACTTAGCGATCTTTGCAAAGTCTTAAGTCGTTTTTCACATCCGATACCATATTTGACGGTCGGAGCTCACCGGCTCACCAATTTTATAGGTATCCGGGTTGAAATGCGAAAAAAAAATTTGGCCTTTTTATAAAGCATTGTGTATATGGATCTACCCTCAGAGATTTTGACAGGTGGTGGCTCATATGTTTATAAGTTACTAGCAGGGTATGCTTGCACACTGCAAGCAATAACGATCTGTGCTTCCCCATTGTCTCAGTCACTCAACTGCATTTGTTTTTTTTCCATTTCTCTTTATTTTCATCTATGGACGCTTTCCGATGGTTCTGTGATTTTTCCTGGTGATCGGATTTGATGTCCCCCCCACACACCAAACCTCCAACTTTCATCCCCCTACACACACACACACACACACACACACTCTCAGGGTCACCACACCTAAGCCCTCCCCCCACCCTCCAAACTTAAAAACATCACGACACCCAGGAATACAATCTCAGCTTTTCAGTTACCCTTTCCATGTCCACATTGTATGCAAATCTCACTCTTTGTTGTTTCTCACTCATATTGACTTATCTTACCAAGGTATTGACACTTATCCAACCAGAATTTCTAGTTTTGTATTTTTAATTAATTTTCTGAAATTTGTAGAATTTGTTCTGACTTGGAAGTTGTGGATTACGATGTGCAAATAAAAGGTGGGAAAAGTCTGATTTAATGCAATTTAATTCCAGGCTATAAGGCAACAAAAGGTGAAAACTTTGAAGGGGGGAGACTTTCTATGGATACTGTACATTTGAGCTGTCGAGTGGAGATTCAAATTTGGATCCGATGATAAATCGTGGGATTGGAGCTTTGCAAACAGGACGTTGCATCACAAAGTGCGTCGTCGCTTGGATAGACATTAACCCTTTGAACCCTGAGCTTTTTGGACTTTAGGCTCACCCACCCTGGGCTCCCTGGAGAAAAATCCGACCACTCGGGTATATGGAGGTTTGGATAGCGACTGGTAAAACGGCCACTTGGGTTCAAAAGGTTAAGCTGGGCATCTGGGCTGCTAGCATTGGCAGGTGGACATGAAAGATGCTATCTGCTGTGTCGTTCGTAAAGAATAGGCAACTTCTTCCAAATTTCAGTCCAAATCAAGTCCAGCCAAACGTGAGGCCTTGCCAGATTGTTCGTGGAAAAAAAACAAACGTGCCAAGCTTCTCCCACAAGGTGCGATTAATAACCCCGCGCATGCGAAGCAAAAAGCGGAGTTAAGTAATCGGTTCATGTCTGTCTGCCATCAGTTTATGAACGGGGACAGCTTATTTAAATCTCATGTTATATTTTGAACACAAATCGGAATGTGAATAGAAAGACAAGTTTGCCATTTTACCCTACTTTGGCTCTGAATTTGTCCAGAATGCACATGCCCAGACAGGAGTGAGACAATATTTTTACTCTGTCTGCCTGCCCTAGCAGGGAAACAAAATTTAAAATCATTCCAAACAGGAAACATACTGTTTTTAAGGATGTTATAAAGGACACTAACAACAGGCATGAACTACTAACGTGTTTGATCGGGTGGTGTAATAGACACTGCAGAAAATGGCAGTAAAAACCGGAATTTATTTATTTTTACGACTTTTATATGCCTGGTGTTGGCTTAATGGTTCGGGTGGTGGGCTTGGGATCCTGGGATCCAGAGTTCAAATCCCACTCGGCTGTTGAATTAATACCAAGTGGGGTTGACTGCCTGTCATCCTTCCGAGGTCGGCAAAATGAGTGCCAGCATGCTGGTATCCTGTGTCGGAGTGGCGACCCGTCCAGGATTGTGTCCAATAGCCAAGTAGACTGCTTCGGCAGCACCAACGCTCTGCACAGAGTATGGTCCCAATGGATGGATGGATGGATATGACTTTTACAAATTTATATTATATAAATATATAAAATATATCATAATTGAACACTGGATAAAACAAATCACCGAATTAATACTTCCAAGAACCTCCAGTTTTGCGGTACTTAGACATGTTAAATAAGTTGGTATACAAGACTACTTCGATCGGGTTAAACTTCTGGAATCTTTAATAACCTTGAAAATAATTCTTTTTTTAAGATTTGAACATTTACTTCAACACTGCATGGGATATCATGTTTTATGAACTCTCAAGTTATGGTAGTTAAAGTAGTTGTAGCTATCATCATAGTAGTCGTGAGAACGCATTGTCTTTACTTCAATCACGAACATCGATACACAATCAGTTTTGTCTCAGAAAAAAAAATAAACAGGATGTTGTTGAGCATTGTCTATGCCTCTTCGATGAATACGATCCCAAGATATCGTGGCGGTGCAAACACCAACAAGAACGACAAAAAAACAGGAGTAGTTTGTGGCTGATGAGGATTATCAGTATCCCCAAACTAGCAAAGGGCTTCTCATTCGATCACAATAGCTCTTTTGACCGCAAACCCAAAATGAAGTCACTTGTCTCCATTGTCCTTTCCAGACCAAAGAGGTGCATTTCTGTTTCTCAAATGATCCACTCGAGCAAACTTGGTTTCTCTTATTGAAGCCACGTCAATGCTTTCTTCTTTTCCACAGATTTCTCACCAGTTCACCATTTTTAATCAGTGTTTAAGTGTTCCAGTCGACAAAATCAAAAAAGAGGTTGGGTGAGACACCATCTATTGTAGTGGAACGATGCAAAAACTTGTTGATGGAAACTATCCATCCAGGAGACCTGACAAAAGAATACGACCCCAGGAACAAACGTGACAACTGCTATTCAGATGGTAACTTTTGAAATAAAACACCAAACATATCTGACATCTGAGGAAGCAAGAAAATCCACCTCAATATGATTTTCTTGGGAAACGTTATGAATGTGGAATCGTGGATTTCATCAAATGAAAGCTGATAAGAGCATGTTATTTGCTATGAGCGAATGCAAACACCTGAAAATGGCAGCCATGCTTTGCGCTTCCCACACGGTTAGCACACTCCTATTAGCATTCAGTTGATGAAATCCAATGTTAAACTTGTCTGCCAACACAGACCGACACTAGCCTTTACGAAGACTAGTATTCCGTGAAAAAGGTTTGTCATCATTTTAACCTGAATTTATCTCCGGTAACGTTTTCAAAGTGGGCGCGTAAAGCTTACCTTCACGGCATAAACATGAAGCTGATGTTCCAACACTTCCAGCCTGGACAGTAACCTGTCCTCATCAATCAGAGCCTGGCAATCACAAGCGGAGCAGGGTCAGGAACAATGGTTTTAAAACTATCACAGTACCTTAAGATCAAAGAATTATAGAAAATAGGGTGAGGAAGAAAGGTTTCAGATTACAAACTAAAAGGGCACTCGGTAGGGCGCATACCTCCGCCAAGCAATGCCTGATCCACAAGAACATATCGGGCCCAATACATTTTTCAGATATCATGCTATATATCGTTTTTGGCCCTATCTCGCAATGGTGAAGAATCACTTTAAAAATTAAATAATTCTAGTTTTCAGATTCACATTCAGATTGTCACCAAAATCGAATCAATTCATCTTTGTCACACACCCAACCTGTCCACAAATTTTTGAGATATCCTGCACACAAACAGACAGAAAAGGGATGAAAACATAACCTCCTTCACCTTTGATGGCGGAGGTAATAAGGCTCTACCTACATAAACAATAGGAAAGGTCCTGAAAAATCTTCTTGGTGAACAACTTATTTTTTTTTTTGTAAGAATGAGAGGTGAACCAAAGCTATTAAAAATTAAAATATATATAAATATCCAAAAATAACAGCTCCCCAAACAATTAACATAACTGGCCGAATTTCAACTGCAATAAAATCTGAAATCTTACTCATCCATTGGCAACATACTGCCACAGACCACAACAGAAAACTCCAGAAAAGTTCCAAGCAATAGCTTCACCTGCCAGCTGTTCTCCGAAGCCTCCTGAGTGCTTGCCAAGAGCCGTTGAAGTGTAGCCAGCTTCTGTTCCAGCATTTGCTCACGATGCAAGGCCTCCTAAACAGCGCAGCATGTAAAATTAAAGCAGGTGCAGCATATATAGCAGAGAGGAATGTAGTGGTGTCGATGGTGAAAATTACAAAACATTATGGCGGCTGTTAGGTGACAATAAATCAGCATAAACAAACAAATGAATGAATGATTTTAAAACAGGAACAGCAGCAATGTTTGAGTTAAAAGCTGTAATAATTTGGAAACGCTTTGCTCAAACGACTACATAGATTCATAATGACATCTGTGTTAGAAAGTTTGTACGACCTATATAATTAAAAAGGTTTTTGCCGTCATATTATAGTCAAAAGTGAAGGGACTGACAAAATGCATAAAGCCACGCAAGACTCATCGAAAGCTCAACATACCTTCAGGAGTTGTGATATTTGGTACATTTCCTGAGAACATACGTTCACTTGTGTTGGTAAAACCTAAACATAAGAAATGGAACACACCGTCACTACATGATACCAGAATCATCAACAATGCCAAAACAAACTGCGATGGCAGCCATCTTACCTTCTCAAGTGACAGTGATGAAGGCGAGACTCTAAAGGGAAAGAACAAGAAAAACGTAATGAAACGGTAAGCCTTGTAAAACTTCGAGTGACAGTCTTTGGCCATAATAGCATCCTTGTGTGTTGGTGATTGCAAGAACAATAAACTGACCATTTTGTAATGTCCTGTTATCTTATTGAAAAAACAAACAAAAAAAAGACATGAATGTGTTAATGTAATAACATGGCCGAAACCATCTTTACCTCGACCACCGAAGGTGGCGGAGGTTGTTTTCACCCCTCTCTTTCTGTCTGTGTACAGGATATCTCAAAAGGTTGTGGACGGATCAAGATGAAATTTTGTGGAGAGGTTCGGTGTGTGGAAAGGACGAGCTTGATTCGATTTTGGTGAAGATCCGGATCCGACTACTAGAATTTTTAAAGTGATGCTTCACCATTGAGAGATCGGGCCAAAAACGATATGTAGCATGCTTTTCAAAAAATGTATTGGGCCCGATATATTCTCCTGGATCAAGCATTACGTGGCGGAGGTGTGCGCTCTACCGAGTGCCCTTCCAGTTTTAATAAGTTATCACTGAGCACAGCATCATGCAACAGTTAACTCTTCAACAATCCAAAATGACACACACGATAAAATTCAGGGTTCATGATGAAGGGTTGTATTCCACGCAATCAAATTCACACAATCATTATAACAACATTGTAATAAACCTCCTGCGAAGAATAACTGGAAATATCAATCGGAGATCGTGGAGCTTCTCTATGACTTATTTTGTGTGGTGTTTTGTTTGGTGTGTCGACGATGCATTGATGACATGGTTTTATGTTCATACAGCGGAAAAAATATACCTTCTCAGTTTTATTGCAGAGATTCACATTCCGATCACGTATATTTTCGACGAACTCACGTTGCAACAGAACATATGCACGTTCTCACAGCACACACTTTAGAGACATACTCACATTCTAATGGTACACACTTTAGAGACATACTCACATTCTAATGGTACACACTTTAGAGACATACTCACATTCTAATGGAACACACTTTAGAGATATACTCACATTTTAATGGTACACACTTTAGAGACATACGCAAATTCTAATGGTACACCCTTTAGAGACATACGCAAATTCTAATGGTACACCCTTTAGAGACATACTCACATTCTAATGGTACACACTTTAGAGACATACTCACATTCTAATGGTGCACACTTTAGAGAAATACTCACATTCTAATGGTACACACTATTGATACACTTACATTCTAATTGAATACACCTTATAGACGTACTCGCATTCTAATGGTGCACACTTTAGAGACATACTCACATTCTAATGGTACACACTATTGATACACTTACATTCTAATTGAACATACTTTATAGACGTATTCAGATTCTAATTGTACAAACTTTATAGACGTATTCACATTCTAATTGAACACACTTTATAGACGTACTCACATTCTAATGGTGCACACTTT
>CM068954.1:189595784-189609021 GCA_035128595.1 Eptatretus atami | reverse complement strand
ATGAAATCCAATGTTAACTTGTTCTGCCAACACAGACCGACACTAGCCTCTTACGGAAAAAAAGACTAGTATTTCCGTTTGAGAAAAAAAAAGTTTTGTTCATCATATTTTAAAACCTGAATTTATCTCCGGTTAACGTTTCAAGTGGGCGCGTAAAGCTTGGTGCTGCGTAAAGCTTACCTTCACGCCCATAAACATTGATACGCTTGATGTTCCAACACTTCGCAGCATGCGACAGTAAACCTGTCCTCATCAATACAGAGCCTGGCAATCACAGCGGAGCAGGGTCAGGAACAATGGTTTTAAAACTATCACGAGTACCTTAAGATCAAAGAATTATCAGAAAATTAGGGTGAGAAGAAAGTTTCAGATTACAAAACTTAAAAGGCCACTCGGTTAGGGGCGCATTACCTCCGCCAAGCAAATGCCTGATCCACTAAGAACATATCGCGGCCCCAATACATTTTTCAGATATCATTGCTATATACGTTTGGCCCCTATCTCGCAAATGGTAAGAACACTTTTAAAAATTAAAAATAATTCTAAGTTTTTCAGAGTTCACATTCAAGCATTGTCACCAAAATCGATTCAATTCATCTGTGTCACCACACCCAAACTCTGTCCACAAATTTTTGAGATATCCTGCACACAAACAGACAGAAAAGGGGATGAAAACATTAACCTCCTTCACCTTTGATGGCCGGAGGTAATAAGCGCTCTACCTACATAAACAATAGGAAAGGTCCTGAAAAATCTTCTTCGTGAACAACTTATTTTTTTGTTGTAAGAATGATGATGCGTGAATCCAAAAGCTAGAAAAATCTAAAATATATATTTAACATATCCAAAAAAATAACAGCTCCCCAACACATATTAACATAACTGGCCGAATTTCAACCTGCAATTAAAATCTGAAATTCTTACTCATCCATTTTTGGCAACATACTGCCACAGACCACAACAGAAAAAACTCCAGAAAGTTCCAAGCAATAGCTTCACCTCTCGCCAGCTGTTTCTTCCGAAGCCTCCTGAGTGCTTGCCAAGAGCCGTTGAAGTGTAGCCAGCTTCTTGTTCCAGCATTTGCTTCACGATGCAAAAGGCCTCCTAAAACAGCGCAGCATGATTTAAAATTAAAAGCAGGTGCCAGCATATATAGCAGAGAGGAATGTAGTGGTGTCGATGCGCTTGAAAATTACAAAACATTATGGCGGCTCGTTAGGCTGACAATAAATCAGCATAAACAAAAACAAATTAATGAATGATTTAAAACAGGAACAGCAGCAATTTTGAGTTAAAGCGTAATTAAATTTGGAAACGCTTTGCTTCAAAACACTACATAGATTCATAATGACATCCTGTGTTAGAAAGTTGTTGTACGACCTTATATAATTAAAAAGGGTTTTTGCCGTCATATTATAGTCAAAAGTGAAGGGACTGACCAAATGCAATTAAAGCCACGCAAGACTCATCGAACGCTCAACATACCTTCAGGGTTGTGATATTCGGTCATTTTCCTGAGAACATACGTTCACTTGTGTTGTAAACCTAAACATCAAGAAAATGGGGAACACACCGTCACTACATGATACCAGAATCATCAACAATGCCAAAAACAAACTGCGATGGCAGCCATCTTACCTTCTCAAGTGACAGATGAAGGCCGAGACTCTAAAGGGAAAAGAAGCAAGAAAAACGTTAATGAACGGCTTAAATGCCTTGTAAAACTTCGATTTGACAGTCTTTGGCCATGAATAGCATCCTTGTGTGTTGCGCGTGATTGCAAGAACATATAAATCTGGACCATTTTGTAATGTCCTGTTATCTATTTGAAAAAACAAAACAAAAAAAATACATGAATGTGTAATGTAATAACATGGCCGAAACCATCCTATTACCTCGACCACGAAGTGGCGGAAAGGTTGTTTTCACCCCTCTCTTTTCTGTCTTGTGTACGGATATCTCAAAAGGTTGTGGACGGATCAAGATGGAAAATTTGTTGGAGAGGTTCGGTGTGTGGAAAGGACGAGCTTGATTTCGATTTTGGTGAAGATCCGGCATCATCTACTAAAATTTTTTAAAGTGATGCTTCACCAATGAGAGATCGGGCCAAAAACAATATGTAGCATGCTTTTCAAAAAAATGTATGGGCCCGATATATTCCTCCTGGATCAAGCATTTACGTGGCGGAGGTGTGCGCTCTACCGAGTGCCCTTCCAGTTTTAATAAGTTATCACTGAGCACAGCATCATGCAACCAGTTAAACTCTTCAACAATCCAAAATGACACACACGATTAAATTCATCGGTTCATGATGGCAAGGCGTTGTATTCCACGCAATTCAAATTACACAATCATTTATAACACATGTAATAAACCTCCTGCGAAGAATAACTGGAAATATCAATCGGAGTATCGTGAGCTTCTCTATGAACTATGTGTGGTGTTTTGTTTGGTGTGTCGACGATGCATTGATGACATGGTTTTATGTTCATGACAGCGGAAAAATATACCTTCTTCAGTTTTATTGCAGAGATTCACATTCCGATCACGTATATTTTCGACGAACTCACGTTGCAACAGAACATATGCACGTTCTCACAGCACCACTTTAGAGGACATACTTCACATTCTAATGGGTACACACTTTAGAGACATACTCACATTCTAATGCGTACACCACTTTTAGAGACATACTCACATTCTAATGGAACACACTTTAGAGATATACTCACATTAATGGTTACACACTTATAGAGGACATACGCAAATTCTAATGTACACCCTTTAGGACATTTACGCAAATTCTAATGGTACACCCAACTTTAGAGACATACTCACATTTCTAATGTGCACCACTTAGAGAAATACTCACATTCTAATGCGTACACACTATTGATACACTTACAGTTCTAATGAATACACCTTATAGACGACTCACATTCTAATGGTGGCACACTTTAGAGGACATACTCACATTCTATGGTACACACTATTGATACACTTTACCATTCTAATGAACATTTACTTTATAGACGTATTCAGGATTCTATGTACAAACTTTATAGACGCTATCACATTCTAGTTGAACACACTTTATAGACGTACTCACATTCTAATGGTTGCACACTTTAGAGACATACTCACATTTAATGCGTACACACTATTGATACACTTAAATTCTAATTGAACATACTTTATAGACGTACTCACATTCTAATTATAACATACTTTATTAGACGTTACTCACATTCTAATTGTACATACTTTATAGACTTATTCACATTCTAATTGCAACACACTTTATAGACGTACTCACATTCTAATCGTCACACTATTGGATACACTACATTCATGTATCATACTTTTGACGTATTCACATTTCTAATTGAACATACTGTTACGGCTGTGGAAATTCGCATTACAACCATTCATGGTCCCGTGTTAGCTTGGAATATATTTCTTGAAACATGGTTAGTTAGCCCAAAACCCATAGTTAGGAGGAATTAATGTGATTCATTCGGGCGCGCATCCTTTGAGTTAAGGCGTTTTTCCTGTTCCTTGCTTATTTTCGAACCAACCACACTTCAACTCAACCACGCCACCACTTCCAACAACGCCAGCACCGCATCTCACAACATACCACCACCATCTTCGCCACTACCCACACCAACGAACGCCATCCTCCGCGGTCCATGTACGACGGTTTCCGCGCTGAAACCGTTCGAACGCGAAATGCGAAGAAGAAATCCCCACAGCGAGGGCTGCATTGGTGTTTTCCACCTGTTTCTTCCCTGGCCCGGCGCTCAGGACGGAATGTCTCCTCGACCCCCCGCATGGTGCGGGGCAGGGGGAACGAGGAGGGGAACGCCCCCCCTTCTCGAAGCGCCTCGTAAGAGGGTGGAGCCAAGAACGGGGCGGGGCGCCGGGGTTATAAGAGTTCGGGAGAGCGCAGGAGGTTCTTTCTCCTCTTGGTTCGGCATTCGTTCTCTCTTGGTTGGCTCTCATGCGGTCCGGTGTCTCTCTCTGTTCGGGTGAGCTTCGGCTCGTGCTCTCTTTGATGGGTCTCTCTCTTGGTTTCGGCATTCGTTCTCTCTTGTTCGTGCTCTCTGGTTAGGCGCTCTTTTTGGTGGGCTCCTGTTCGTTCCTCTTGGTTTCAGTGCTCGCAGTTCGGTGTGCTCTTCTTGGTTCGGCGTTTGTTCTCTCTCTCTGTTTGGTCCTCTCTCTGTTTTTCGTCGGTGCTCGGTCCGTGCGTCGAGGGGCCAGCACAGGCGAGCACGAGCGCACGCCGGAGAGACCTCGCGACACGCTTCGAGCACGGAGTCACGGCCAAGCGGGACCACGTCGCGACGCGTCGCCAAGGACTCGACACGAGCAGGGAAGTCGCGACTTCCATTTCTTTTGGAGTTTTGTGTGAACGTGTGTGATGTGTTGGCGCGGCGATAGGTCTTATAAGTTAAAAATGTATAAGTGTGCCGAGTTGTTCGCGGTTTCGCGGTAGTATCCCTGCGTCATTGTGTTCCTTAATTGTTCTATTTGATATATGGTGCATTTCTGGATGTAAATACGTGCTATATTGTGTGCTTTGATGTTTGTCATGTAAATAAAATTGCCGTACTTGTTGATTCAACCACGTTTCGCTGCGTCCTTTCCTTTGTTGCGGTCTTCATCTTGCTTCACGTTAAAGGGTTTGAGTGGGCGGCGGGGACGCCCGATAATTAATCAGGAACCGTCGAGGCCGACGATAACACCGGCTCGGTTATCCCGATAGTACGGAACGGATCGCTTAAAGCGAGCCCGTGTCCGAAGTCGACCTGCGGCGAGGTGCGGTCGCCCGCGTTTTACCATCCTGCGTTGGGGTTACTTAGGTAGGTCTAGTTTGGCGAAACAACCCTATCCCAACGCGCGGTGGCCGATTGGCACGATCGTGGTGATGCCGAAAGCCCACCGGTGACTGCGATCCCGGCGTTAGTCCGGGAGGGTCAGACGGAAATTGTCCGTCCGCGTTGGGGCGACGACCGCGATTCGAGTCACGTGTCGTGTCGCACGCTCGCGGGCGCGAATCGCAACACCTGGTGTCAGAGAGCGGAGAAAACGGAACCCTCCTGTCTCCCAGCCTAAATTCATAGGGAATCGGTCTCAGGGGCTGAGAGCGAGCGACGCCCGATTCCCTCCAAATTACGAGCGAAGCTAAATTAACCCCTTACGTGGAATAAGATGGGTCTCAGCTGAGCGGTGAGCCCGGGGGTAATTAGAAATGTACTATGATGTATGTTAGTTGTAGGATCCAATGGGCCCAGGATGTAAACCCGAGCAGGACATTGGTGTGCAGAACAGTTTCCCCCCAACCTGAACCCACGCCCGAAATGGGCGCAGGACCGCCGGTGTATTGACACCCCCCCATCCCCCTCCTCCAGTCAAAAGCCCTCCCCGGGCCCCCAGCGATAACGGACCGATAATAGCGGATCGGTTCCTGCCAGGGGCAGGTGGACAATGCGGCAGATTATGGACTCATGCAAAGCATGAGTAACGAATTTGGGAATGCTGAAAATGGATAGAGATATGCAAACAAATGGGAAACAAAATGGATGGAATGATACGAAAAAAATGGGATAACAAATTACGCAAACAAAATGATGACGAATGGTAATGCGCACACACGGCATTCGTAAGCGAGTATGCGGAACCCATCGAGTGGTGAGATGCAGCAAATAGGCCAAATGCCTGCAGGCCGGGCATGAAATCAGACGAACAGCGAAGTGCGTAATGGCGACGCCACGTGCGGGAACGAACGAGCTGGGTGGGGGTGCCAACGCGTTGTCAGGCCCGCGCGTGAAGGCGGTGAGGAAAAATACATTCGGAGACGTGTCTTGGCGCAGAAGTGTGGAGGTGTACGGAAAAGTGACGGTAAACCGAGAGGGAAAAAATTAATTGTGGGTGACGGAGACGTGCACGGCAAGCGAAATAAAAATTAGTGGAGTGTGAAAAAGACTGCAAGACATGACGAAGAAGTTGATAAGTGCGGGACGGGGAGGTAAAAACGCGAGACAGATGGAACTGGGAGACGGATAGACAAACACAAGGGCAAGCGAGGAAGAACAGTTAGAAGCAAGCAAGGTCGGAGGGTGCGGAGATGAGAAAGAATTAACGAGAGAAAACTTGAGTTACAGGAATACCAAACATCAAGAGACAGAACTACAAAACGAACTGAGAGTGTAAAGGAGGAACAAGCAAAGAGTACTGGAAGAACAAGGAATGAGACAGGAGAAAAGAAAATCTGTCAGTTGAAAGACAATAACGAGATTACAGAATGAGGAACAAAGAAAGACAGTGGAATAGGAAAACTGAAAGAGTATGAATTTGAAACTGAACGACAAAAGGCAAAAAAATACGGTTGGAATACGCAGTGAGAAGGCTTGAAGGAGCAAAGGAAATGAAGCAGGAAGGAGAAATCAGGAGATGTGAAGGACACAACGAGATTGGAAGGGAAGAACGCAGCAGGAAACAATGGGATAGAAACAAAAAGGAAACATGAAGCTGAAGCGTTGACCAATGAAAAGAAAAGGCGAGGCTGGAGTGCCGAGGAGATAGACAAAGAACAGCCGAATGAAACACAAGATGGAAGATGAACCAAATGGAAGAAACCACGAAACTGGAGAAGGAAAACAGGAGAAGAAACAAGGAAGAGTAATGAGGACAGCAGCAAACTGAAAACACAACAAAAGAGATTAACCAAATGAAGCAAACCATGAACCTGGAGAGGAAGGACAAGCAGAGGAAACCTAAGTAAGGTAATTGATAGAGAACAGCGAATGAATCACACAGGAAGGAAATGAGCCAATTGAAATCAAACAATGAGATTGCAAAATTGAAGAGCAGGAGAAACTGTGGGAAAAGAAACAAAACTATACGATTTGAAATTATATGAACTGAAGGAGAGTAGTAAGAGTTGAAGTCCAGAGAGGATGGAAAACTCCAGAAAGAACAGAAACTATAAATGTATAGCAGAGGCCGAGAGAAACAGAAAAAGTAGAGGAGAGACTTGCACGATATAGACGGCTGGTTAAAGGAACAGCAAACACACACACACAGATGGCTTAGTGGAGGATAATGGGGGTGAAGCTCGCGGAGCGTGTGGAGACCCGGTTGGGCAGTGGTGAGGCAGCGGGATGGCTGCCTCCAGTAACAGAGGGGAGGGAGTTGCGCCCCTTGAGCGAATCACGACCAGGTTGGGTCCGGTCGTGCTTCGCCGGAGTGAAGGGACGAGTGCTGTGGATTGGGCGCACGGGCAGCTTGGGGGGTAATAGAGGCGCCGGAACCCTTGTGGGCGACACGAATCCCCAGTGTGGTGTGCAGGTGGTGTGCGTTTGCGAGGATGGGCGGTAGATGCTTGTGCTTTCCGGCACGCATGGTTGTGGGGAAAGTAGAGACCGCCCTGTGACAGAGTGAATTAGGTTTGGGTGTGAGTGTAGGAGGGTCCGTGTGGAGGGAGAGCCGGTGTGTTGACCGGTGAGGTCTCTGTATGTGAGGGAGGATGACGGTTCGGTCATCTGTGGCATGGCAGCCCGCCGTTCCGGGTGAATTGAGTGTGTTGGAGTGGAGTCATGTGCGTCGTAACACGCAGGTGTGGTCGTGAGGGTGAAGTCGACGATACACGGCTGACAGAGGACACTAAGCCGGTAGCGGTCCGGTAGCTGTTGGTGAGGACCGGCGGGTTCGACCGCGGCTCGAGCGCGGGTCGCGCTGGGCGCGTCGCAACGACGACGGCGCCACGTGCTCGCTTGCGGGGAGTGAAGCCCGGTCCGGAAACCGCGCGCGCTGAGATTTCGTGCCGCGATCCCAGGCGGACTTGGGACAAAGGGTTAGGCAAGGATACGGATTGGACCTGGGAGTGGGTTCTCCGACAGCGCATGCCGTGTGTTAATGGCTCCACGGGGCTAGAGCAACATTTGGTTCGCGTGTGGAGCCTCGGGAGCCCTCGTTGCGAGGGTGTGCTTTTGGGGGTGCGCAAGGTGACGTCATGGCTGCACGTGGGTTTGGAATCCGGCAGGAGGAGTGAATTCGCTGCCGGGATGAGTAGTCGCTGTCGTCCAAGAGGGACGGCTCGGGCGTGCAGCTGCATGACGTCAGCGGGCAAGGTGGCCAAGTGGCGCGAGCTGTGAGTTGCCTGGCTGGATGCTGGTGCGGCATAATTGGAGAGAAGTTACAAAATTTAACAGAAAGCAAAGCCTCGCTTTCCGGGTGACAACAGGGATTCCCTGGGCAATGGGGTGATAAAGACCCTGGCCAGCGGGCACAGGATGACACTCTGATGTTAGCGGGAAGGGTTGTATGCTATGTTAGCAAAGCCGGGCTCCATGGGGCGATGGGGTAAGTCCTCATTGGGCGCCGCGTTGTGAATGATTAGGTAGGCGGTTTAGTCAGTGATTTGGAGGAAAATGACTTTGAGGATTGTGAGAGTAGACGATTTGCTTGACAGACTTGTGGGATGGTAGTGGGAGCGTAGCTTAAGCTACGTACTAGTTATTGAAAGAGAACGTGCTGTAGTGTTAAGGATCGGAGCTGGGAGGCACGGAGTGTAGTGCGTCGGTGATTAGTGATTAGAAGGATGCCGAGAGATTCAGCGAGTGATGTGGTTGTGGGTTGTGAGGCAGGAATGTACTTGGTTGAGTGAGTGAGGCGCAGCCGGGGTTCTGTGTGTCAGATGGGAGGATATGGGAATGCATGGTGGCGTATGAGTGTATTGGGGGGAGGAGTGAGCTGCGCCCAAGGGACCCCGGGTGGTCAGTGTAAGTGATGTTAGCTGGGTTATGTCATTAATGACAAAAATGAGAGGTCGTTTTTTCTGTTTGGTGGGAGGTAGGCTCGAACCCATTTGGAGGGGTGCAGGAGCCCTGTTGACGGGCGTTGGGAGCGGTGGCTGCGAAGGTGAGTATCGCTGATTGTGGTACCCGCGGCCACCGGGCTATCGGCCGTGGTTAGGCCAAGGGGCCCATGGGGGTCCGGAGTTAGCGTTAGTGGGCACGGGTGCGCCCGCTTTGGTGCGGGGGCCCGGAGCGCCGTAGCCGCGTGCGGCAGTGTCGTGGGCACGGGTGGACCCTCGGAAAAGGGGCCCGGGGCGCCAGCCTTGCCACGTATGTGCGTTTCAGGGGAGTTGCCATGGGGCATCCCCGGTGTTTAGGAGCTGGTAGGCTCGGAGGCAGTTGTAGTGCCCGGGGGTGCCACATAGGGTGATTCGGCAGCAGGGTCGTGCCTGCCAGGGGGAGCCACGCGTCCCAGCCACGAAACCGTGCAAGGGCACGAGGGAAAATTCTATGAGGCGAGGCCCGAAATTGTAAGGACAGCCAACACAGGCGACGGAATCCTGGGTTTTAGAACCAATAGATAAGCGGAGGCGCCTTGTTGAAAGCCCCGCGGGTGTTTACAGTTTAAATGGTAGGGTAGGATAAGGAAGTGTACCCCTCCGCCCCACCATCCATCCCTTCGCTCTCGTTGTGGGCCGCTGGACCCACTTTGGGTAAGATCGCTGAGTCTGGGAGGCGCATCTTGAGGCTTGGTTGCGGCCTCGCACAGGACGCTTACTCTTCCCTTAATTCCCCTCCGGGAAGGGAACGTAGGGGTTGGGAGTAGGCTAGGTGACAATTAGGTTAGCCGAACAAGGACGATAAAGGAGTTAGGGCGAGAATTATAGTGGGGAAGAGGGTTGAAAATAAAAAACAACAAAAAAAAAGTGTGGGCTAAATTGGTTTTTGACAAAATTAAGGATGGGTAGTACAGTGACAGGCAAAGGCGATAGGTGGGAGGAACAGGTAGGTAGGTCCGAGCCCGCCTTCTGGAGTGGAGCACCACCGCACTCCCCTCCACCAACCTGCACGCACGGCAGAGGCCGGCCACTTCATCGGCTGGCTGTTTGCTGCAAGGCCTGTGCCGGCCGGATCGTCAGCAGCTGTGTTTCTGCAAGGCCTGTGCCGGCCAGTCATCTGCCGGCGGTGTTTGCTACAGCAGGCCTTGTCTGCGGCTTGCTGCCTGCCTTCTTTGCGCCCATGCCCACTGCCCCTGTTCACAGCCCCGTTCATTTTGCTTTGCCCCCCCCCCTTGTTCATTGCATGCGCCAGGATCAAAGCAACAGTTTGCAAGCTGCAGGAACTGTCCTGTTGCAGCTCAACACGGGCCTGCAGTGGCGGCCCGTGCCCGGTTTTCTTGTTTGTATCCCTTTTTCCTGCAGAGTCCATGATCCTGGGCCATGGTTTAGTGTAAATTTATAAGGTTAAGGTGTTAATGTATTCGTAAATAGAGTGCGCCCCCGGCATGTCTGTCTAGCGCCGGCAATTTTATTTAAGTCGTCCGTATGAGTGGTTGTTTAGTTAGTTACTCAGCCCTCAGTTTATTTATTTTGGGGACACGAATACCATGAAGTCGCACTCAGGGATCCAAGTAAAACGTACTAGGGGAGAACTACACATGATGGCACACGATTATTTGACGACTCGGGACGAGTCTGTAAAAAGGGGGGGTAGTGTTACGGCTGTGGAAATTCGCATTACACCATCAGGTCCCGTAGGTGAGATATATTTCTGAAGTACATGTGTAGTTAGCCCAAACCCATTGCTTTAGAGGGAATTAATGTGATTCATTCGGGCTGCGATCCTTTGAGTTAGCGTTTTTCTGTTCTGCTTTATTTTCGAACCAACCACACTTCAACCTACAACACGCCACCACTTCCAACAACGCCAGCACCGCCACTACACAACAACCACCACCATCTTCGCCAGCTACCCACACCAACGAACGCCATCCTCCAGCGGTCCATCGTATGACGGTTCCGCGCTGGGGGCAACCGTGCAAACGCTGAGAGGAAGGAAGAAATCCACGCGAGGCGCGCACGGTTTTTCCCACTGTTTCTCGCCAGACGATTCCCTCGCCCCCGCATGCGCGGGGAGGGGGAACGAGAGGGAACGCCCCCCTTCTCGAAGCGCCTCGAAGGAGGTGGAGCCAGAACGGGCGGTGGCGCCGGGGTATAAGAGTCGGAGGCGCAGGCAGTTCTTTCTCTCTTGGCTTCGGCATTCGTTCTCTCTTGTGTTGCTCTCTTGGTCGTGCTGTCTCTCTCTGTCGTGAGCTCGGCTAGTGCTCTCCTGTGTGGGTCTCTCTCTTGGTTCGGCATTCGTTCTCTTCTTGTTCGGCTCTCTTGCCGTTCGGACGCTCTTTTTGGTGGGCTCCTTGTTCGTTCTCCTCTTGGTTCGGTGCTCGCAGTTCGGTGTAGCTCCTCTTGGTTCGCGTGGGTTCTCTCTCTCTTGGATGAGTTTGGTCTCTCTTCTGTTCTTCGGTGCTCGGCTCCGTGGGCGCGAGGGCAGCCACGCGGCAGGCAGCGAGGCACCCGGAGAGACCTCGCCGACCACGATCGAGCACTCTAGTAACGCGCAAGCGGGACCACGTGCGCGCGGGCGGTCGCCAAGCTACTACGACACAGAGAAGTCGCGGACTTCCATTTCTTTGGGTTTGTGCGTGAACGGTGTGTCTGGGCGCCGTTGTCGCTTACTATAGTTAATAATTGTATAAGTGTTGCCGAGTGTTTCGTGTTTACGCGGTAGTATCCCTGCGTCATTGATGTTCCTTTTTTCTATTTGATATATGTGCATTCTGGCTGTAAATACGTGCTATATGTGGTTGCTTTTTGTCCTGTGTTGCGTGAAATAAAATGCGTACTTGTTTGAATCTTCCCCCGTTTCGCTTGCGTTCCTTTCTTTGTTGGTCTTCATCTTGCTTCACTAAAGGGTTTGAGTGGCGCTCGGGAACGCCCGATAATTAATCAGAGCCGTCGAGGCCGACATAACACCGCTCGGTTATCCCGATAGTACGGAACGGATCGCTAAGCGGCCCGTGTCCGAAGTCGACCTGCGCTCGCCCGGTTTACCATCCGCGTGGGTACTTAGGTAGGTCGGAGTTCTGTTGCAACAACCCTATCCACAGCGGGGGTGGCCGATTGGCGACGATCTGTGATGGCCGAAAGGCTCCACCCGTGACTGGATCCCGGCGTTAGTCCGGAGTGTCACGACGAATTGTCCGTCGGTGGCGAACCGACGTAGCCCTGCGAATTTCGGTCACGTGGTCGTTCGCACGCCAGCGGGACACGCGGGCACGAATTCGCAACAATACTTTATAGATGTACTAACATTCTAATGAACATACTTTATAGACATACTCACATTCTAATGGTACTCACTTTATAGACGTACTCACATTCTAATGAACACACTTTATAGACACACTCACATTTTAATTGTACATACTTTATAGATGTACTCACATTCTAATGGTACTCACTTTATAGATGTACTAACATTCTAATTGTACATACCATATAGACGTGCTCACATTCTAATTGTACACAAGTCTGGAGACGGCAATGGTTCACGAGCGGTATTTGACGATGTAGATTGCTTCAGACGTCAAGGATGAGACAATGTGATAATTTTTGACCAAGTTATAAAAATGATCAACATGATGTGGTACAGGTGACAGGCTATTAGCTGCAAAATGTCGAAAACCCGGTTTTGTTCAACAACTTTCAAAGTTTGACCTTTGCATAACCTTTAAAGGTCACAAAACAATGTTGTGGACATTAAAACACGGAAACAGGATACGTGCTATAGCTTATTGGAGTTAGTTCGTCGAAGAAGGTCGAAAACCCGGTTCGATTCCCACAACTTTGAAAATGACCTTTGTGAACTTTAAAGGTCAAAGGTCAAGGATCATGACCTTTGGTGCAAAACTTCCTCTGGAACATTCCAGGAACATTATAACGTCATATAGGCTATATGGCATTTCACACTCCTCAGATTATCCATACTTTGATGAAATCGGCGTAAAAACAAACTTGAAGGGGGCGCCACGGGCAAGGTGTTTGAGATAGAGCAAAATTGTTTCAAGACTTTCGGTGGGGAATGACCTCAAGATTATGCATAAAAAATATTGTCATCCTCGCTCTCAAAGTTTGGGCGGTCGTATGATTTTTATGTCAAAATTCGCGATTTTCTAAGTTCGTGACATTGTGACCTTGACCTTGGGATGAAAATTCAATATCGAGCTCCGTGGGGCTATGCAGGTGCCATTGGGCTAACCAAACACCGAAACCCCTGCAAGATTCGACAAACCCCCTCGGAGAATATGTATCTTGAAACCGGCTACCCCCTAAAAACACATGTTTTTTGGGCGTGGCTCCGCCCATAATGGGCGCACCACG
>CM068954.1:189557805-189584734 GCA_035128595.1 Eptatretus atami | reverse complement strand
ACCGTTCGTTTGGCCCAAATCGACCGCGATAGCCAAGGATTCGCTGCCGAAGAGACTGGTTACCAAAGGGAATTAAGTCTCCGTCTCAGATCCTTGGTCAGAGTCCAAGTCTCGGCATCCATAGAGCACAGACTGGAAGTACCAGGACCTGAAGACTCGGCTTTTCGTCTCTGCAGACGCCGCACAGCGTACACCAGGCTCGAGGCACGCGTTAAGTCGCACGACACGCGCCCCATAGAATCCAATGAATCTTGATCGCGCCCGAGGAACGCGGCGACCCAGACGTCTATTGTTACGCTCTGATCCCCCAGCAGAGACATGAATATCATGCCAAGGGTACAAGTTGATCTTCCACGACCTCACATCCTCCACAAACAGACACAGACAGGACGCAGCATCCAAAGATGTCACCGAAAGCGCATAGCATCTTGAGTTCTCTTTGGACCCAAGAGAACCCGGAGACTCGCCGAGCGGCTGCGCGTACGCCTCATTCAGCACTCGAGGGCCCCAAAAGGATATCCTAAAGTTCCGCAAAGATACTGCATCATCTGCAAATCAAGGTCCGAGACGTCTGAACAGCTATCGCCCAGAAGGGGATGCAGGGAAGTCGCAGCGTGATCTCTCGGACATCTCCCTAAAAATCCAGTCCATGAACCATTGTCGCAGTATTATTAGTGTGGGTGGGGATAGGTTTTTGGTTTGGTGAACCAGCCTCATGACGAATCCGAGTTATACAGACGTTTGTGAAGTTAAGTCATGCGGCCAGAATGGGTAGCCAACCACACTGGGGAGCTAGCACTGGTCTCTCATACACGTAAAGAAGTAGAGTTCAGGACTATCTCGTAGATTTACGATCAGTTTTTGGTGGACATGCCTTGTTGGCCCCACGAAGGAACCAAGAATCCTCCAGAGAACATCCCGAATTCAACTGAATGGGAGGACGCTTTTTAGGAGGAGATCTAACGCCATGGCTGCAAGCAGCCCCTGGGCCTTTTAGGAAACTCTCGTCTGCGTTCGCTGAGGACACGAAGAGCAAAGGATACGGTCAATCGTTGACCTCTTTGGTGTAAAGCTGACTGCTCTGGACGCTGGTCGGGCTGGTGTCAAGCAGATGGTGGCGAACCCTATCAAGATGTAATCCGAGCAAAGACCTTTTCGCCCGCGCTCACTTGAGAGCACCCTGCGTCACCAGGCGTCACCTTCGGTTCAAGTCCTGTTTTGGGTTGTCCAAGTTTCTAGAGTAGATCACCCTCCCTTTCCAGAGTGGGTGACCAACAAGTGTGCCCGTTCGGTTAAAATACGCCTAATGCGTATTGTAATGAATGCTGTGTTCCATGGGCTCAGAGCACAGAACTATCTTTTGGCATTGTGATTATCGACACGATGCAGCAGTTTCCCGTCAGGGTCATTGAGAGAAAGTTCAGCATATAGATAAGCCACCGATCCTGGAGCTTTGCCAATGCGTACTGTTACCGTTTCAAACTGGTTCCTTTATTCGTTGTCTAGCCCTCGTGGTTTTCACAAGCGAATGGTGGACCGCAGAAGTTGATTCGAGGTCAGCAACAGGGACTGTAAACACCGTTGAACGTCCAACTCGACAGCTGGGGATCAGCCTGGTACACACCGCTCAAAGTAACCGGCCCAGCGGGCCTTCAATTCAGACTCCTTGTCAAGAGCCTACCACTCTCTGCTCTAACTGGCAGTGCTCCGAGGATGGGCTTGGATGAACGCAATGGACGAATTTCCCCTGTAGAGCCGGGACGAGTAAATCACCTGTCCACAGGTGATGCTCTACCCCCATCACAGATTCCTCGCACATAGGCCTCCTTGTCCCCTCAGTGGCACGTCCAGTTTTACGCCTCAGCTCCCTGACACAGCCTGCAGCCTCTGCCATTCAGCCTGGCCCTCACACCCGTTTCCTGGCGGTTCCTTTGGCCGTACCTTTTTCTTGGTTTGTCAGGTTCTTGGTAATCGTGTGGCATTCTTGCAATTGGGGCGTACCCAATTCTCTAGCCTTTGCTAACGGTGGTTGGAGAGTGGTTCCGAAAGCGGCCATCCACGGGCGATGCCCGATAATGGAATCAGAGAATCGAGACGGCGACGGTGGTCTTGAAGAGAGGTCACCTGAGGCCGAGTAACACCACACTCTTCAGGATTCCCAGCTAGCACTCCAGACCGGCCCAGTGTCCCATCAGTCCCCCTGTTCGTTATAACTCCTCAGCTTCTCTCATTCCTGAGCTTGCCAACATCCAGCCTAGGCTGGGGATGGTAACCCATTCTACAGGATTTAAGGTGTCAGCTTTACCGGGAAGTCTGCTGATTATCACACAGGACTGTCACCTTGTGGGTCCAGTATTGAGGAACTAGAGCACGGCGGTCCGGAAAGAACCCTGCAGTTCTGGATCGATACTTCCAACGAACCGTCAATGAGGAATGGTCAATCTCCTTTGCCATCCGCAGCCGTTGGCAATACCAAGTCCAGCGATGAGCTTGTGGGCGCTGAAACCATGAACAGCCACCCTAAAGTCCATGACTTCTTGCAAAGTCACAGGAAACTTAGTGCTTCTGGTTCATAGTTCCTGGACCCCCACGTTGGGTGCCTGGCGGAAGTGCGGACTTGCCAGGACGAGCAGGCACCTCATAGACCATGGTCGCGTTCCTTTGGCAGTTCCACGCTCGAGAGGTTTTTGAGAACGACATATCCCCCAAGACTAGAAGTGTTATCTCGTCTGGGCACTGACGCAACCATCAGACTGAGCGTGTGGCGTAGAAATGCATCCTGTGGTAGCACCGGTGTAGATCATACGGGTCGCTTACATCAGTCGGGAGCATGGAAACAGAGACGCAGGGAAATGACACTAATGGAGTGACGAATCCTTAATCTCATAATAGCTCGTTGATCACGGTGTTACCGTCGGGAATTTTTGGCGGGAACAACGCCTATTCTCATTATCATTGGGGTCAGCTATTGGAACCAAGCTTACAGCAATCCTTGGGTTTATGGTAAACATCAGAGCGACCAGACCAATAGTAGGTGTACCACCCACCATTACTCGCGAATCCCGGTCCTCACACGAACGCTCAGAGATGAGCCGTCGCAAGTGTGGCCCGATCGTCCACAGACGTCTTGAGGGTGTAGATGGCATAATCGGGAGGTAGAGACAGGTGATCATCCTCTGCGTGGGAGTAGGGATTGGCACATTCCAGGGCACCGCACCCGAGGGAGGCGCCAAGGGCTCAGGTTAACCCAAGGAGAACCGCGCGTCTGGTGGACGACACCCCACCGTTACTCAGCCCCTGGATCCGCCCGACCGACTCGTCTCTCTAGTGCCATCTGACCCAGGGAATTGTTCCCCGGGGAGGGCGGGTCACGAGCGGGAATTGTCCTCCGTGGTTTTCCCTCCTATCATCAAAGATGGGTCCGCGAAGGCTTTGCCCGGCGCAATCCTGTGCATGATCCGGTGAAGACTGCCCCTGCGAAGGAGGGCTGCACAGGATGGTACTTCCACGGAGTGGGTTTTCAGATTTTTTTGCGTTTTTTGGTGTTTCTGCGGAATGAAGGGTTTCTACGGTGGCCGGAGTGCAAAATCCTACCATCCGAACCGCATCGTAATAAACAAGGGGTAGATCTCGGACCGAGCTTGCAGGACGCGACGTCGGCGCTTGAGACACAGTTGCGGTTCACTAGATATGGATGGCCGTTGGGCTCAACTTAACGGAGCCTCTCCGCCCTTTGACAGGTTTTTGTTTTTAATCCTGCTGGGTGTCCATATCCAAGACCCTCCTCACCAGAAAAACCTGTGGGGGAGACGGTTTTAGTCGCCGACAACCCGACCATGGAAAGGTTAGTAAAGGTTTACATGGTACTTAAGCAGGTCACAGATCGAACCTGACCTGACAGATACTTGTCATCGATTCTCGCTCAGCCTGTTGGCGAGGACGAGTGCTTGAGACTTCTTGTCGGCGGGGTGGGAGAAACTAGTGGCAAGTGTATGCTTAGATGAAGTTATACCAGTTTGGGGATATTAGTAAAGGATCGTATGGATTAACATTTTGGCTTACCCGAGTGACCCACTACCTCCCTTAAGACACTATGCGCCCCCTTTCTACGATTCTAGCCACCCGTCCCATTCTTGGAGGATATACATATGGGAGGTTTGCCTCTCTAAAATTAAAGGTGTGATCACAAACTAATTAATGGCTTATTTGACCAAAAAGGGACGGAGAGAGAGTTCGAACATATTTCTCCAAAGACTGACTGATATTCACTAGTAATTTATCTCTAAGTGCAGTGAATTTTTATGATTATAATTCAGGACATCGGTTATACTTATGACTGGTAAGTACGCATTGAATTTGTGAACAGGATTCACACTATTTTGCTTAGTTCAGGCTCAAAGAGTAAGTACTGGCAATGTTTTTTGATGTGAACATTACTCTTTCTTAGAGTAGATGCCCTCACACGATTTCTGCAGCTATGTTTATGCTAATTGGGCATGTGCATGGTGTTATTTTAAACTGTACATGCAACAAAAATTATGGTAACTGGCATACTTTATCGGGAGATGTACTTCAGCATACTAATGGGTACTGGCATTTTATAACACACCAGGGAACAAGGTCTTTTGGGGTGTGGAGCATATTCTGAAGAAAATTCGACTCTTCCTTAGCTCTTGGCAGTAATCCACACATACAACACTGTGCAATGCAACACGAGCAAGACTTTTGTACTCACCCGACTCGCTACTCACACCATTCTCATCGATGAAGTATTCAAATGCAAAAAAATACAATGCGCTACATCACTATACACTCTGTCGTGCAATGAGCTATTTATACCTATTGCATGACAAGTGTCACTGGATGGGCGCTCTTAGCTTTATTCTCCTATTCATAGAATTTTGGTTAAGGGCATTGATAGGACTTCTTAGGTCAGATACAGATCAGGGTCTTAATCGGCTTGATGCATCAACCCCGAACCGCGGTATTGAGATGTAAGATTGCGCCTCTTCCATTCTAACAATTGTGACGTACAAAATGGGTGGAATATTAAATTATTCCGAGACAATGACTATCCTGTGGACTCACTTCTATATGCCAGGCGACTTATATAACTTCGCATTTATTTTCCGAGGCCAACTTTTTCGATGCCGGTTATAAACTTTTGAAATTCATTTCAGAGTGTAATCAAAAATGGTCTGACAATAAATTGTGGCAATGAGGTATTCAACACAATTGTGCCTCTGAAGACTGTGTCTGGTTTATGCGATTTCAATCGCTAGATAGCTAGCGCTATGTGAATTGTCGTTTGTGCATGCAGGCACTAGGCTTGTTAGACGCTGTCAATAGTAGGTCTGGACACCACATCACCTTGATGGTCATTCAGCTTGTGTCCCATCTGCCACCGGTTTTGATTAGCATATAAACGTTAAATGTTGCTGGCTGTTGTGAACACAAGTTAATTTTGACAAGCGTTTGAACCTTTGCATATACCTTTAAAGGTCACAAAACAATGTTGTGGGAGCATTAAAACATGATCTTTCATGATGGGAAGCAGGATGAATCTTTGGCAGATGACATGAAACAAGAAATTTCAAATTCGCTTTATGCCCTGACTCTTTGTCGAGGAGCGATATTAAGACCTTGGCAATGTGACGTCAGGTTATGCGAGCCAGAAACAAACATGCACGAGTTGAGGGGTATGGACAAATACATCCTGGCAGTTGACTGAAAATGTGCTGGTATGATGATAATTATGATGCCGGTTCGGAATTGTTATAAGATCACGAACAAAAACTTCTTAAAGATTTCGCAAATTAGTTTTGCCTGTAATAACCTCTTTTATTATTACTTGTCACAAGTTAAGGAGGATTCATTAGAATGAAGCATCAAATAACTATGCTTTGGACTATATGACCGGTCTGTCTGTTTTGCACGAGAGATCTAGTGACAAAAATACTGAGCTCATCTGAGGCATCGATATACTCCAGAGATCCAACTATATATAACGGTCATTATAGGCTAACTAATATGTATGAATGCAGACATGTTTCATACACTTCTCTCCGCGTATGTATACTAGACATAGTATGCTTGGCAGATGACCTCCTTTTTTGGGTAATGTTTGGCATTAGCTGTCTGAGTCTGCTGTCGCTGTATGGATTCGCACGAAATAAGTACAAACTTGGAAGGGGCCGATACATAATAAAACGAGAGAGAGACAAACGAGCGCTCTCGGTATGGACTGAGAGTGAGAGTGTGTACATTGGGAATTGCAACTCATTGTAATGTACTATTGTGAATCTCTGGTTTCTAAACAGCGCATGTGCTGAGGTACGCTTGCTGGAAGAGTTTAAAACAGCAAGGGAATGACCTCAAAATTAATGCATAAAAAAAATATTGGTCATCCCTTTCGCTGCTCAAAGTTTGGGGCTCGGTAATAAGAAATTATTTAATGTCAAATATTGCAGATTAATTCTAAAGTTCGTAAAAAGATGATAACAGACATTCGATACGCAATTGAAGCCTTGGGAATGAAAATTCAAATATCGAGCTCCGTGGAGCTATGCAGATGCACCATTGGGGCTAAATCCACAAACAAACCGGAACCCAAGCAACGACCTGCAAGATTAGACAAACCCGCCTCGGAGAATATGTATCAACGTTGAAACCAACAGAGACTACAGAACCCTAAAAACACAATGTTTTTTTGAGGCGTCAGGCTCCACAACGCGCCCATAATGGGCGCACCACGGCGCCATAAATCTCAGGAGAAAACAGCCAAACAAAGTATCATGAATATAAAACACAAAACACGCCCACCCGACAGAATAACGAAAAAAACATTTTATCAGGAAAAAAAAAAAAGAAAACAGGATGCAGATCACCCACGGAGGGCTAATGCTCGGACAAGACAAGACAGACAGACCAATAACAATATAGTAGATAAGGTGTATCACTTACTGACATCGCTAAGAAAACCAATACTATATATTAATAGACAGTACTCAGCATATCTAATTGATACATACTATTCAAATAAAGATGTACTAAAACATTCTAAAATTGTACATACTTAAATAGAACAATAACTCACATTCTAAATATTGTACATCAACTTTATAGACCGTACTACACATTCCAATTGCAGCATACTTTATAGACGTTACTAACGATTCTATTGTAGCATGACTTATAGACGTTAACTACACATTCATAATTGTACAATAACTATAATAATAGACGTACTCACCAGATTCTAGATTGTAACAAGTAAACTAATATAGGACGTACTACAGACATTACAAAAAATGGTAACAATAACTTTATAGATCGATACATAAAACACATTATCTAAAGTGTCCACAACTATATATAAGACGATAACTCAAGGATTCTAATTGTAGCAGTAGCTTTATAGACTTTACTCAGCATCCTAATTTGTAGCAAATACTATATAAAAAGAACGAATACTACAACATTTCTAAGATTGATACATACTTTATAGACTTACTCACATTCCATAAAGTTAATTGTAGAACAAATACTTTAATGACGTACTCACATTCTAATTGTACATAAACTTTTGTAGTACTCATCAGCATTCTAATAATGTACGATAAAACTTTATTAGATAAAGTACTAACACAGCATAATCAATTGTACATACTATTATAAAGACGTACTACATTCTAATTATAAACATACTATTATATGACGTACTCACAAATTCGCTAATATGAGCACACTATCATAGAACGTACTCACATTTCTAAAATTGTAAGCATACTTTATAGATGTATCATTCTAATTTGAACATACTTTATAGAAACAAAGAAGAAAAAAAGATGTACTACACAAAATATCTAATTTGAAGCATACTTTATAGATGTACTAAGCATTCTAATAATGAGAAAATAACAATACTAATGAAAAGACGTAACTAAGCTATTATAGAAATTGAACATCAAGCTTTATAAGATGTAGGCTAACATTACTAAATTGTATCATACTTTATAGACCGAATATAATCTCAACATTAACATACATGGTACATACTCAGATTATAGATGTACTGAACATTCTATTGTACATACTTTATATAGAATGTACTAGAGCATCCAATGGTAAATATTTAATATAGACGTACTCACACTGTAATTAGTACAACTTTAAAAAATGTATCTAACATTCTAATTGTACATTACATTATAGACTACACTCACATTCTATGTACACTACTTTATAGATGTAGCCTTAATGCATTTAATCCATACACTACGATCTTATGATACTTAAGACTACTCACATTCTAATTGTAGGCAGACTTATCACTGAGCTCACAGTTAAATTCTATACACTTACTAGATCTAGTTAGCATGAAATTATACATTTTATTAGACTTACTCACATCTAATATGTACATTACTTTATAATGTACTACAATTCTAATTGTCATACTATATAGACTGTATCACATTCTAATTGTCAAGCGCATTCTATAGAACAGACGTAACACATTCTAAGATATTGACCTACCAATCTAATTTATATACTTTGATAACATGTACTCACATTCTATTGTAGCATTACTTTACAGATCGTACTCACATTCTAATTGTACATACTTTATAGACATACTCAATACAAGTTAACTTTATAATTTAGCTCACATTAATTGTACAATTTTATAGCAGACATACTCACATTCTAATTGTGACTACTTTCTATTAAGACGTAACTCACAGAAAAACATTTAATTTAAATATTTATTAGAAGACGTACTCACATTTTAAATTGTACATATTGAATAGACGACTCACATTCTAATTGTACATACTTTATAGACACCGTAATGTACTTCTTATCAATTACTCACAAATATGTTTACATACTTTATAGAACGTTAACTACTAATTAATTGACGTACTTAGTAGACTTACTCACATTCTAAAATGTGCATACTTTTTAAGTTACTCACATTCTAAAATTGTACATACTTTACTAGACGTACTACACATTCTAATTTGACATAGACTTTAATGACGTACTCACATTGTAAATTGTACAATGCTGTTAATACAGACGTAGTCACATTCCATATTGTAAAACGATACTTGACATGACGTAGCTTACATTTTAATGTACATACTTTAAGAAATGTACTAATAAAATTCTACATTGTAATACATACTTTTTTATAAGATGTACTCACATTCTAATATGTACAACCTTTTATAGACGACTACCAATGATAATTGTACATACTTTATAAATACTACTCACATTCAATATGTAACACCACTTATTGACAGTACATCGCGATTGATTGTAACAGTACTTTATATAGACTACTCACATTCAAATGTACATACTACATTCTATTGTACAAGACTTTATAGATGTACTACACTTCTAATTGTAAGCTACTTTATAGACGTAACTCACATCTAATTGTACACCTTTATAGATGTACTTGCATTGTAATTGTAAACTTTATAACATACTCACATTCTAAATTAAAGACACATCTTTATTGACAGTACTCACATTGTATTGTACATACTTATAACGTACTCACATTCTAATGAACAACTTTATCGACGTAACTCAATTTAATTGTACACCACTTCATAGACGTCTCACATTGAATTGTACACATTTTATAGACGTACTCACATTCTAATTGTAGCATTCTTTATAAGACGTACTCACATTGTAAATTGTATAAACATACTTTATAGACGTACTCACATTCTAATTGTACATACTTTACAGACGTACTCACATTCTAATTGTACGTACTTTATAGACGTACTCACATTGTAATTGTACATACTTTATAGATGTAATCACATTCTAATTGTACGTACTTTATAGATGTACTCACATTGTAATTGTACATACTTTATAGATGTACTCACATTCTAATTGTACATACTTTATAGACGTACTCTGTTGAAAAAAAGATAACGTGTAATACTGGTGTTTGCAGCCTTCATGAGCACATTATGTGTGGACAGACAGACAAACAAACAAACAGATGGAATCAAATGCACTACACCTCTGGCAAGTGTCACTACAGGGTGATTTTTATATTTGAGAACCATCAACAATTCCTATACACTAAAACCTATATCTGTTAGTCACCTAATATTCTGCATAAATGTAGCCTAATGTTACAGAAAGATGTAACATGATCCTGAGAGTTATCAGGTATCACGTGATACATCACGTGGCCAAGCAGTGACGTTTAACGCTTTTCACTCAGTCACGCCATGGCGCTCACTGTGGAAGAACATGTGTTTCTCGAACATTACATCAAGAATGCATCCTTTAGGCTTAGGGAATGTCAAATTGCATTTAAAAGTGGCTTTGGTGGTTGTACGAAACCTTCAAAATCAGTGATTATGGAAACTGGCGAAGCAGTTCAGAGAAACATGCTGCGGGAAAGTTAAAAAGCCCATGCGCCAGCCGAGTGTTGTTCCACCGGAGAGAGTGGATGAAGTGCGGGAAAAAAATGGAAGTAAGCCCGAAGAAATATCTGAGATGTTCAGCACAACAAGCTCACTGTTCATATTCTAGTGCAAGGCAGGTAGTGAAGACACTCAAACCTCATCCCTACAAAATTCATGCAGTGCATCAGTTACTGGAGCCAGATAGAGAGAAACGTGTAGCCTTCCATGAGTGGCTGCAGAGGATGGTAAGGGAACAAGACAATGTTTTGGATATTATGTATTTTTTTTTTAAAACACACGAAGCATGGCTTCATGTTTCTGGGCATGTAAATTCACAAAACACTCGTTTATGGCCGTCACGTCTTTCTGTAACAGCAGGCTACATTTACGCAAAATATTAGGTTCCTAACCGATAAGTTTTTCGTGTATGAGAATTATTTCGGGTGATAGAGGATGGTAAGGGATTTGATTGGGTGGGAGACCATAAAACAACACTTATCCTGTGATGGTTGGGCTTGAGGCACTGCCCACTGAAATGCCATGACATTATCCTGCACAGTGAATTGCTTTAAAAAGTATCGTTTTGACTGGGCCGAACAGAATATATAAAGGAATTGGAAGTAAATTTTAAGATATTGTTAATTATGCTGACAAAGTTTGGTGATGATGATGATGATGGAGATAGATAGATAGAAAGAGAGACAGAGAGATAGAGAGATAGAGATAGATAGAGAAAACAAAAAGCCATAGACAGAGGGACAGACACTGTATACGGTTTAGATGAAACCAAACGAACATTTAAAAAACAGAATCATGAAATCTGATCATAATCAAAATGTTGCCTTCATATCCTGAAATAATAATAAAAAAAATTGACAAATCTAAGCATATGGGTAAGTAACTCAGTCACCACTCCGACGCAGGATACTCGAACGACTCGATCATCTCAGCAAGCTGGTACTCATTTCGCCAACCTCGGAAGGATGACAGGCTGAGTCAACCTCGCCTGGTGTCAATTCAACGGCTAAGCGGGATTTCAACTCAGGACCCTAGGATCCCAAGCTTGCCACCCTAACCATTAAGCCAACACCAGGCTGATGGACTAATTCAGTAAGTGACAAAAACAAGCCGATTTTATTTTGGTTCAGATCCGGATCCAGATGCAGTGGCATACAAAACCTAAACTGTTCAGCCTGATGGAGGTGTGCGCTCTATCGAGTGCAATTGTCATTTAGAGTTCACTTTAGACAATTTTAAAAAATAATTTAAAAAAACCTTACAGGCCATACCATGCAGGCAAAAATACCATCTCGTATTGTTTTACAGCACACAAAGCAAAGCTCAAATAAGAAACAAGCATTGACAAGCATCGACAAGCATTAACAAGCACGACAGTTTGGACCACATCATTCTTTCCCCAGGCAAAAAGTAGTGTTGGTTGTATGCCAAGGAAATCCATGATTTCCAGGTAGCTAGATAGTGACAGGGTACAACTAGCTCTCCTTGCATTATACTGCAATGGAAGGTTTTGTGGCTTTCCCTTCAACCTCCCTTACACTGCCTCGCTCGAGACTGCCGTGCCTAGTCCAACTGATCATCGACATCGAAGAGTACAAATGGATCATCATTATACACAAGACAAGCTGGTTCAAGCATAACAAGAATGACCGCACTGTGGTCACAACCTGTGACAAAATCCAGTAACGGGCCGATTGGGAAAGCGTGTTTGAAGGACTCTCAAAATATGAACAGCGTGAATGAGAAACAAACACTTAATGTGCTATTAAAAGATTAACTCGACAACTCTCATCCATGTCAGCCTCCGCAATAGTTATATCAGAACGAGCTGATACGTCACACTGGCACGGATGTTTAACTCCGATATGGGCCGTTAAAAAATTATTTAACGCTATTTTTTCTTTTAGAGAGGCACATACCGTGCATGCTGATGGGCTTGATTAAACATTACCAATAATTTTTATGTGACATATGATTAGATTTTTTGGGGTCCCTCATTGTAACACTCGACCCAAACAAAGCTAATTGACATCTGATGCAACAAATCCTGGCAGTGTATAATCAGCAGTGGCCGACAGGCCTGATGTCTTCGGCCCACCAGAAAACCAAGATGGTAGGCATATTATTTTGTTTGGGAGCCGTGGTGGATGGAGTCAAGCGACATTGCTCAATTTAGCCAATGCGGAATCTTTAAGACCTCTTGGCCTTCCAAGATAATTAATGCCAAGACAACAATTAATGTACCTGCATTGAAGTTGCGCACCTGATATTTAATTATTGTCCAAGACCTAATCCTACGATATTAAATAAGGCAATTGTATGTGTGTATGCATATACAGTATGTATGTACTGTATGTCCAGTATGTACAGGTGGAAACACGTGGGTAAATGAGGGACACCAAGCACCAGCTTCCACACAGGTGTGGTCCATGTGTTAATGAAGCAAATAACATCCCAACATGCTTTGGGTCATGTCGAGAAATGCTGCACAGGCCTGAATGCCGAAAATTATGGCAAGCATGGCTGCAAGAGGAGACCCCCAAATAACCCCATCCACAGAGCACGTGTGGTCTCCAAAATGGTTTGACGAGTGTGACACTGATTTATCCAGATGTCATGGCCTTCTCAGTCACCAGATCTGAACCCAATCGAGCATTTATCGGATATTCTGGAAAGATGCCTGAGACAGCATTTTCCACCTCCATCAAGCGCATGTGTGAATTGATTGACTTTCTCATGGAAGAATGGTGCCGCATCTCTTCTGCAGAATTCCAGATCCAGGTGGACTCTATGGCATGGCGTATACAGGCCGCACTGGCCGCACATGGTGTAGTCCAGTCAAATTAGTATCTTCACCCACCACTAATTGCAAAAGAATCATTTCCACTGCAGTGCATAACAACAACTTAAGCGTTGCTGGTTCATGGTTCAGCTTCCCACAACGCTCATCGTTGGACTTGTATCTCCAACTGCTGGGCCGCGTTGTGCAAAGGAGATTGACCATGTGCTCATTTGGTTGTGGGGATACCAGAAACTGCAGGGTCGACCGGATGCTCCAGTTCCTCTAATACTGACCACTAGCTGGTTGTAGCAACTCCTTAAGTTTGCACCCTTAAATCCAGGGAGAATGGTACCATCCAGCCATGGTGGATGGTTTGGCAAGCTCAAGGATAGAGGCAGCTAGAGGAGTTGCGAACAGCTGAGAGGAGGATGGGTTGGATCCTGAAGAGTGTGGAGTGCCTTTCAAGACTTACCGTCCTTGATGCCTTGCCGGGAAGATGTTTGGAACCACCGGAGGGCCGCAAAGGAATTTTGTGGTCTCGAGGTAACAACTGATACCATTGGACCAGAAGTTTGCAGGGCAGGCTATTTTATTTAGGATCTGTTAAATGCAGAGCTGAGCTGTTCAGTTTGACTGAGGTTTTAAAAACTGTACGTTGCAACTAAGGGTGGACAGGGAGGCCTATGTGCGTGGAATCTTGAGGGTTAGGCGTCACCTTGTGTCAAAGGTTGATTCTTTCGGTTCTGCTTAAGGGAATTCGGCTTTGCAGCTTAGTGTCCAACGCCTTCCTCGTGTATTGCCAGTTAGAGCAGAGGTGTGGGGCTCTTGAACAGAGAGTATCGACAGTGAAGGCTGCCGTGTGGGCGGGGTTACTTTGTGTTCGTGCCAGGCATCGCAATGTACCAGCATGTCGGAGTTCGGCAGTCCCAGCCGGCCCCTGCTACAATCACTGTTGTTCCGACCCTCCAATCAACTTGTGTCCACCTTCGTTTTGTGAAACAAAGCTGCGATCTGTGAATCACGTTGAATTGCGGTAAGCTCTACGGATCTGTTGGCCATCCTTGGCTGAACTTTCAAGGCTGGTGGAAATACTAGTACTCGTCGTTGCATGGCAGTTCTGTGCTCTTGCCTGGAACACTAGGCATAATTCCCTTAATGACTGGAAAAAGGGCCTTGTTGTCCCTCTCTCTGGAATAGGAAGGTTGATCGCACACGACCTGCAACAACTTCCGATGGTGCCTGCTCTTCTCCAGTGCCGGCAAAGATCTTGCTCGCGATAATTTGGCATCTGATTCGCCCGTGTTCAGCACATCTGCTTGGCACCAGCGTCCATGGAGCAGTCAGGGCTTTACACACAAGAGGAGGTGTCAAGATCTCTGACCTTATTTTGCAGATGATGCAGTCATCTTTGTTTTAACTTTAGACATCCTTTTGGGGCCTTGAGGTGCTGAATGAGGGTCTGAGCCCCTGGGAATTACCGGTTTCCTGTGTCAAAACTACGATCCACGCTTTCAATAACATCTTGGATGATGTCGTATCCTGTCTGTACTGTTTTGTGGTGAGGATGTTGAGTCGTGGAGAGATTCACTACACCTTGGCGTTATATTCATGTCTCTGCTGGACTATGAGCTCAAGGTCAACAGACGTCTGGGTTTGGGCCTGGGGGGAATCATGGCATTCACTGGATCATGGGGTTGTGCGCTGCCCCGGACCTGTGCGTGAGGACGAAAGTTTCGAGTCTTCAGGGTCCTTTGGTGCTTCCAGTCTTGCTTTACAAGATGTGAGTCTTGGACTCTGACCAGAGATCTGAGACAGAGACTCAAATCCTTTGCTACCACGTCTCTTGGGAGAATCCTCTGGCTATTGCTGGCGGACTTTTTGTCCAACGAGCGGTTGCTGAGAGAGACTCAAATGAGATTTTTTACCTGCCATTAGTCCCGTGACGCGTCAGCTGTCGGCTGTATGGACCTGTTCCTCGTTTCCTTGATGCTGATCCTGGTCACCAGGTTCTCTTTCAGCGAGTGCCTTCGTGGTTGCAGCAGGTTGATCGGCATCTCAAGGAGCGATGCGCGATGGCCAGAGGAGGCCCCTGGAGTCCCGGCGGAAGTGGACGCAGCTACGCGCTGTTCTGTGGCATGCTAGCATACCTGACCTGACCTGTATACAACCCAAAACCATGGAGTAGCTTTCACCCTTATTGAGCGAGAATTTCACATGAATGAATGAATAATTCAAGGACCCAAAAACATTGCCATTATAGACGTTTCAGGAGATGTGCCTAAACAGCTGTCCAATCGTCATGTGTCAGGTGGGGGTGGTGCGGGATGGTGAATTGGTCGGTAATTGGCAAGACGTGTTGATGCGGCAAAGGTCGTAAATCGGATGTTATCAAAGTTATTTAGCTTTGAAACTCAAAGAGAAACAACATACCTTTTGAAACACACCCATTCATACAAAACTCGAAAGAGCAATCAGAGATTGCAGACCCTGACAGAACTTTTTGGTGGTGTATTTTGTGTGGTGTTTTGTACTGGTGTGTTACGTAATGAAATAGGAGACATAATTAGAACTGCCATTTTATAACTGCTGCTGGCAAATGGTGACTGCGGTACCAGACATCCCGCTTTGATGCAACTCCGCTTCAATTGGACACCTTACCCTGATCCATGACTTTCTCATTATTATTTCAAATTCAGAATGGATTAAAATAAATTTAAATTCAATTTAAATGGAAGACCAAATAGTCCAGTCCTGCATTGGAGTTCACAGAAGGAACCCAAGCAAGCAAAAAGAAAAGATGACGTCATTCAGGAGGAACCGGATTGGATTTGCATTTCAACTGCCTACTCTTCTCCCCCAAACCCATCCAGGACAGCAAGTGAGCCTTTTTCAAAAAAAAAAAACATCGAAAAGAACCAGATTCAAGATTAAATAAATAATTCTGTTTCCAGACTGTGTCCGATCAAGTTGAAATTAAAACATGTATTCCATATTACTCCTAATCACAATAGTGAAGCTTCATGTCGAATGGATTACCGCGGTTCCAGAGAAAACATTTAATATTTTTGTTCAATTATGCATGCCAAAACCTGTGACATCAATTTTCATCAAACTTGTACAGTCGAAGCCTGGGAGCATTTTGTGAAGTTTACCCTCGATCTGTCCAGCCATTCTGGAGAAGAAGATTTTTACAGGTTTTCGGTAAATCCAAATATGACGCCAAAACCATATGACCTTTGACATCATATGTGTCAACCTTTTTTCCTCATGGATAGCGGTCATATGATGTAAAGTTTCGCCTTCGATCTGTTCAGCCACTTCAAGGAAGACTTTGAAGGTTTTATTGTTATTATTATTTTTTTTTAAACAATGTGGCTGCCGCGATCATGTGACCGATGATGTCATCTTTTTTTTCTGTGGACAATTTTATCCGAGATGACCTCAAAATTTTTCATACTGGATCAGATCTAGCATTCTACATATGCAATTATGACGATATAACGAAGCGCCCTATTGACGTCATTTAAAAAAAATCACACTTATTCCCCATGAGGAGTACTTGCCGTTGTGCCAAGTTTCAATTTTTTCCTTGGTGCAGTTTCAAGATAGAGGTCCAAAGTTTTTCCGTTTTTCCGTTTTCCAACGTGGCTGCACAGCCCATGATCTAATTATATAATTCCACCCCTGTTTGTTTGTTTGTCTGCCAACAAACAGGATATCTCAAAAAGTTATCGGATTCAGGTGAAACTTGGGTAGACAGGTTGGTTGTGTTGACACGGAAGAATTGATTAGATTTGGTGAAGATCCGGAATCCGGTCGATTTGGTTGACTCGGTAGAGCGCATACCTCGCCGCCTGAACAATTTACGTTTTTTATCCCACTGATGGGCCGGCATCTGGAGCCGGACCTCAATCGAAATCTAATGGCTTCTTCTCGTCACCTAACCAACCTCACCCCCTAGTTTTGTCATAACTCATGCATAACGTTTCGATGAATCGTGATGTATATCGTTTTTGCCCCCTCTCTCAATGGTGAAGAATCACTGAAATCTTCACCAAAATCCATCAATTTTCCTTGTCACACAGCCAACCTTCCACAAATTCCATCGAATCAGTCCAACACTTTTCAAGATATCCTTCTCGCAATAAATAGACAGACGGGCGTAAAAACATGACCCCGTCCACCATTAGGTGGCGGAGGTAATATTCCATTCATATTTCAACCTCAAAGATATTGGCAAGTTCAACAGCTTTTTTTGTATTTCATGGCGTACTGTCCCTCGTGCTCACACACAAAACAAATCAAAGAATATTAGTTAATAATACAAAACCTATTACTCATCAAACTGAGAGATTAACCATCTAAAAGGTACATTCCACAAACTATTGAGCGTTGTTCACCACATCTTCTTTTCCATTGATGACAATGCACTGTCCTCTTTTGACGGTTGTCCTTTTTCAACAACTGGATCTTTTCCATCGGATGTACACAAAAGCTCCGTCAATGTCGTAAAGCCTGAATGCAACTCTCAGCGATATGGTTACCATAATAGTGTAAATGTACCTGTGAACTGTCTTGTGGAACAATCTTTTGAAACACTCAGATATCTGCGTGATACTGTGAGAGTTTTGAGACTTGCTAATTGGTTTTCAATCATTCATTCATTCATTCATTTATTAATTTATTTCAAACACCAAAGTGTGGAATGTTATTCGGTGGAAATTGTGCGCTTTCCCTCTTGAATGACCATTTAAGTCTCTTCCTCTTGACCAGTCTTTTCAGACCATCATGGCAAGCGCCTTTCTCTCTGGAAGTTCATTTTGAGGCTTTGCTTTGCTTTCATTGAAGTTTTGCGCTGCTATTTCCTATTCAGGTGCAGTCATTCTTGTTCAGAGCTTATTGAAGCTGTCCGTTTTTTGGACACTTCTCAAATACTGCTACTTTTGGTCATTTTCTAAGGTTGCGTGACAAATGGTTTAGCAGGTGAACTACTATTCAACTACCTGGGTCTACTTGAGGAGAGAGCAGTTGTAGTGAAGAAGAGAGAGATGGATAGAGATAGATGGAGATAGTAGAAGCCCACATTAAATTGGATTAATTGAGCAAGTGCAGGAAGTGTTTTTAGGGTGGCCTACGATTGAATATTTTCCTGACGTGATGGGGAAGGTTTATACAATGGCAATATCACCGGTTCTCATCTATGAAATGGAGGTTGGGCCTTGAAAGGAAGGGGAAGATTGCTGCAGAGACGGATGCTGACTGCACTGATGGAATGTCTTATGAGGGGAAAGGAGAATGAGGACATCAGGAAGTGGGCAGGAGTTAAGAGATGTTATGAAAATTGTGGATGCATGTCTGCGTTGGTTGGGGACGTGCTCAGAAGGGAGGAAGACAACGTGGTCAGGCAGGCTTTATATGGATGCAAGTGGCAGAAGGGAGTCAAAAATTGAGGTCCGTAGAGAGGACACGAGAGAGGTGGAGCTGAAACATACTTGGGATTGTGGTGGAAGGGGTGGAGGGGGTAGAGATAGATGATTGATATCAATTGTCGCCTGACCTTACATTATTAAATTGATTAATTTGAGCCATTAAAGCAGCAGCAGCAGCAGCAATAGTAGCTAATAGTATTGTGATTAATTTCAGCCATTAAGTTAGTAGTAGTAGTAGTAGTATCAACAATAGTTAGTGAAATTTTTGCCGTTTTCAGTCATCTGGTCTGTACAGAGTGTTCGTGTTAGTGACACGTTCCTAGTTGAAAAGAGCTTCGGGCCTGTTAAATCCAAATGGTTGTAGTTAAATGAAATCCTCTGCCCTCCATTCCTTAGGCCTAAGTCACATTTTCCACGGCGGCCGTGGGGTCTCCAAAAATCTACGGCCACTGCAATATACGGTGGCCGCAGTATTTCCACGGTCACACAATGTTGCAGTCACATATGTTTTTATTTTCGGGAGCCGCACGGGTGTATTTATAAATTGTGGAGACGAAAACGTTGGGTGCCGTACGGTCTTTGATTTGATGTCGCACGGTGACCTTAGGGCGTCCCTGCGGCGGCCATAGAATTTTCAAGGCAGACCGCCAAAGTAGCCTCAAGGTGCCCGCAAGGCGCGACCGCAGGGGGCCAAAGGTGAATGTGCGGCCAGACGGACGGTAACGAGTGGGTTCTTTTTTTATTTTATTTTTTTTTACCAGTTTTTTTTTTCGCTTGTCGAATTGCTACGGCGAACGTAGAAATGAAAAAATTATAACTCCGCGTTATAATTCCCGGCGACCCCTACGCCTGTAAAAGATAGCCAAAACGCGTAGGGCCACCCTGAGGCCACCGCAGAAACTCTGCCGGCCGCCCACACGTTTCTGGCAATTCAGAGGGTGTATGGCCGCCTATCCTCGCCGTCGAGCAAATGTGACTTTAGGGCTTAGTACCAGTTAAATATTCAGTCTATTTTTTGCTATCTTAATAACTTGGTTCCCTTTTGAATCCATTGGACTAAATGTAAGGACAAATCTCCCTCTCCTAAACATTGGGGGATCGGTCAGAGGGCGATAGAGGTAGGTAACACTTCACTTGTTGCGTCTTCGTTTGGGTTAAAGTCGGTGTGTTGCTTTCGGACTGGTCACCTTTTTTTTCTTCCACGAGAACGAGATTCATTTTATATATATATTATATTTTTTTCAATGGACCTTTTGGAGTTTTAGTAATAGACTTAAAGTTCCTGTGGCCCCTCAAGTGACTTGTTATCCACTTTATATAAATCGTAAAACATCGTTTTCGTCAGCTATTGACATCACTTCTGTTGAAAAATGTAGTAGTGTCACGGTTTTAAAACTTTTTTCATGCAGGCATATGAATTGGGGCAGTTATTGGCAGTTTTGGAACTGTCGTTTCTTTGAATTGGCTGGCACACGTCTCTTGTAGGTCGCATCTTGTTGCAGAGATTTTAAAGCATTTTCCTAATACAACTTTGGGGAATTCGATGTCCTTTGTCTCCTCCACTCTTTCGTATGCAGGCACACGGGCTGCAGATAGGCATCATGGCTGAGGGCGCGGCTGTGCCACTGATGCAATGCTCCTATTGGGTACACTGTTACTCATTCGCCCGACTCAGAAGGCATGACAGGCTGAGTCAACCCCACCTGCGTGTTAATTCAACATTAAAAAACAGGGGCTCCTACTTCAGGACCCGAAGATCCCAAGCTAGCCACCCTAACTGCTAAGCCAACACTTGCTTGTCCTTTGTCTGAACCTCCTTTTCCTTCTCCTTCTCCTTCTCAAGCAACTAAGAGTTCGTATTGTGAATGTCATGCATGTCACTCCATCCTTTCGAGAGGGTATTTAAGTTCTTGGCATACAGGAAATGTTCGACATGCTGAACCTTTGGCGTTGTTGGCAAAACTCTGTTTTACATTTGAAGTTGACACTCTCATAAATTGCTGATGGGAGGCTTTGTCTGCTTGCTTGTGTTTTGTCTGACAGTGACACACAGCTGTATCATCTCGGACCATCAAGCTGTTCCGGAAGATGGTACAGAAGCAAGGACACGCACAGAGTAAGAACATTTACTCTTCCTGTGTTATACCACATGCATACACGCATTGAGCACTGCTCCAGTGTTTCACTTTCCTTCCCATTTCTTGCTCAACCGAGCTTGTGTCAAGTGAATTTTCAGTGTTTTGCGACAGAAGATATGCTTGTGTAAGTTTGTTGGTTTTTGTGTGCCTTGTTTGGCTTCACCAACCTTGCCTTACCTTTCCCTGCTTGATGACAACTGCCCACTGTGTAGGTGTTCCAGAATAGGTGATTGTGGTGTTGTTCTGGAATAAAGTCCTTGCTATTAGTTTGGTTGCTAGCGAGGTGCATTGATGAAAAAAGCCATTGACAGATGTTTTGCCATTTTTTGCTCATGCGATGTGTAAGATTGCTGCTATTTTATTTTATTTTGACAACCAATTACTGCTACATTTCAGCCATCATCAACATGATGTAATTCCAAATGCTTTCACAATTCTTGTTTATCAAGTTTCTGTGTACAATCTCAGGAAATGATGCAAAAGAAGCTGATTAGCCTCCAGGTTATAAAACAGGTTATGTCTTGCAAGTGGTGGTAAAAATTGATGTTCAAAGTACAGATGAGTCTGAATGTGAAAAATAACTTTTTAAAATAGTTGTGAAAATAAATTCCCATTCTTTCAAAGAAATTGCTCTCTCTCGTGCACACATTCTATCCCATCTCGTCTTCAGTTGCCTACCCTTCCTCCTGCCCATGGTACACTGAAGCTTGTGGCGAGCAGTTGTCCATGAAACAAACTTGCCTTTCGCCGCATTAAGGCAAATCCAACTGAAGGCCAATCTCAGTTCCTTCCACAAAGCTTCGAACAATGTGTGTGTCTACCCCTCAGCAGAGCAGAAAACAACATCTTTCTTATCTTAAGTCTGAACTCTCAAAGCTGTTCTCCCTCCTCCAGAACCTGGTGGCGTATAGTTAAGTCTTTTTTGGTGTATGTTCCCCCTCCATCCCCTCCCTACCTCAAATGGCTGCACAGCTGACAGCGCATGTGAAATGGCTGGAATGCCTAAAATCGCGTGTTTGCTTCTAAATCTTGTCCGAAATCCATCACTTTCTGTGTCCACCTTACCCAGTCGCACCCAGCGGTTCCAGATTCTGTGTCCTTTACTCCTGACAAGGTGTAGCTTTTGCTTGTCAAATCTCGACTCTGATTCTGCAACCGGTCCAGACATCATCAGCCCACTTGTCCAAAAACCTACTCTTCTGCTCTTGCTCTCACCTCTCTCTGTGTCTACACCTCTCATTGCTCAAGGTCATCTGCCATCTGCTTGGAAATCGGCAAACATTACCGCTCTGTATAAAGAAGGTGCCAAAAACAGATCCTGCAACTCCAGACCAATCAGCCTTCTCCCAATCATCAGCAAGGTTTATAGATTCAATCATTGCTTCAGACATTAAATCCTCCTCTTCTCCAATGGCTGATTTCTGATCATTCAATTTGGATTCAGACCAGGTCACTCTGCCCTGGATATTGCTGCTTTCTGCTCTCCCAACAATGAATGGTGATCCTCAATGCCAGAACGTTGAAATCAGAGCCATCTCCCAAGACAATCACATGTTTTCCATACAGTCTGGCACCCGACCCTGCTCACCAAACTTTCTTCCTATAGGATCCAAGGCCATTTCCACTCATGGCTCGCAGCTTCCTCTCCTGTCGCAGCCAACGTGTGGCCCTAATGAGTTCTCTCATTCCATTTCCTGTCCAAGCTGGAGTTCTTCAAGGCAGGTTCTGGACCCTATTCCTTTTGCTGGTTTTCATCAATGATCTCTCCGACTTTCTAGAAAATCCTCTTTATCTCTTTGCTGATGACTCCACCCTCTGCCGTACCATTGTCATCCCTCAGACCAGCAAAGCAGCAGCCTCTTCACTCGCTGCAATCTGGGTAAAATCACAAACTGGTCCAACATGTGGAACATGTCTTCAATCCTGACAAATCTCACACTCTCACTATGTCTCTCCGACAGCACCGTCTGGAAATCCACCCCAACTCCCCTCCTCCCCCCCCTTCCCATCTACTTTCTCAAACAATCCTCTTGAAGTCCTTTCATTCAAGCTTCTAGGTCTCACTCATCTGCCTGATGATGTTTCCTGTGAAGCCACATTTTCAAGCTGGCTTCAAACCCAGTCGCCAACTGGAAATCTCCATCGTGCAAAATTGGCACACCTGCGCTCCTGACCACATGGAAGCTTTCGTCCACAGGCCTGATGGAGTACTGCTCTCCCCTCTAGGCTGGTGCTCTCACGTCTCACCTTTCCTGGTTTCACGATGTGGAAACCAAGGCATTTAGGATCATTAGTATCTCCCGCGATGAGGCCGAGTTTTTGGGGTTTTGTGTTCTTTTAATGTGGATGAGGCGCGAAACTCCAACCGTCAGAGGTTTTTATAGAGAGATTTGCAGGGTTTTAAAATTTATTTCTGTTGATTTTTGTTCGATAAATTTTGAAGCATGTTGACTTTAACGATGTTAGTGGGTGAGGGTGGGGTGGGCATCATACAACTGCACCTTAACTCTGGACTGACAGGAAAATCCTGACCTCATCCACCCTGTGCAAAAGTCCTTGACACAACCTGAACATAAATATATACTTGTATGTATGGCAGTTGCCAGAACTCTAATACCCATCCCCAAACATGGGTTTGTGTTCAAAAATCAGATAATCATGGGCCGCTTAAAAGCTTATATGTTGAACCAAGGAATGGTGATCTTGTTAGAGAACATGGATAAGCCCATCTGGCTTTCTGATCATCATTTTGTGTAATGGTTTGTTACTTTAACCGTTCTATTTCTTGTAAAGTGCATATTGCTGGCTCTTTCAATGTCAAACTATTACAAGATGTACATTTTGAAGATTGCTTTCTGACTGGTTTGACAAAAATTATGAAACAAAAAATATTCTCATAATACTTGACAGTAGTGGACTTAACAAGAGCCAATTTGTATGTTTTACACCAGCAATATATGGCTAGTAATGTCACCAGTAATACTTTGGTTTAATATCAATTTTAAAACGATGTACTTCATTATCCCGCACACAAGTGCAAGCTAAGGGCTAGCGATACCTTTGTGGTCTCACTTCTGTCTCTCTCTCTCTCTCTCTCTCTCTCTCTCTTTGTCTCTCTTGTCTCTCTTCTGTGTCTTCTCTCTCTCTGTATCTCTCTCTCTCTCTCTCTCTCTCTCTCTCTCTCTCTCTCTCTCTCTCTCTTCTCTCTCTGTCTCTCTCTTGTCTCTCTCTCTCTCTCTCGTCTCTGTACTCTCTACATTCTTGTTTTCTTCTGTGTCATGTGTGCCTCTCTCCCTAAATTTTCAGATGTATGCATTCGCTCGTACACACAAATACATACAGGTAGTGGACAAATGGAACCGCCAATTGTAAAGTCACTTAATAGGTGTTGGGCCACTCGTCAGTCAATGTAGCAAATTTGAGTGGGTAACACCACTAATTGCAAAAGAATTTTTCCACTGCAGTGCATTTCAGTAAGACCCCTAATCACCATACTAAAAGTCTAAAAAATCCTAGCATTGGAAAGTAGTGTAATTGGCATAATATGAAAATTAGCTTCCGCCATAAGAGAAAATTCATATTTTCACTATAATTTTCATCCATGTACCAATTGAAGCAAATCAAGTGTCCAAACCCATGTTTGAAGGTCAGTGAACATGATAGGCACATTTGCAAATTAATATTTCTGAATATAATTTGCATATTATGCAAATTAGCTTCTGTCAAGAGAAATTCATAATTTTCACTTTAACTTTGCATCTAATACTGTATCCGATTGAACCGTAACCCTAACCCTAACTTGTATTGTTTTCTCACTGTTATTTCATGATATACAGATAGCTATGGCGAGTGTGTTTCTGCAAGAAGAGTTTAGAAGATGGTCAGGATACTGCAATCCTACGAGAAAAGGGAGCGAGAGTATCACAGGCCAGTGAGCAGCAAGGAAGTAGTATAAGAACTCATAAAGGTCAGCGAGTTACACACAGAATGCCGACGGGTTTTCACTCATCCACAGACGATTGCAAAGGCACAGGAAAAAGTAACTAACAAGATCAGCCCTCACCGTGTATCCTCGTTCAGAAACGCCAACGTTCAGTTGGACAAAGCACTGTTTGTTTTGCGGTGAACCAGCTACTTAAATGAGAAACGCTGATGGCATGGATGTCTATCCTGTAAGAACCACATCATTCAAAATATTGTCTTACATTCATGTGCACAAGGAAAGATGAATGGTCTCGTTAGTTTCAGGAGAATTGCATATGCTCATGACCTAAGCGTGTTGCAAAGTAAACATGCTTGGCAGACCAAAGAAGCAGAAAGATATGAAAGCATTCCTGTGGTTGCCAAAGTACCTGGAGGAAAATGATGATGAACAGATTACAATAACAGACTTGATTGAGAAAATGGAGACAGGTCTTTTGGGTCAGAGGTTGCAGCTTATGGCTTTACACATATGAAGAGTAAACTCATGGAACATTTTGGTGACAATATCATAATAACCGAGCTGAATGGAAGCAAATGTTGTAACTCTTAGACGAACAGCAGCAAATATTCTCCATGACTTTTACAAGGAACAGAAGAAGAGGACCCCAATATTGAGAAAATACGAATGATAAACACAGTGCCAAACTTATCAAGAGTGACATAAAGGCAGTTGACTCTTCTAAGGATGTAATATCCATGAGAAAATGTTCTCAACAGAAGCAGCTGTGCAGTTCATTCCACAGTCACTACTGATGTTGTTGCAAGGTTTGTTCGTTGGCAAAAACACTGATTTGAAGGTAGCATCAATTGGACAAGCAATAATGTTCATCAATTGGACAAGCTATAATGCAAGCAACAAGGCAGAGTCATTCTAGCCCCATTGCAATTTGGACTAGCAACTGAAATGCATTCATCAGTTTACATCACGGTTCATCGTAGATACTTTCATAATCACGGCTTCAGTTGTTCTATTCTGAAGTGCGGAAGTTTGAGAAAAGTGCCGCTCTTACACAAGGGCAGAGTTGCCTGAGCCTGGATCTGAGAGTTCATTCAGCATGTGTGACAATGTGAACAATATAAAGAACTCTTGATGGCTTTGGAACATTCCATGGAATGGGATTATTCCACTTTCACACCAGGAAAGCTGCTAGTAAACCTGTTCCTAGAGTATTCAGTGACAACGGATGACATCATAAAAGTGGGAAGGATCAACATCAAAACTTTCAAATCTCAGCACACAGGACGTAATCCATTGACATACAAGAACTGTGGCAATGGAAGTGCACGATCCAACGTATCACATCGATCTTTCGTGGGAAGTGGCATTTGTCCTTCGTCCTAAGAGGCCAGCATGGTCAGGTATGATGCAGACACATCTCCCGCTGCACCAGAGAAGCTGACCAAGATATTCAGGTGTAACTGCAAGACTGGGTGTAGCACCAGCAGATGCACCTGCAAGCGTATTCCATTGACTGTACATGGATGGTGGGGTGTGTCAGGTGTAAGTTGCGCTAATTCATCTCGGTGGAGATTATGACAGCAGTGATACTGATTGATATGTTACCTGAAAATTCATTAAGAACACTAACCACATTACCATTAGCAGTGAAAACCTGTGTTAAATGTATTTATCGTCTTGATTGGGTTCACCACTTAAGTATTTCAAGATTGCTTGTTCTGCTTCAGTTAATTTTTCATACTTGCTTTATATGACTTTATTGTTTGTATCAGGCACATGGATGCAAATTATCTGACATTTTTGATTTTCTCTAATTGCTAAAAGCTAATATGCATATTTTATGCAAGTTATATTCATAATATGGGTTTGGATACTTGTTCCTTATATGGAAATAGTGAAAATTAGAAATCTCTCTAATTCTGAACTAATTTGCATATATGAAATTATATTCAAAATATAATTGCAAATGTGCTATCATGTCATTGACCTTGAAACATGGGTGGACACTTGATTGCTTCAATTGGGTACTTAGATGCAAGTTATAGCGAAAATATAGATTTTTCTTGTGGCAGAAGCTAATTTTCATATTATGCAAATTACACTACTTTCCCATGCTAGGATTTTTTAGGACTTTTAGTATGGTGATTAGGGGTTTCTTATGA
>CM068954.1:189491213-189522284 GCA_035128595.1 Eptatretus atami | reverse complement strand
ATGGGGATTTGCGACAGTGTGCGCCACCGACTTCGCTCTCATTATTTATTAAAATCCTCAATTTTATGTTGCAAGGCTCGACTTTGAGATACGATAGAGTTTCTGAAAAGCCACGGTCACTTTCCCAATTCTGCATTTGCCATCAATGGGAGAATCTCACGATTCGCCAAAAATGCTTCTGGAAAGATATTCAATGCTGGTGACCAATTAAATTGCACGCCTGCCTTGCCAGATGCCGTCGATGTTTGTATCGATCGGCAAGAGTCTTGGTTTTGGATTTGCTGCCAATAAGGCTTTCCCTGATAACTCAGCAAGATGAGTAGATTTTACTTGCACGTCCTTGGAGTTTGAATTCAACACATTACTACAATCAGGAAAGTCCAGATCACTAAACATTTGGCCACGGACACGTAAAATGCCGGTGTGAATATTGGGTGTCATGAATGGTAACTGTTCTCTTCGAAATCCTGGATAAAAAGAGGGGCAAAGTTTATCCTCCAAATTGCTAATAGCCTTCTTTTAGCTAGCATGTCTTTATAAAGGTTGAACAAATGCAAACTTAGCCGCTTTATATCGTTTTTCCACAGCATACATCTCTGCTGATACTGCAGTGCAAACATTTAAGGAACATTCTCTAGCATCGAAAAGTTTTAGTGATGGCCGTCAATTACCCCCAACGTTGTTATGACCAGTTTTGATACCAGAGCCCACGTGTTTGATTGAAAACATTTGCATGACGGAACGATGGACAGTGCAACTTTGCCGAAATTTGGAAAATAATGCACATCAATGCATGTGAAGAATATGAAGTGACAAAAAGTTGCAGCTTTGAGCAAGCTGGGGAATGTGACTTATGTACTTGCATGAAGATTAACAGCGACGTCTCAACAGGGCGTTACCATGGAACACTCCCTAAAAAAATATGTCGACAAGGGAGAAGTGAGGAAGCTATGGCGTGATGGAAGCAGCAGTCAGGCTAAACAGCTCCATTCAGCCCCATCCAGCCTCTTAGAGAGTGACTTCAAGGTGAAGCAACTTATTGTATTCAATCAACAAGTATCACTAAATTCATATACAGGTTAATATTTTCGTTTAAAGTTTGAAAACAAAGACTTATAACTTTGGCAACAAACAGTATCTCATTTAGAATGGTCTTCAGTTGACTATTATCTGCAACAAGATAGGACAGGAGTTATAGAGATTCCAGAGTTGAAAGATTTTTTTTTTTTTTTTGTCAGTTACACGATATCAAGGACGATAACAATGCAACTTAACATTCAATGTTTATGGGATTCAGGGAAAACTGAAATACCCGAAGGTCTGCAGAACTAACTAAAGTGAACAGTGGACGAGTTTACAAAAACCAGCAAGGCAGATCAAATCTTAAAAGGGGGCAAGATCACCTCATTAACCGAAGGAGGGGGCAAGACGCCCAAGAGGCCGAAGGGGGGGGGAGACGCCAAGATCCGAAGGGGGGGCAAAAAGCCAAGAGCCAAGGGTGGGGCAAGTCACCAGAGCAAGGGAGGCAAGACGCCAGCCAAGACGCAAGGGAGCAGAGGAAGCGCCGAGCCCAAGGGGAGGCAAACGCCGCAGAGCGAAGGGAGCAAGACGCCCCCAGAGCCGAAGGGGGAAGACCCTCCAGAGCAAAAAGGGGCAAGACACCCCCATGAGCCAAAAGAGGGGCAAGACGACCCATCTGAGAGCAAAAGAGGGCAAGACGCCCCAGAGCAAAAGAGGGGCAAGACGCCCAGAGCCAAAGAGAGGGGCAAGACACCCAGAGCAAAAGAGGGGCAAGACACCCCCAAGCCAAAAGAGGGGCAAGAACCCCCAGAGCCAAGACGACCCCATCTGGAGCCAAAGAGGGGCAAGACGACCAAGAGCCGAAGGGGGGCAAGACGCCCCAGAGCCAAAGGGGGCAAGACGCCCAGACCAAAGGGGGGCAAGACGCCCCAGAGCCGAAGGGGCAAGACGCCCCCAGAGCCGAAGGGGGGCAAGACGCCAGAGCAAGGGGGGAGAGACCCCCGACAGAGGGGTGCAAGACGCCCCCCCCAGCAGCCAAGGGGGGCAAGACGCTCCCAGAGCTGAAGGGAGGGCGAGATGCCCCCAGAGCCGAAGGGGGGCAAGACGCCCCAGAGCCGAAGGGGGGCAAGATGCCCCCAGAGCAAGAGGGGGGCAAAGAAAGAAGAGGAGAAAAGAGGTTACATATTTCATGCGTCCCCCAACGTTGAACTTTCTCCTCAGAAGAGAAGAAAGAAAGGATTGTAAAAAGGCCAACCAGCATGCCCCCAGGCCGTGTGGTGCAGTGCATAATGGCAGACAAAAGTGTGCACGTTAATTGGAGACAAACGTGAAATCTTTCCTGCATGTAAAGGTAAAATTATTGTGTTGGTCAAAAATAAAAACAAAAACATTAAAAATTCTGAGACAATAATCCTTTTACCTCCGTACATTTACAGTATGTGTAATCCATGTATGTGTATGTGCACACCAGCACGCACCCACACTGTGACCATTGCACATATACGTTTATGGATGGGTACAACAGTCAAAATGACTCGGGTAACACAGTGTGGTTGGCAGAAAGAACTCGCACAGTGGTGAGATCAATTGTTCTTCATCTTCTTCTTTTCATATGCAACAAGGCTGTGGGGTAGCATGCTTGGCTGAGAGGGCGGCTGTGCCATTGATGCAATATCCCTGTCGGTTAACCCTTGAGGAAATGAATTTCGAATTGGGCCATGGTGCCGGCGAAAGCTCACCTCCTCGTTACCAAGGACATTGTGAACCTTTAATGTCCACCAACTAGTGCCGGCAGAAGGGAAACCCAGTTCAATGTCCACTGAGGGACGGCACAGACATCGACGATAATATTGTTAAATTTATACAGGACAAGATAGCATCAACACGATTTACAGACAGGGTGATTAATTGATGAATCACCCTGTCTGAATCACACTGGGGTGACACAGTTCATAGGTACGCCGAGATTCAAACCCAGCTTCGAGGCGAGTGTGCGTACCTCCAGGCCATCCTGCCAGCCGAGTACCCAAACAAAAAGCAATGGGAGATGAGTATATCAAGAGTGAACACCAAGCCTTGGTACGTAGTCATTTAATATCTTGTGGAGCGTCTTCATGCTATAATTAGGACCTGGACACACGAACACGTGCACAAATTTATGGCAGGTCAGAAGTGGGACTCTCCACAATTCCTCAGATTGCGTTCCTCCGCCCTCTCGTTTATTTCACTACATTCCATACAGCTGCAGTGTGCGTGGAACTGTGCCAACAGTGATTCTGCAGAACACGAAGTAAGTGTGGTATGAAGATTTTCACAGGGTAAAGCCACAGTGAAGGCCTATCCATTGACATCCTCCGATACAGCTTGCAGTCCATCGACATTTTTATTTTTTTTTTTAAGATAAGCAAATCTTTTTGTTGTGTCGTCATATCCATGGTCGTCGTGATTTACTGGAAGCTCCGAGTCAACTCCAATCGATCTGCACGTTCAGGAAGGTAACACGAGAGTAATTAATTAATTACCCCGCACACTCGAAGTGAAAAAGCGGGGTTAAACAATCGGTTCACGGTCAAGGAACAACTCGATTTAAATTAAATTTCACGCTTTGAACACGAATCAGAACATGAATTGGAAAACAAACCTGTAGTTTTGCTGTACTTTGGCTCTGAATTTGTCCTGATTGGGCATGCGCAGAGAGGAGTGAGAATTTCTTACCCTGTCTGTCTGCCTGGCAGTCAAACAAAATTGAAAAATTATTCCAAACAGGAAACTTAACCGGGCGTAGTGGCGTGCGCCTGTAATCCGGCTACTCGGAGGCTTGGGTTGGAGGATCGCTGAGGACGGGTGCTCTGCTCTGCGCTGGGCCGCGCTATGAGAGGGTATAGGGCAATCCGGAATCATGGTGAAACCCAATCCTTATCCCGTGTCGTAAGAGGCGACCAGGTTGCGTCAGGAAGGGCATCCGGCGTAAAACCTATGCCAAATCAGTATGCGGATCATAACGGATGATCCGCTGTGGCGACCCCTAACGGGAGAAGCCGAAAGAAGAAGAAGAGAAGATTCCAAACAGGAATCTTACTGTTTTTAAGGATCATGTCTATAAAGGACACAAGCAACAGGCACAAAGAACTGATGTAACGTGTTAAATAATGCGGTGTAATAGCCACTGCGTCAACTGCGGTAAACTTCTGAATTAATTTTTAATTTTTATACAACCTTGAAAAAAAAAATCTTCCTTATTTCAATTTATTTATATACTTGAACACTGTAGAACACAAATTGCCTTCTTGAGGCTTCCAAAAACCTCCCGTTTTGCAGTACTTGGACCTGTTATACAAGGGGTGACAAGACAGCATCAATGGCGTTAAACTCCGGGATTTTTTTTTTTTTTTTTTACTTTTCATACGACCTTTAAAATCATCATTTTTTTTCGATTGAATGATATTGTTGCGAATTCGCGCCCGTCGGCGTGCGATCGCCACGCGACTTGAACCGCGACCGCCTCGCCCACCGGACGGACAATTCAGTCGTGACCCTCCCGGCTAACGCCGGGATCCAGTCACGGGTGGGCCTTTCGACCTCACCACAATCGTGCCAATCGGCCACCCGCGTAGGATAGGGTTGTTCGCCAAATTCGACTACCTAAGTACCCACGCGGATGGTAAACCGGGCGATCGTACCTCGCCGCAGGTCGACTCCGGACACGGCCGCTTGGGCGGGCCGTTCCGTACTATCGGGATAACCGAGCGGTGTTATCGTCGACCTCGACGGTTCAGATTATTTACCGGGCGTTTTGCACCACTACGAACCCTTTACGTGAAGCAGGATGGAGGCTCAACTAAAAAAAGACGAAGCGAAACGGGAAACAGTTCACACAATGCACATTTATTCCGCGGCACGCGGAGCACACCTATAGCACACGTAAAGCAAACAGCATGTATTTACATCACAATAAGCGATCGCACATATATCACATTGAACAAAAGAAATGCACATATAAGAGAAGTTAAAACCGACTACACGACACACGGACCACTTATACAGTTACTACCTTACAAGACACGGCGCCACAACACGCATTCACACCGAAGCAAAGAAAAGACCCCTCACAGGCAAGGGAGTCAGACTGGGCCCGTGGGCCTAATGCGCGTGGAACCTGGATGAGCGGCCAGGCCCACGAGACCGAAGGGTCCTACCCGCGCCCTCGTGGCGAGCCGCAGAATGTCGCTGCACGGCGGTTCCGTGGGCACCTGCTGTGTGGGTGGGAACGGGGCCCCTTGTCGCACTCTCTCAGCGCGGGGGAAAAGGGGGAATTGTTGATGCTCTGGGGAGGGAGTATGGCTGGCTTGCTTGGATCCCGCGACGCGAGCCTCCAGGTCCACCTCAGCCGTTCGCCTCCGCAGCCGTCTGCCCCACCGATCTCGCCTCACCGATCTGCTGCTCCACCGACACTCCTCCACGATACTGCTCAACTGGCTGCTCCACCGACACTCCTCGATACTCCTCGAGCTCCTCACTGAGCTCGCCTTTTTATCGGCTTCGGGAACCCACCATATGCAAATTATCGGATCAAACGACCTCAGGGGCGGAGCCACGCTCGCCGATTGGACGGAGAAAAAGGGGGGCGTGTATCATTCCTGATCCTCAAATTTGCATATGCCGATTTTCGTCAGGCGCGTCTGGAGGCGGGCCAAGCCGCCCCGCGCTTCCTGATTGGGTGGATCAGATGTGGGCGTGCATCATTCCTGATCCGAATTCTCCTCAGAAACCCCGCCATCTGCACTCGCGTCTCGCGTGTCTCGCTGAAGACAGCTCGACGCTCGGCGCCCACAGGTGGTGCGGGAATGGCCGTAGGAGAAGGTGGTGGAGGGTTTTCGCGCGTGTTCGATGGCCATGGTGCTGTTTGGAATGGCGGTGATGTGAGGTTTGCGTAGCGAGTGGTGAAGGTAGGTTTTTGCTGCTGGCGTTGTGTTGTTGTTGGCGTGGGTGGCTCAAAACAAAGGTAGAACAGAAAAAAGCCTAACTCAAAGGATCGCAGCCCGAATGAATCACATTAATTCCCTCTATACAATGGGTTTGGGCTAACTACACATGTACTTAAGAAATATATCTCACCTACGGGACCTTTATGATGTTTGCGAATTTCCAGAACCGTAACACTACCCCCTCCCCTTTTTACAGACTGTCCCGAGTCGTCAAATTATCGTGTGCCATCATGTGTAGTTCTCCCTAGTACGTTTTACCTTCGATCCCTGAGTGCGACATTCATGGTATTCGTGTCCCCAAAATAAATAACCTGAGGGCTGAGTAACTAACTAAACACTCACTCACACGGACGACTTAAATAAAATTGCCGGCGCTAACATACATGCCGGGGGCGCACTCATATTTACAATACAACTTAACACCTTAACTTACAAATTTTACACTAAACCATGGCCCAGGATCAATGGACTCTGCAGGAAAAAGGAGAGTCAAAAGAGAACCGGTGCACGGGCCGCCACTGCAGGCCCGTGTTGCAGCTGCCAACAGGACAGTTCCTGCAGCTTGCAAACTGTTGCTTGCGGATCCTGGCGCGCATGGAAATGAACAGGGGGGTGCAAAGCAAAATTGAACGGGGCTGGTGAACAGGGGCAGTGGGCATGACATGGCAAAGGTAAAGGCAACATAGCCTGCAGAAAAGGCCGTTGCAGGCAAACACAGCCCGCAGACGAACTGGCCGGCACAGGCCTTGCAGTAAAAACAGCCGTCGGACGATCCGGCCGGCACAGGCCTTGCAGCAAAACACGTAGACGATCCGGCCGGCACAGGCCTTGCAGAAAACAACCAGCCGATGAAGTTGGCCGGCACAGGCCCCGCAGCACACAGCCGCAGACGATGAAGTTGGCCAGCCTTTGCCTTGCAGTGGAGGTTGGTGGAGGGAGTGCGGTGGTGTTGGCCACACAGAAGGTGGACTCGGACCTACCCTACCTGTCTCCCTCCCACCTATCGCCTTTGCCTGTCACTGTTCATACCCACCCCCTTAATTTGCAAAACCCAATTTAGCCCCCAACTTATTTTTTTTTTTGTTGTTGTTTTATGTTTACTCCCTACTTCCCCACATAATTCGTCCCCTAACCCCCTTTATCGTCTTTGTTCGGCTAACCTATCGTCTCCTAGCCTACTCCCAACCCCTACGTTCCCTACCCGGGGGGAATAAGGAGAGCTAGCGTCCTGTGCCGAGGCCCAACCAAGCCTCAAGATGGCCTCCCAGATCTCAGCGATCTAACCAAAGTGGGTCCAGCGGCCCACAACGAGAGCGAAGAGATGGATGGTGCGGAGGGGTACACTTCCAATCTACCCTAACCATTTAACTGTTAACTACCCCGGGGCTTTCAACAAGCGCCTCTCGCTTAATCTATTGGTTCTAAAAACCCAGATTCCCGTCGCCTGTGTTGGTGTCCACTCAAATTTCGGGCCTCGCCCTCTAATTTTCCCTCGTGCCCTTGCACGGTTTCGTGGCTGGGACGCGTGGCTCCCTTTGGCAGGCACGACCCTCTGCCGATTCCCCTACGATGGCACCCCCGGGCACTACACTGCCTCCGAGCCTACCAGCTCCCTAAACACCGGGAGTGCCCCATGGCAACTCCCCTGACACGCACACGTGGCAGGCTGGCGCCCCGGGCCCCTTTCCGAGGGTCACCCGTGCCCACGACATGCCCACGCGGCCAACGGCGCTCCGGGCCCCCGCACCAAGCGGGCGCACCCGTGCCCACTACGCTAACCCGGCCCCCATGGGCCCTTGGCCTACCACGGCCGACTAGCCCGGTGCCCGGGGTACCCACTCAGCGATACTCACCTTTCGCAGCCACGCTCCCAGCCCGTCAACAGGGCTCCTGCCACCCTCCAAACAGGTTTCGAGCCTACACTCCACCAACAGCAAAACGACCTCCATTTTGTCAATTTAACTAACCCACTAACTCACTTTACTCTGACCCGGGGTCCCTTGGGCGGGAGTCACTCCTCCCCCAATCACTCATCGCACCATGCATTCCCCATTCACTCTATACACAGACCCACTGGCCTCACTCACTCAACATGCTCCACACAACTCACCAACTCTTCAACACACTCATCGCTGAATCCTGCCATCCTTCTAACTACCTCCCCTAACTAACTCGTGCTCCCACGTCATCCCTTAACTACAGCACGTTCCTTTTAACACTACGTAGCTAAGCTACGTCCCCTCTACACATCCAAAGTCTGTCACCGTCCTCAAATGTCCAAAAATCATTTCCATTTACCATCCTAAAGCTCACTAACAATCCCTCTACCTAATCCATTCCACGGCTCCATGAGGACTTACCCCTGCCCCATGAAGCCGGTCTAGCTAAGCTAACCCTTCCCCCTAGCTAGTTCCATCCGTTGCCCAGGAAGGGGGTCTTTCACCCCTTACCTGGAATCCTGTTCACCCGAAAGCGAGGCTTGCTTCCGTTAATTTTGTATTTCAATATGCGCAGCACCAGCGCGGCAACTCACAGCCTGCGCTCTTGCACCTTTCCCGTGACGTCATGCAGCTGCACGTGTACTCGTCCCTCTTGGACGGTACCATCCGGCAGGGATTCACCCTCCTGCCGGATTCAACCCCACGTGCAGCCATGACGTCACCCTGCGCACCCCCAAAAACAAACCTCGCACTCCGAGGGGCTCCCCACGCGAACACATGTGCTCTGCCCGTTGGAGCTTAACACAAGCTCGCGTGGAGAACCGTCCGGTCCAAATCCGTCTACCTGCCTAGACTTTGTCCGTCCGCGGGATCGGCAAATCCACCGCTGGCGTTTCCGGACCGGGCTTCACTCCCGCAAGCGAGCACGTGGGGGCTCGTGCGTTGCACAGCACGGACCGCGCGCTCGCTGCTGGGTGAACCCGGCGCGCGTCCCCACAACAGCTACGGCCGCTACCCGGCTTTTGTCCCTCTGTCGCCGTCGTCTCCGTTCCACCCACGCACACCTGCGTGTCACGACGCACAGACTCCACTCCAACACACTCACATTCACACCGGGAGACGCGGCTGCATGCTCACGCATGCCGACCGACATCTCCCTCACATACAGAGACCTCACACACACGGTCTCCCTCACACGGACCCTCTCACTCACACCCAACCTTCCACTTGCACAGGGGGTCTCACTCACACCATGCGTGCTGGAAAGCACGCATCTCCGCACACTCGCAAACACACACCCCTGCACAACCACACTGGGGATTCGTGTCCCCACAAGGTTCCCGGGGCCTCATACCCCCAAGCTACACGTGCACCTATCCACAGCACTCGTCCCTTCAACTCCGCTTGGCACGACCGAACCCACCTGGTCGTGATTCGCCTCAAGGGGGCATACTTCCTCCCCTCGTTCCTGGAGGCGGCCATCCAGCTGCTCACACCGGGTCTCTACCCAGTCGCGAGCTCACCCCCATTATCCTCCACTACCTCTGTGTGTGTGTGTTCTGTTCCTTTAACCCCGTCATTATCATGCAGTCTCTCCTCTATTTTCTCTATCTCCCTGGTCTCTATACATCTATTAGTTTCTGTTTCTTGCTGGAGTTCCTCAATCTCTCTGGACTTCAATTTCATTCTCTCCTTCAGTTCATTAATTTCAAACTCGTATAGTTTTTGTTTCTCTCCCACTCTTCCTCATGCTCCTCATTTTCCAATCTCATCGTTTCTTTCAATTGGCCCATTTCCTTTCTGTGCTTCATTCGCTGGTCTCTCATTACCCTTCCTTGCTTCCTCTCCTGTCCTCCTTCTCAAGTTTCGTTGTTTGCTTCATTTGGTTAATCTCTTTCTTGTGTTTCATTTGCTGCTGTCTCACTACTCTTCCTTGTTTCTTCTCCTGCCCTTCCTTCTCCAGTTTCGTTGTTTGCTTCATTTGGTTAATCTCCTTTTTGTGTTTCAGTTGCTGCTGTCTCATTACTCTTCCTTGTTTCTTCTCCTGTCTTTCCTTCTGCAGTTTCATGGTTTCTTCATGTGGTTAATTTCCTTTTGTGTTTCATTCGCTGTTCTTTGTCTTACCTCTTCGCACTCCAGCCTTGCCTTTTCTTTCAATTGGTCAACCTCAGCTTCATGTTCTTTTTGTTTTCTATCCCATTGTTCCTCTCGTTCTTCCCTCTCCAATCTTTGTGTCCTTCAATCTCCTCATTTCTCCTTCCTGCTTCATTCGTTGCTCTTCAACTTCTCGTATTCCAACCTATTTTTTTCCTTTGTCGTTCAGTTTCAAATTCATACTCTTTCAGTTTTTTATTCCACTGTCTTCTTGTTCCTCGTTCTGCAATCTCGTTATTTCTTTCAACTGACAGATTTCTTTCTCCTGTCTCATTCCTTGTTCTTTGTATTTCCTATTCCACTGTCTTTCTTGTTCCTCATTCTGTAATCTCGTTATTTCTTTCAACTGACTGACTTCGTTCTTCTGTCGTAATCCTTGTTCTTTCAGGACTCTTTCTTGTTCCTCATTCTGCAATCTCGTGGTTTCCTTCCATTGATCGATTTCCTTCTTCTGTCTCATTCGTTCTTCCATCATTACTCTTTCTTGCATCTCATTCTTTAATCTGGCCTTTGCTTCCAGCTGTTCGATTTGTACAGTGTGGTTCCTTAACGTTTCATTCTCCGTTCTCGTTTTTTCCTCTCTCAACATCCTCAGCTCGTTTTGTAATCCTCTTTCTTTGTTTTCATGTTTCTGTAACTCAGAAGCTTTCTTTTCTAATTCCTTTTTCAACGTCCCAGCTCATCTTGTAATTCCTTCTCTTTGTTTTCATGTTTCTGTAACTCAGAAGCTTTCTTTTCCAATTCCTTTTTCAACGTCCCCACGCTATCTTGTAATTCCTTCTCTTTGTTTTGGTGTTTCTGTAACTCAGTTTTCTTTTCTAATTCCTTTCTCATCTCCGCACACTCCGACCTTGCTCTGGCTTCTAACTGTTCTTCCGGCTTCCCCTTGTGTTTGTCTATCCGTCTTCCCAGTTCCTCTGTCTCCGTTTTTACCTCCAGTCCCAGCTTATCAACTCTCTTCGTCATGTCTTGAAGTCTTTTCTCACACTCCACCATTTTTATTTCCTTCGTGCACGTCTCCGTCACCCCAATTAATTTTTCCCTCTCGGTCACCGTCACTTTTTTCCGTCACCTCCACGCTTCTCGCCCAACACGTCTCCTGAATTATTTTTTTCTCACCCGCCTTCACCGCGGGCCTGACAACCGTTGCACCCCTCCCAGCTCGTTCGCTCCCACACGTGCGTCGCCATTACGCACTTCGCTGTTGTTGCCTTCATGCCCGCCTGCAGGCTCCGGCCCATTTGCTGCGTTTCACCCCGCATTTCTTTTATTTCTTCCTTCATTCGTTGCGTATTCGATTTCGCTTCGTTTGTTATTCTTTGCACCGAGTTCCATAAAATCCCGCATTGTCACCTGCCCTGGCCACTCCCACTGACTACATTTAGTGGTGGAGTTATAATAAAAAAAACGACCAGATGAACGGCATCGATGCCTTTCCCAACCTTCTGGTACGGGTAAAGATGTGTCTTCCTCACGGGTGTCCTGGACCATGGTTTCTACATTACTACACATATACATTTCTACCCCGGCACCCGCTCGCCTTGAAACGCCATCTTATTCCACGTAAGGGGTTAATTTTAATCGCCGTAATTTGGAGGGAATCGGGGGTCGCTCCTCCTGAACCGATTCCCTATGAATTTAGCTTGGAGACGGGAGGGATTTGAATCACACTCCTGTACACCAATGTTCTGCATGGGGATTCCATCCTGAGCCATGGATTCTACATCACTATAACGATCGCACTATATCACATTGAACAAAAGAAATGCACATATAAGAGAAGTTAAAACCGACTACACGACACACGGACCACTTATACAGTTACTACCTTACAAGACACGGCGCCACAACACGCATTCACACCGAAGCAAAGAAAAGACCCCTCACAGGCAAGGAGTCAGACTGGGCCCGTGGGCCTAATGCGCGTGGAACCTGGATGAGCGGCCAGGCCCCGAGACCGAAGGGTCCTACCCGCGCCCTCGTGGCGAGCCGCAGAATGTCGCTGCACGGCGGTTCCGTGGGCACCTGCTGGTGTGGGTGGGAACGGGGCCCTTGTCGCACTCTCTCAGCGCGGGGGAAAAGGGGGGAATTGTTGATGCTCTGGGGAGGGAGTATGGCTGGCTTGCTTGGATCCCGCGACGCGAGCCTCCAGGTCCACCTCAGCCGTTCGCCTCCGCAGCCGTCTGCCCCACCGATCTCGCCTCACCGATCTGCTGCTCCACCGACACTCCTCCACGATACTGCTCAACTGGCTGCTCCACCGACACTCCTCGATACTCCTCGAGCTCCTCACTGAGCTCGCCTTTTTATCGGCTTCGGAACCCACCATATGCAATATATCGGATCCAAACGACCTCAGGGGCGGAGCCACGCTCGCCGATTGGACGGAGAAAGGGGGTGTATCATTCCTGATCCTCAAATTTGCATATGCCGATTTTCGTCAGGCGCGTCTGGAGGCGGGGCCAAGCCGCCCCGCGCTTCCTGATTGGTGTGAGTCAGATGTGGGCGTGCATCATTCCTGATCCGAATTCTCCTCAGAAAACCCCGCCATCTGCACTCGCGTCTCGCGTGTCTCGCTGAGACAGCTCGACGCTCCGCGCCACAGGTGGTGCGGGAATGGCCGTAGGAGAAGGTGGTGGAGGGTTTTCGGCGGTGTTCGATGGCCATGGTGCTGTTTGGAATGGCGGTGAGTGAGGTTTCGGTAGCGAGTGGTGGAGGTAGGTTTTGGTGCTGGCGTTGTTGTTGTTGTTGGCGTGGGTGGCTCAAAACAAAGGTAGAACAGAAAAACGCCTAACTCAAAGGATCGCAGCCCGAATGAATCACATTAATTCCCTCTATACAATGGGTTTGGGCTAACTACACATGCTACTAAGAATATATCTCACCTACGGGACCTTTATGATGTTTGCGAATTTCCAGAACCGTAACAATATATTTGAACACTCCGTGAGGGTTGAGGTGTTCTACGAACTCTCTAATTGGAAAATGCTACACAGCACTAAGCATGAGGTCCAACCAACACAAAAGGAGTTTTTCAAGATAGGTGCGAGTTGAATTGGTCGTATCGGAATTGGTGAGTATTCAAATTATCCAATCAACTGCATAAGAGTGAAATTTAACATTGTAAATCAATCGATATATAAAATCTAATTTCTTACACGGGACTTTTTAATTAAAAGCAAAATATCAAAGGGCTTCACAAAGAAGGAAGAGGTAAGATGAGTAAATTTGACAAAAAAAAGCAACCACGAAGAGATTAAAGTGACCATTTCGGCACGAATCTCAAGTTTTATAACATGGCAGAAACCATTTATATAATCACTTAAAATTAAGCTTTTAAAAGATTATCGGTGAGAGCAAGTAACCAGGTGGGAGCTGATGTTAAGTTCAACAAATGTAAACTTCCAATTTATTTTTGGAGGCTTGGACATCCAACTTACTTCGAAAAAGCTTCAAGTCAAACAGGTATTTTCACATGTTGAGCGAAAGGGCAGTGTGCGTGTGCTGGTTCCCAATGGCATTGAAAGAGCAATTTCCATCGAGCTTCAAAGCACTCCAAAGGCAACGACGGAAACAAAAGAATGAGATCATGCTCAGCAGTAGCAGGCAATCGATCAAAGCAGGCTGCTACGCCTCAGGAGGCATTGGAACCAAAACAATGACATTGTCATGAACAAATGAGAGAGAGCTTCAGCAGGCTGGAACAACTTATGAAAAAATAAAGTCTGAAACTCAAAAGCAAAAGGGTTTGCCAGTGAGATTTTGGACAATAAGCTGCCGAGACAAAAAAAACAACTGCGATAAGGCAGAGTACACAGGATAGCATTGTTGAACTAGAAGGGCACTCGGTAGAGCGCATACCTCCGCCATGTAATGCCTGATCCACGAGAACATATCGAGCCCAATACATTTTTGAAATATCATGCAATATATCATTTTTGGCCCTATCTCTCAATGGTGAAGAATCACTTAAAACATTCTAGTAGTCGGATCCGGACCAGAATCTTCACCAAAATCTAATCAGTTCGCCCTTGTCACTCAGCTATCTTAAAAAAAACTAATGAGCACATAAATTAATAAAAGACAAACGATGGCAATGCCAATTATGAAAATACATCACTCCCAAAATGAAAGACAAGAATGACAAAAATAATGCAAAACATTGGCTGACGTTAAGCTCTCTCCAGTAGTATTGTTGATGATGCCCTCAGACTGCTCTTTGCTACCACTAGGATTATGTGTTTTCCTTGAACCAGACTGCCTCAAGGCCAAAAAATTATTTTTTGCCATATTTGGGTACCGTAAGCCAAACCCAATTTCATACGTTGGCATAACAGCAAAATAAAAATTTGAGAACTGATACGCAAATAATTCAACATATGGTGTCATTATCAAAATAAGATAAACTAGAAGAACACTCGGTGGCGTGCATACCTCCGCCACGTAATGCCTGATCCACGAGAACATATCGGGCCCATGACATTTTTGAAATATCACGCTATACAGTACGATATCATTTTTGGCCCCATCTCTCAATGGTGAAAAATCACTTTAAAAAATTAAATAATTCTCGTATCCAGATACGGATTCGGATCTTCACCAAAATCAAATCAATTCTTCCTTGTCACACAACCAACATGTCCACCAAGTTTCTTCCGAATCCGTCCACAACGTTTTGAGATATCGTGCTATATATCGGATTAGCCCGATCTCTCAATGGTGAAGAATCACTTTGAAAAACGATCAAATGCGGATCTTCACCAAAATTGAATCAATTCTTCCTTGTCACACAGTAAACGTGTCCACAAAGTTTCGTCCGAATCCATCCAAAACTCTTTGAGATATCGTGCTATATATCGTTCTTGGCCGTATCTCTCAATGGTGAAGATTCACTTTGAAACATCTTGTAGTCGGATCCGGATCCGCATCTTCACCAAAATCTAATCAGTTCGTCCTTGTCACACACCTAAACTGTCCACAAAATTTCATCCAGATCCGTCCACAACTTTGAGATATCCTGCAGACAAACAAACAAACAGACAAATGGACAGACAGGGGTTTGAAACATAACCTCCTTCACCTTCGGTGGCGGAGGTAATAAATTTAAAAAATTACCCCCGTGTGGGGTGACGGTCATCTCTATAATGTTTTTACTATCATAATCGATGAACTGTTGCCAGATATCTCCTAAAATGACAGACTAGATAGGTTTTGAAAATGGCAACTTTCACAACTTTCGTGACCTTGTGACCTTGACCCTGACCTCGAATCCGGGAAAAAAATATGTCGTTGGGTATCACTCATCGACCTCTACCCACAAACCAAACTTCATCAAGATCGGAAGTAAAAAGTTTTCTTTGTACCGGGAGGTGTTTTGACCATCTTCCAGGTTACGTGGCGGCCAAACGGGAGGGAAATTCAAAAATCTGTTCTGGTTAGATACAAGATAATATTTTTACTATCATAATCAATAAACAGTTGCCGAATATCTTATAGAATGGCAGACTAGATAGGTTTTGAAAATGGCGATTTTTATAACTTACGTGACCTCGTGACCTTGACCCTGAACAAAGTTATATCGTAGTGCACACTCATCAACCTCTACCCACATACTAAGTTTCATCAAGATCGGAAAGAAAAATTGTTGACGGACGGACGGACATTTGGTCCGGTATTATTAGGTCATCTCGGTAGAGATGCCCTAAAAAATGGGAAAAAATATATACATATAAATAGAAAAAAAATACACTTTATTCGAATGCAGATCAATCTATATTGTCAGTTTTCTCTTTGGTGTATGTTGCCAAATAAAGTTTACAAAATAAAATAAAATAAAATAAAAACACACTTTGACTTTGTATCGAGACTCGCCACCAGATTGAGCGACACTCCAGCTGTCAAAGCGATGGACTTGAGTCTTTGTCATCTGTTAAAATACTCAAGTTGCTTTGTCCTTTTTGCATCCTTTTTTTGTTTGTTTATAAAACACAATTCACGCACACGTGCAGGCAAGAGATATCAGACATCACCACACTTGACTTTAGACAAACACATCAGACCTTGGGAAAATGAGGTCATATGTCACTGGATGCTCGTGATTCCACTTCTGATGAAAGATTCATCTCCCAATATCACCCCTGATCGGACGGAATTGTGATCCTCCAGACTTAATTCCCAGAGCAAAATTACGAAAAATATATTTAAAAAAAAAAATATATATATATATATATATATTATATATGCACTAGGGGTACAATCTACACCAAAGATGATTGTCAAAAGTAATAATCCAAATCAACAAAAAAACAAGCAGTCATAGACTGGTACTTACGAAATCGTCAACTTGACCTCTGACCTTGTCTAATAAAAGCTGTCTCTAGAGAAGGTAGCGACGCAAACCAGAAGTTTCTACGATGATTCTGTACCAAACCATCAAAAATCGTAACGTCGAGCGAAGCAAAAATCTCCATTTCTCCACGCAATTATTCAATATTATTTATCAAAGTCACAAAACCGTAATATTCGGCCATCCACCAACAATCTTTACATAATCCGACGGCTCAGCGAGTCAGGCATGCGACGATAACCTTTATTGGATAAAAAATGACTTTTAAACACCATCTTTATCGAAAAACACGTCAGCGCACACGGAAAACCTTAACGTAACTCAACAACGCGTCTGCTCGAGCGCACTGCATCATGGACGACCCGTGACGCGTCGAGTGAAATATTTTTTATACAATCTTAAAACGTCTCCAAAACATCCGATTTTTACCAGAATTTCGACAACCGAGTTTTAAGCGTCCTAAGCGATCGCAAAAACCGAAGACAAAATTAAAATCGAAGTTAAAACGAACTCGTAACGTCGAGCGAAGCAAAAATACTCCATTTCTCCACATTAATTTACGAATTATGTTTGACCTCACTGTGACTTTGACCTTTGACCGATTTTGACCAAAATCTAATCAGCGCTAGCAATCACCCTCCTGAATCACGTGGTGTAATTTGACATTGGTAGCTTTCTTCCGTTCTCGAGTTATCGTGCCTACAAACAAACAAACAAACAAACACACAAACAAACACACAAACAAACATACAGAAACGGAAGTGATCAATATACTTACGAAATCTAAAGATTTCGTAAGTAACAAAATGCTGGAATGTTTTCAATGTGGAGCCTACCTACAATCATATTTCAAGTGTACTTTGATCATCGGTTGTAAATCCCCATTTATGCGGGTTTCAGAATGTGGAACGGAGTCCTCCAATGACTCAAAATATCCACATTAATTTTAGTGAGCGATCACGGTTCATGGACCAATTTGTGAGGTTTTGTCGTTTTCATATCTTTGTTCCAAGGTTTTTCAGGATGGTCACTGAACCCACAGCCTCCAATTGTAGTTCATTTGTTGCAATTTTCGCCGATGTAGTTTTTAAGATCTCATCAAACCCATTCTTCTGTATTAATCCCGTTGCTCCAATTGGAAATCTTCAGCTCCCTCGTGGTTTTGACTTCATTTTTCAGATCCTGATGGACTTGGTCACTTTTCTAATTTCCACATTATTTAGACCAATTGACATTAAATCCTTACTCTTCTCCAATGGCTTGATTTCCGATTACCAATTTGGATTCAGACCAGGTCACTCTCCCCTGGATATGCTGCTTCTGCTCTCCCAACAATGGATGGAGATCCTCAATGCCAGCCATGAAATCAGAGCCATCTTCCGAGACATAATGCGTGCCTTTGATACGGTCTGGCACCCTGCCCTGCTCAACAAACTCTCTTCCTATGGTATCCAACGCCATCTTCACTCATGGCTCGCAGACTCCCTCTGTCGCAGCAATGTGTGCCCTTAATGAGTTCTCTCATCCCCTCTTCCTGTCCAGGCTGGAGTTCCTCAAGGCAGCGTTCTGGGCCCTGTTCTTTTTCTGGTTTATCAATGATCTGTCTGACTATGGAAAATCCACAGTCGGAGAGATCATAGATTTATCACTTTGCTGATGACTCCACCCTCTGCCATACCATCTGTCATCCCTCAAATAGGCAAGCAGCAGCTTCTTCACTCACTGCAGATCTGGGTAAAATCACAAACTGGTCCAACACACGCGAACATGTCCTTCAACCCTGACAAATCTCACACTCTCACGATGTCTCTCCAAAAGGGACATCTGGAACCCCCGCACCCCCCCAACTACTTTCTCAACAATCCTCTTGAAGAAGTCCTTTCATTCAAGCTTCTGGTCTCACCATCGTCATGATCTTTCCTGGGAAAGCCACATCTCCAAGCTGCCTCCAAAGCCAGTCGCCGACTCGACATCCTCCGTCGTGCAAAGTCTTTCCTTGGCATACCTGAGCTCCTGACCACATTCAAGCTTTCGTTCACAGCCTGATGGAGTACTGCTCTCCCCACTGGGCTGGTGCTCCCGCTCTCACCTTCCTCGGCTTCATGCTGTGGAAACCAAGGCATTTAGGATCATTGGTATCTCCCGCGATGAGGCCGAGTCTGAGGCAGGTCGTGGTCTTTCTGTCTTCTACCATCTCATCTCCAGCCTCGACCCCCCCCCTCCCAGTTCTGTCTGAGATATGTCCCCCCCTCCCAGTTCTGTCTGAATATGTCCCCCCCTCCCAGTTCTGTCTGAGATATGTCCCCCCCCTCCCAGTTCTGTCTGGAATATGTCCGTCCCCCCCCCCCCATAGTTCCACAGGGTGCTCAAGGTCCACCAGTAACCCCCTTCTGCTAAAACTACCAAAATCAAGAATCACTGCTCACCTGCACTCTTCATTCCTCTTTTTTCCCCACTTTGGAATAAACTCCCACACTCTCTTCAATCCACTCTTCCCTCCAGGTCTTCAAAACAGCTGTTCACCACCACCTCTTATCTTCCCCATCGAAAACAACGATCTTTTCTACCCCCGCTAATCCACCCCAAACCCACCTTCTTCAAATTCCCTACTCTCCTTCCTTAAAGTCCCTGTTATGTAAGTACCTGAAAGCCCCTGTCGTTTCCATTTTGTTTACCCATTGTACCCCACATCATCCCTCTCCATTCCACAGATCTCCTAATGTCTCTGTTCCCCACTGTTTTTTCCTTCCCTCTCCTGCCCCTCTTGTTGTGCATTTCTGTGTGTTAGCTCTCATATGAGGCTCGACAGTGAATACAAAAAAAATTGTAGTCGCTTTGTACTGATACCTGGATTAGCAACACCATCCTATCCTTTTTGTATCTGAGTACTATGTCCGGTTGCAATGTTTCGTTTGACGTTCATGCTTGATGGGACGGTCAGGTTGTACGTGTGCACCATGTCCTCGCTTCCAACGATCGCTTTTGGTTTGTGCTTCCATTCTTTTTCTGAAACTGGGAAATTAATGTTTTTGCAGATATGCCAGTAGATTACTCGACATACATTGTTGTGCCTTTGCGTGTGCAGCTATTCTGACATGAGATTTCACATCCCAAAAGGAAGTGGCTCATGCTTTGTTTCTACCTTGCAGAACCCAAACTTGTCTGACTGACTAAATCGTGCCATATTCATAAAGCCATTGGTATAGGGTACTTGTTCTTGTGAATTTATAATGACTCGTTCTCCATCCCAATTCGGCAAAACTCCTCTGAGCCATTCCAATCTATCCAGATGTTTTATTTTTATTCTTCCTGCTCTTTTGTTGTTCTCCCAATTGCCGGTGTAGATTTGTTTGATACCGTCTTTCATGTTATACTTTTCCTTTGTCTTCTTTGCAATCATTGGGGCTGCATTTTTTGCTGCTTTGATTTTAAATGAGTGGCATATTCTATTCGCACCTGTTCTTTGGTAATTTTTGCAAGGTGAGTTAGAGATTGCTTTTCTGGCTCGTTCTATTTGTGTTGGTGTGGAAATTGGATTTGCTATTCTGTTGAGCTTTCTACGTACTCGGCCAATCCTACAGTTGTCGTTCTGGGCATTTGGTTGAGCTACACCGGCGTACCACCTCCTTCCTCCTCGTCTCGGCAGGTACATGATCGGGAAGCATTGATTTTGATGGCATGTTGTGGATAGTGAGGAGTTTCCTCGTTTTGGTATCGAGCTTGTTGATTTTCAATTGTGGCCAGTTTACTATTCCGCAACAGTATTGGAATACTGATAGAGTTGGTTTATGGCGTTGATATTATTTAATCGGGGTGAGATATGTTTTCAGGATCATTCTTGTTCTCCACAGGTATTCTTTGGCAATTGTTTGACATATTTGGTGGTCCTCGTCTTCCCTTAGGTATTTGTGTGATGCTTCGTTTTCTAGCTCCTGTGTTGTTCTTAGGTAGATATTTATATAAAGTATTTTTTTTTTTTTTGCTTTACTGACTACGAATGTGCAATTGGCACATTTACCGCGGCCAAACTCCATTTGAATGTCCTCAGAGTACCGTTTTACTGGTTTTAGTTGTTCTGCCAATTTTTCGTCGTTCAGTGTGAAAAGCTCAAAATCATCCATATACAGTAGGTGTCAACTGTTTCTTTGGAGATTCTTCTATTGGATGTGTATCTTTGTCCTTGCTCATCAATCAAGTTGCTCAGTGGGTCAAGTGCCAGGCAAAACAGTAGGGTGTAAAGGCTGCCACCCTGGAAGTTCCGGTGTCTTTCCATCACTCATGGTATTTTGATCTTTCCTTCCGAGTGCTGTCATATCAATGTGGTATGCCAGTGCTCCATTGCTTTCTCAATCAATTTGATTATCTGGGGATTGAACCTGTGTACACTTGCATGCTTCTTACCATCCACGAATGTAGGACACTAGGAAAAGCTCTTTTCTATAGTTTATGGTTCAGTAACATCCTTTCTACTCTGTCTATAGATCTTGTTAGTCAATAATTTCTGTGACGATTCCTGTTAAACATTTGTATATTGTTGGTAGACATGTTACTGGACTATATTTGTGAGGCAATTGGGTTTCTTCAGATTTTAGGATTAAGAAGGTGCTACCTTCTGTGAGCCACTCATCCATTGCCTTTTCCTCTTGGATAAGTTTGTTGAATGCTCGAGCGTAGTGATTGTGAAAAGCATCTAGTTGCTTTGTGAAAGCATCGAGATTGTGGAAAGGATCCAGATACGAGAATATTTTAAGGGATTCTTCACCATTGAGAGATTTGGCCAAAATGACATATAGCATGATATCTCAAATAGTTGTGGACAGATTTAGACGAAACTAGGTAGATGAGTTGGGCAGGTAACAAGACCAAGGGGATTCGATTTTGGTTAATGTCCGAATGCAGATCAAAACTACCTGTGGGATACTAAAGGTAAACTGTTCAGTCCAGCAGAGGTATGTACGTGCTACCAAATGCTGTTCTAGTTATCTCCACCCACCGAAGGTGGATGGAAGTAATGTTTTCACCCCTGTCTGTTTGTCTATCACTTTCAAAATCAAAGATTCACAAGTGCATTGGTTGGTCTGGTCTACGATTCTGTCTGTACGTTAATAGCCCACAGGTCACAATTTCAAATCTATCTTCAGGTAACTTCAGAAAATGGCAGAGTTGGTCAAAGGCAAGAAGCCTCTTGATTTTGAAGTCAAAAGGTCAACATAGGCCAAAGGTCAATAAATGCAAAACTTCTAAAAATCCATTTTCATATCAACTGAAATTTGACTTGAAATTTGAACAGGATTTGCATATCAGGTCACTGAATTCAACGACCAATTATTTTTGAGATTGAAAGGTCAAAAGGTCAACATGGGCCAAATTTCTAAAACTAGCTTTACCCCCACATAACATATGCGGCCTAGTGTTTTGAAACATGGTTATTCAAAGAGTTCACTGTAAACACAATTAACAATCTCGTTATTCTCAGATACATCAATTAATGAGTCCAATGATCAAACTCTTGAGAGAACATTCGACGGTTCCTCAGAGTTCTCTCATACGATTCAGCCATGTTTACACTTCGGGTATTATAGCGGGCGGAGTCGTGGGTGGCATAGCGTTCTCGTTGAAAATAAAATAATTTTGCCGTAAATAAAAAAAAAACACAACATATTTATATCACATGGAATGAGAGGTATGCACAGTACGAGAACAGTAACTGAGGTTCAATCCATCTATTACACAGGTCTCTATGATGCATCTTTGTTGACGCAGGCAGAAACATACCGAAGGCTTTTATGTGGAGAGAGAGATCGATCCTCGATTTCCATCTGACTAAGTTGGAAATTTGAAGAGGATTAATATTTCAGGTCAATGAATTCAACCACCAATTATTTTGGAGGTCTACAAAGGTCAATGTCGGCCGGATTTCTAGAATTGTCAGTTTTCGTCCGATTCACTTGAAATTTGAAGAGGAGTTACATATTTGGTCATTGAATTCAACCACCAATTATTTTTGAGGTCAAATTTGGTTTATCGATTTTGCAAGTAACGTCCTCTGCATGCGGTCTTCTTCTTGTCTTGTTTGTTGAGTGTAGGATCTCTCTAAAAGTTGTGGATGGATCCAGATGAAATTTTGTGGACAGGTTGGGTGTGTGACAAGGACGAACCGATTAGATTTTGGTGAAGATCTGGATCCAGGTAGAGGTGTGTGCTCTACTGAGTGCCCTTCCCGTTACCTCTGCCACCGAAGGTGAAGGAGGTTATGTTTTCCCCCCTTTCTGTCTGTTTGTTTGTCGTCTGTTTGTGTGCAGGATATCTCAAAAAGTTGTGGACGGACCGGATGAAATTTTGTGGACAGGATGGGTGTTGCGACAAGGACGAACCGATTAGATTTTGGTGAAGATCCAGCTCCGGATCTGGCTACTAGAAAATTTTTAAGTGATTCTTCACCAATGAGGGATAGCGCTAAACCAATACTGCATACAGCACGATATCTCAAGAAGTTGTGGACGGATTCGGATGAAACTTGGTGGATATGGTTGGTGTGTGGCAAGGACGAATTGATTTGATTCTGGTGAAGATCCGAATCCGGATCTGAATTAAAGAATTATTTAATTTTTAAAGTGATTCTTCACCATTGAGAGATGGGGCCAAAACGATATTGTACTGTACAGCATGATATTTCAAAATGTATTGGGCCCGATCTGTTCTGTGGATCAGGCATTACATGGTGGAAGTATGCGCTCTACTGAGTGCCCTTCTCGTTTCTCTTTGTATTTTAATGTCATCCAAACTTTCCAAGCTTCCAAGCCCTCAGGACCACACCTTCCTCTCATCCCTTTAATGCAAATCTGACAAGTTAAATTAAAAGTTCATATTTGTTGCAAAGAAAAACAACTTCAGTATATGAAAAAAAAAAAACACGTAAGAGCACTTTCTCTAGACAGTGAAAAACATCAGGCGAGATGAGACTTGGTCATTGCTTACGAATCATTCAACCACTCCATTGCACAGCAAACTTGTACAACTTTGACATTGTGATAAGACCAGGAAGCTACAATATGGCCTCAAATCTGCCAAACACCTTTGGTACCAATTGCAAATTATGCCTCATCTCATTCTGTCAAAGCGTGTCCGACTTCTGGTGCCATTCTTGATCAGATTTCTCCAAGCATCTCTGTTCTGCACTGCTTCCGGAAATCCCCTTGATTTTTCCATGATCCACCTCAGATTTGCGATTTGATCTCCTGTTCCTCTTCCTGTTCTGTAAGATGATTGCTCAACGGTCATTTTATTGCTTCATGAAGTCTTCCATTCTGTGTTGAATGATCTTTACCTCCACTACCGAAGGTGAAGGAGGTTGTGTTTTCACCCGTTTGTTTGTGTGCAGGATATGTCAAAAAGTTGTGGACGGATTCGGACAAAACTTGGTGGACAGGTGAGGTGTGTGACAAGGAAGAATTTATTCGATTTTGGTGAAGATCCGAATCTGGATCTGAATATGAGAATTATTTAAATTTTCAAAGTGATTCTTCATCATTGAGAGATCGGGCCAAAAACGATATAGTACTGTATAGCATGATATTTCAAACATGTATTGGGCCTGAAATTTTCTCGTGGATCATGCATTACGTGGTTCTACCGAGGTACGAGTTCTACCGAGTGACCTTCTCGTTTTTAATACTTTGCTATGATGTGAAATCAAGGCAATGGTTCGGTTAGTTGAACATTCTCTTGGATCCTCTTTCTTTGGCAATGGTATACGTAGACTGCTTCCACCTTTTAGGCCATACAATCCTGCTCCACATCCGTGTACAGGTCGCTGTTAAGATTCTCACAAACTCCTCTCAAACTTGCTTGAAGAGCTCTATTGGAACTTCATTGGCACCTGGGGGTTTTCCATTTGCCAGCTCGTTCAAGTCTCTACGTAACTCACATTCTATCACGATTCGTTCTCGTCATATTCTCTTCTTTCTTCGAAGGTTGCCGTCATATTGTTACGAATCTGGAAGCCTTGTGCACACAGACAGACAGCCGTCCCCGTGGCTTAGTTATTTCGATAAGTATGTGTTTATAAGAGATCTGTGCATTTGGTTGAGCTACACGGCGTACCACTCCTTCCTCCTCGTCTCGGCAGGTACGTGATCGGGAAGCATTGATTTTGATGGCATGTTGTGGATAGTGAGGAGTTTCTCGTTTTGGTATCTAGCTTGTTGATTTTCAATTGTGGCAGTTTACTATTCCGCAACAGTATGTGGAATACTGATAGAGTTGGTTTATGGCGTTGATATTATTTAATCGGGTGAGATATGTTTTCAGGATAATTCTTGTTCTCCACAGGTATTCTTTGGCAATTGTTTGACATATTTGGTGGTCCTCGTCTTCCCTTAGGTATTTTGTGATGCTTCGTTTTCTAGCTCCTGTGTTGTTCTTAGGTAGATATTTATATAAAGTATTTTTTTTTTTTTTGCTTTACTGACTACGAATGTGCAATTGGCACATTTACCGCGGCCAACTCCATTTGAATGTCCTCAGAGTACCGTTTTACTGGTTTTAGTTGTTCTGCCAATTTTTCGTCGTTCAGTGTGAAAAGCTCAAAATCATCCATATACAGTAGGTGTCAACTGTTTCTTTGGAGATTCTTCTATTGATGTGTATCTTTGTCCTTGCTCATCAATCAAGTTGCTCAGTGGGTCAAGTGCCAGGCAAAACAGTAGGGTGTAAAGGCTGCCACCTGGAAGTTCCGGTGTCTTTCCATCACTCATGGTATTTTGATCTTTCTTCGAGTGCTGTCATATCAATGTGGTATGCCAGTGCTCCATTGCTTTCTCAATCAATTTGATTATCTGGGATTGAACCTGTGTACACTTGCATGCTTCTTACCATCCACGAATGTAGGACACTAGGAAAAGCTCTTTCTATAGTTTATGGTTCAGTAACATCCTTTCTACTCTGTCTATAGATCTTGTTAGTCAATAATTTCTGTGACGATTCCTGTTAAACATTTGTATATTGTTGGTAGACATGTTACTGGAACTATATTTGTGAGGCAATTTGGGTTTCTTCAGATTTTAGGATTAAGAAGGTGCTACCTTCTGTGAGCCACTCTCCATTCCTTTTCCTCTGATAAGTTTGTTGAATGCTCGAGCGTAGTGATTGTGAAAGCATCTAGTTGCTTTGTGAAAGCATCGGAGATTGTGGAAGGATCCAGATACGAGAATATTTTAAGGGATTCTTCACCATTGAGAGATTTGGCCAAAATGACATATAGCATGATATCTCAATAGTTGTGGACAGATTTAGACGAAACTAGGTAGATGAGTTGGGCAGGTAACAAGACCAAGGGGATTCGATTTTGGTTAATGTCCGAATGCAGATCAAAACTACCTGTGGGATACAAAGGTAAACTGTTCAGTCCAGCAGAGGTATGTACGTGCTACAAATGCTTTCTAGTTATCTCCACCCACGCGAAGGTGGATGGAAGTAATGTTTTCACCCCTGTCTGTTTGTCTATACTTTCAAATCAAAGATTCACAAGTGCATTGGTTGGTCTGGTCTACGATTTCTGTCTGTACGTTAATAGCCCACAGGTCACAATTTCAAATCTATCTTCAGGTAACTTCAGAAAATGGCAGAGTTGGTCAAAGGCAAGAAGCCTCTTATTTTTGAAGTCAAAAGGTCAACATAGGCCAAAGGTCAATAAATGCAAACTTCTAAAAATCCATTTTCATATCAACTGAAATTTGACTTGAAATTTGAACAGGATTTGCATATCAGGTCACTGATTCAACGACCAATTATTTTTGAGATTGAAAGGTCAAAAGGTCAACATGGGCCAAATTTCTAAAACTAGCTTTACCCCCACATAACATATGCGGCTAGTGTTTTGAAACATGGTTATTCAAAGAGTTCACTGTAAACACAATTAACAATCTCGTTATTCTCAGATACATCAATTAATGAGTCCAATGATCAAACTCTTGAGAGAACATTCGACGGTTCCTCAGAGTTCTCTCATAGATTCAGCCATGTTTACACTTCGGGTATTATAGCGGGCGGAGTCGTGGGTGGCATAGCGTTCTCGTTGAAAATAAAATAATTTTGCCGTAAAATAAAAAAAAACACAACATATTTATATCACATGGAATGAGAGGTATGCACAGTACGAGAACAGTAACTGAGGTTCATCCATCTATTACACAGGTCTCTATGATGCATCTTTGTTGACGCAGGCAGAAACATACCGAAGGCTTTTATGTGGAGAGAGATGATCCTCGATTTCCATCTGACTAAGTTGGAAATTTGAAGAGGATTAATATTTCAGGTCAATGAATTCAACCACCAATTATTTTGGAGGTCTACAAAGGTCAATGTCGGCCGGATTTCTAGAATTGTCAGTTTTCGTCCGATTCACTTGAAATTTGAAGAGGAGTTCATATTTGGTCATTGAATTCAACCACATTATTTTTGAGGTCAAATTTGGTTTTTCGATTTTGCAAGTAACGTCCTCTGCAGCGGTCTTCTTCTTGTCTTGTTTTGTTGAGTGTAGGATCTCTCTAAAGTTTGGATGGATCCAGATGAAATTTTGTGGACAGGTTGGGTGTGTGACAAGGACGAACCGATTAGATTTTGGTGAAGATCTGGATCCAGGTAGAGGTGTGTGCTCTACTGAGTGCCCTTCCCGTTACCTCTGCCACCGAAGGTGAAGGAGGTTATGTTTTCCCCCCTTTCTGTCTGTTTGTTTGTCTGTCTGTTTGTGTGCAGGATATCTCAAAAAGTTGTGGACGGACCGGATGAAATTTTGTGGACAGGATGGGTGTGCGACAAGGACGAACCGATTAGATTTTGGTGAAGATCCAGCTCCGGATCTGGCTACTAGAAAATTTTTAAGTGATTCTTCACCAATGAGGGATAGCGCTAAACCAATACTGCATACAGCACAGATATCTCAAGAAGTTGTGGACGGATTCGGATGAAACTTGGTGGATATGGTTGGTGTGTGGCAAGGACGAATTGATTTGATTCTGGTGAAGATCCGAATCCGGATCTGAATTAAAGAATTATTTATTTTAAAGTGATTCTTCACCATTGAGAGATGGGGCCAAAACGATATTGTACTGTACAGCATGATATTTCAAAATGTATTGGGCCCGATCTGTTCTGTGGATCAGGCATTACATGGTGGAAGTATGCGCTCTACTGAGTGCCCTTCTCGTTTCTCTTTGTCATTTTAAATGTCATCCAAACTTTCCAAGCTTCCAAGCCCTCATGGACCACACCTTCCTCTCATCCCTTTAATGCAAATGCTGACAAGTTAAATTAAAAGTTCATATTTTGTTGCAAAGGAAAAACAACTTCAGTATATGAAAAAAAAAAAACACGTAAGAGCACTTTTCTAGACAGTGAAAAACATCAGGCGAGATGAGACTTGGTCATTGCTTACGAATCATTCAACCACTCCATTGCACAGCAAACTTGTACAACTTTGACATTGTGATAAGACCAGGAAGCTACAATATGGCCTCAAATCTGCCAAACACCTTTGGTACCAATTGCAAATTATGCTCATCTCATTCTGTCAAAGCTGTCCGACTTCTGGTGCCATTCTTGATCAGATTTCTCCAAGCATCTCTGTTCTGCACTGCTTCCGGAAATCCTTGATTTTTCCATGATCCACCTCAGATTTGCGATTTGATCTCCTGTTCCTCTTCTGTTCTGTAAGATGATTGCTCAACGGTCATTTTATTGCTTCATGAAGTCTTCATTCTGTGTTGAATGATCTTTACTCCACTACCGAAGGTGAAGGAGGTTGTGTTTTCACCCGTTTGTTTGTGTGCAGGATATGTCAAAAAGTTGTGGACGGATTCGGACAAAACTTGGTGGACAGGTGAGGTGTGTGACAAGGAAGAATTTATTCGATTTTGGTGAAGATCCGAATCTGGATCTGAATTGAGAATTATTTAAATTTTCAAAGTGATTCTTCACATTGAGAGATCGGGCAAAAACGATATAGTACTGTATAGCATGATATTTCAAACATGTATTTGGGCCTGATTTTCTCGTGGATCATGCTTACGTGGTTACCGAGGTACGAGTTCTACCGAGTGACCTTCTCGTTTTTAATACTTTGCTATGATGTGAAATCAAGGCAATGGTTGGTTAGTTAACATTCTCTTTGGATCCTCTTTCTTTGGCAATGGTATACGTAGACTGCTTCCACCTTTAGGCCATACAATCCTGCTCCACATCCGTGTACAGGCGCTGTTAAGATTCTCACAAACTCCTCTCAAACTTGCTTGAAGAGCTCTATTGGAACTTCATTGGCACTGGGGTTTTCCATTGCCAGCTCGTTCAAGTCTCTACGTAACTCACATTCTATCACGATTCGTTCTCGTCATATTCTCTCTTTTCTTCGAAGGTTGCCGTCATATTGTTACGAATCTGGAAGCCTTGTGCACACAGACAGACAGCCGTCCCCGTGGCTAGTTATTTTCGATAAGTATGTGTTTATGTTAGGGCCCCTACCTGTTATGTGTCTAATGGGAATTACATGTCTGCGCTGCGAATTACTTTTTAGTCAGGGTTTTTGCAATACAAATCGAGCCTCCAGCCAACCGAACCATCACTCCTTCACTTCGCACATCGTGCCATTACACACGCGTGTCCAGCCACGTACGTGGGCGGAGATTTCCATCGCCTCAGATCAGGACTCCGCCCAGAAGGCAGGGGTGTGCCCCTTGTCCAATCACGCACAGAGGGCGACTTTCCACGACACCCGGCCAATGAGGGTTGACATCCCTTCAGAGGGGCGACTTTCCCACGACAACCGGCCAATGAGGATTGACAATTCCTTCAGAAGGGCGACTTCCCACGACACCGCGGCCAATGAGGATTGCACATTCTTCAGAGGGCGACTTCCAACGACACCCCGGCCAATGAGGGTTGACATTCCTTCAGAGGGCGACTTTTCGCACGACACCCCGGCCAATGAGGGTTGACATTCTTCAGAGGGCGACTTTCCCACGACACCCGGCCAATGAGGGTTGACATTCCTTCAGAGGGCGACTTTCCCACGACACCCGGCCATGAGGATTGACATTCCTTCAGAGGGCGACTTTCCACGACACCACCGGCAATGAGGGTTGACATTTCCTTCAGAGGGCGACTTTTGCCACGACACCCCGGCCAATGAGGGGTTGAGATGGCCACAGAGGGCGACTTTCCCACGACGCCCCGGCCAATGAGGGTGACATTCCTTCAGAGGCGGACTTTCCACGACGACCCGGCCAATGAGGTTGACATTCCTTCAGAGGGCGACTTTCCCACGACAGCCCCGGCCAATGAGGATTGACATTCCTTCAGAGGGCGACTTTCCCACGCACCCCGGCCAATGAGGGTTGACATTCCTTCAGAGGGCGACTTTCCACGACACCCCGGCCAATGAGGGTTGAGATGGCCACAGAGGGCGACTTTCCACGACGCCCCCGGCCAATGAGGGTTGACATTCCTTCAGAGGGCGACTTTCCCACGACACCCACAGCCGCCAATGAGGGTTGAGATTGCCACAGAGGGCGACTTTCCCATGACACCCGGCCAATGAGGGATGTATTCTTCAGAGGGCGGACTTTCCAACGACACCACTCCGGCCAATGAGGGTGGAGATCGCCTCTAGATGGCGACTTTCCACGACACCCGGCCAATGAGGGTTGACATTCCTTCGAGGGCGACTTTTCATGACACCCGGCCAGAGGGTGAGATGCCACAGAGGGCGACTTTCCACGACACCCCTGGCCAATGAGGTTGACATTCCTTCAGAGGGCGACTTTCCCACAACACCCGGCCAATGAGGGTTGAGATTGCCACAGAGGGCGACTTTTCCCACGACACCCCGGCCAAATGAGGGATGATATTCCTTCAGAGGGCCACTTTCCCACGACACCCGGCCGGCCAATGAGGGTGAGATCACCTCAGAATGGCGATTTTCTCACCCCTGGACAAGAAAGATATAAAGGAACAGCAGTCTGGGGAGTTGGTCGTCTTGGTGCTGGCTGGTTCGTCTGGTCCGGATCATCGTCGTCTCTGATCTTCTCCTTGTCTTGGTCGATTGTGTGCGTGGCCGGTTGGAGAACGCGTACCTGGTGCTTGGAGGCGCATCGTGTTGCGGGTTCGAGTCCCGCCGAGTCGGATCGTCGAAGACCACACGAGGTGGACAGGTCCCAGCACAGGCTCTGGTCTCCAGCTCACCTTTCCTCGAGCTGAAGCTCTTCAATAAAGACCCGACGGGTCCATTTCTTTGGGTGTATGTCTGTGTGTGGGCCCGTCTTCAAGTAGGATTGATTAATGTGCTTTTCTTTTGCTCATTGTACATTACATTTCTTTTTGGATAACTCTGCTCTTTGTGTGTTCCCTCCCCAATTATTGTAAATAAATTCCCTCTTGTTGAATGTACCCAGCTCGTTCTTTGCCGTAGTTTGTACATTTGGACCGACGGGCCTCGGTAACCATCCGCTCGGTTACACACGGTTCGGCACGGTAACGGCTCGTTCCGCTCGAGGCCTGCCGAGGGTGTGAATTCCCCGGTAAGCTTTGCCGCGTGGGTATTAGGTATATTGAAGTTGGCAATTAACCCTACTCC
>CM068954.1:189448812-189462810 GCA_035128595.1 Eptatretus atami | reverse complement strand
AAGAGAGAGATATCGAATGCATGCTAATAATGTCAAACAAAGCACTTAAAATTCTATTATAGAGGGGCCGCGACAACCACTCAAAAATCGCAAGAAATGGACCCGTCGGGTCTTTATTATCTTCAACTGGAGGAGTGAGCTGAGGGGAGAACGTGCGGCTATGGCACGTTCGTGGGCTCGATGTCGCCTTTCGGGACAGTCCCAAAGGACGGACCAGGGCAGCAATAGAGGAGGCGAGACGAGTATTCGTGATGAATGGTGACCTAACGCCAATCCTCCAGAACGCATCTTGTTGAAACTCATGGCCTTGGATCCAAGTTGAAAGCTGAATTGAAAATTTTCAAGAAATGCTCACAACCGATGCGGTGCTTGAAACGCCACGATCTTCTGTCTCTCAACGCTGGTCCGACACCCTTTCCTCTTAGGAGGGAGGGGCTCTTCCTTGGCCTGCTCTGATTGGTGGCACGAATCGGCGATTACTGGCCGTCTCCCAATTGACAGGCACGTAGGCGGGACATCCCCTTCTGGTGGAGTCGTCGGAGGCGTTTGTAGCTCTGCTTCTCTCCCTCCGACAGTGCGTAATGCGATGGTGTTGATGGGGGACGGGGGGTAGACCGTCCTTGCGATTGGCCAAGAGGGCCGCATGCAATTGTTAAAACTCCGCCACGCACTGCGCTGCTCTCTGCCGGCGAGCAGAAGCGCGGACAATGCCGAAAGCAGAGAGTTGGTTGGTGGGTGTGTGGTTGGGACGTAAAATCCTAATATAATTCCGCAGCGCATGTACAATTATTCCCATTAGCTAAGGACGGGACCTAATAGAAACACATACTTATATTAATGATTATAGACATGGTGTTGTGGAGTAAGCTTCAAATTGTAACAATATATGTGTAACATGAGGAAATAGACACCGAGAGGTTGGATATAAAAAGTCTTGTTGAAAGCACGTATCTACAGGAGATTGCAGTGTCACATAACAGAGACTCAAAAGTCTTATGCATGCCTAAACGCCACAGCTAAATTGAGAATTGAGGAGACACAAGAAAGGAAGAAGAAGTCGGGGGATGTAGGACACCCTTTCTCCCCTAACGTGCGCGGTGCCAGGTGGTCCCAACGAGGTGATAGATCAAGTTAGTGGGAGGTTACGCTGCCATGCAATATCGTACAGTGCTAGCTCTGAAAATAATGGCTCGAGTGATGCTTCACAACAGATGGAGTCAATGAGGGTATCACTGGAAGATGCAAGGGTGTATGGTGTGTGTGTGTGTGTTGATGCGTGTGTGTGTGTGTGTGTGTGTGTTGTGTGTGTGCAAAGACGTGTGAGAGAGTCAGTTCTTACCAGGCTTGCGTCAGCCACATCTGCTTGGCGTTTGGGGAGCGCTCGCTTGACACTTTGCATTCCGCTTGGAGCTCATGGCTTTCCACTTGGCACTTTGGGCGAGTGCTTTCGCCAGACACAGGATGAAGCATCCTTTAGGGATAGGAACTTTCTAGGCACCACAAAGGGACACTTCGAGGTTTTACCCGAAGACACCGCCATCTGGTGGATGACACCATCAGCACCACCTTGAAAATACTTTCCGCAATCCAACCAGGAGAAGGTTACCCCTGTGCTTTTTCCTCCTATCATCAAATAATTGGGGTCCCGAAGGCTTTGCTTCAATCTCTGTCATCTGGCAAGCTGCCCTGGAGCTGCACAGAGGTACTCCGACGATGGGTTTTTCAGTTTTTCTTTGCTGTTTTGCGGAATGAAGGTTTTACGGTGGCGGAGTGCAAATCCTGCCACCAAGCTCTAAGAAATGGGGACAATCGCGGAGGAGTTCCGCAGACAAGTTGGGCACTAGATATGGATGGCGTTGGCTCAACAAGGAGCTCCTCCGCCCTTTGTAGATTTTTGTTTTTAATCTGCGGTGGGTGTCATAACAAACACCCTCTCACAGGAAAACTGGGGGAAGCGTTTAGTCGGCACAATCCGGACTGACCGAACATGTTAGTAAGGTTTACATAGTATACTGTAGAAAGTCACAGTGATATGGCCAGAACCTGACAAATTTACTTTTAACCCTCATCACACCGAGCACCGGTACGAAGCATCATTTTTTCTTTGTCCTTCTGGCAGTTTTTAAAGCAATTGCCATTGGTTATATATTGAATCGGGTGTGCTTTCGAAACCTGGGCTAGCTAATTACGACACGGGATCCCAACAGTCAAGTAGGATATCTTCATTCAAACAGGAAAGATTGATTAGATTTTTGGTGAAGATCCGGATCAGATACGGCCTATCAGTGGGATTCAAAATGTAAACTGTTAGCCTGGCGCAGAGGCACTCGAGCCTCAGCAAATGGGGTGGTATACCTCGCCGAGGAGAACGCGTATTCATTTGAGTATCGGTTTGTTTCTCGTCTATTTTTCCACACAGGACGGAGTAGCGTTATGATTATATTGACCCTTAATAACCCCCAGACCCTCTACAACAAAGACACCATTAACCATGAAGACCGAAGACTCTTATACTCCTTATCATCAAACCTTTGAACTGAAGACCATTAAGCCCTAAAATCTAAAACTAAGAATTTAAAGACTCCGAAGATCCTTTAGAACCTAACACCTTGAAGACCCTTTAGAACTCAGCACCCATAAGACCCTGAGACCCTTTGGAACCCAAAGACCTTGAGAACCCAAAGACCTTTGACTCCTTTCTACCTTAAGAACTCACCGCTTTCCAGACGTTTATACCACGTTGATACTTGACCTTTGACCATTTTTTTATATATATATCATTTTAGGACCATGTTCGACTCTTCAGACATTCCAACCATTTAGACTTAAATAAACACCATTTGGACTTTCGACCTCTTAAGAACATTTAACACTCGCCATTTCGACGTTTAGACCCATTTAGACCTTTCCACCTTTAACCTCAGACCATTGACCTTCCAAACTTTTCCAAACCTGGGACTTTTACACATTTAGACTTTCATTTGCAATCAACAACCTTTCATTTATTGACACACAAAACAGGTCCTGGCAAGGGACTGTAATTCTGATTGCTCTTTCTTGTTACCTCCACCACCGAGGTGAAAGAGTTATTTTTGTCCATATTCGATCAAAGGTGAGGTTTGTCCATTTCCGATCAGATTGGATACAAAACATAATGCGATATGAAGTTTGTCCATATCCGATCGATTCGGATCTGAAGGTGAAAGGGTTATGTTTCACCTCTCTCGTCTGTTTTGTTTGTCTGTGTGCAGGATATCTCAAAAAGTTGTGGAGGATCGGGATGAAATTTGGTGGGCAGTTTGAATGTGTGATAACGACGAACCGATTAGATTTTGGTGAAGATCAGATCCGGACAACTATAATTTTAAATGATTCTTCAACATTGAGAGATAAAGATATATAGCAAGATATCTCAAAACGTGTAGACGGATTGGATGAACTTGGTGGACAGGTTGGGTGTGTGACAAGGAAGATTGATTCAATTGGTGAGATACGAATCCAGATCCGGATACGAGAATTATTTAATTTTTAAACTGATTCTTCACCATTGAGAGATCGGGACAAAACGATATATAGCATGATATTTCAAAAATGTAAGGGCCCGTTATGTTTCTTCTGGATAAGCGATTACGTGGCGGAGGTATGCGTCTAACGGTGCCCTTCTTGTTGCTTCTGCATTACTGCAGAGGATGATGTCACTCTATTTCCAAGAAACTCTCGGAAATAAAAGCTGGAATGAGTGGATTGGTATCTTGTCCCGGTATACTCGAAAAGGGTGATGCAAATTATGTGAACCCTCGTTCAAATCTTCAGGGCAGGTCCTGATGACATTTTACTTCCATTGGAGAATGGACCCAACTTGTAAGAAAGGATCGAAGAGTAAGTTGTAAACTAAATATCTATTAGCTTGACATCACATGTGCAAGTCTCTCAAAGAAACGCAGGAGAGATGCTAGCCATAGAGTGGAGCAGTATTTTATTGCACTCCAGACGATAGATCGAGTAGTTCTGAGTTAAATGAAAATCAAAGGATTGTTTGTCCTAAAAAGCAAACAAGATCTGTAAGATCCTCGGTCGGATGTCTTATGAATCGACACCTGTGAAATCAAAAGGAAGATACTGACCGTTCACCTGCTTTGTCTGAAGGGGATGAGGCAGGTTTTTTTGTGCCAAGTCTGTCTGAATTGGTTAATATAAAAACTTAGCAGGCCAAACGCTTAATTCCATGACAATTTGAACTTCACCCCTGTGACTGAAAGGAAGACGCCAGACATCAGACCATATCTGTCTGCTTTCCCCTGTATTTAAGGAATGAAAGGTATTTTTGTGCCAGGTCTTGTCTGCAGTGGTTAAAAAAAGGAATGACTTGGCATTCCAAAAACCTTCATTTACAAACATTATTGAAGTTTGACCCTTGAAAATCGAAAGGACAACACCAGACTAACATCCACCTGCTTAGTCTGGAGGAGCCGTGGTAAGGTATCATTTTGTAAATTATTTTCGGATTGGTTGAAATACTCGTTCAGGACATGGCAATGCAACCCTGTATTTTGACCTTTGATCCCTGTAGATCCCGAAACCCATCTTAAAAATGGGCGTTATGTATTTTAAACAAGTCGAGGCTCATGGAGAAACAAAATGACAAAGAGCTGGTCTTGTCAGACCAATAGAAGGACAGAAAGGAACAGGCAGACAAATTTTTTTTACACATCATGGAAAGGATGATGGTTGGGAGAAATGGGGTTAGGTGGTTACTGATAATTATTGAAGAGATCAAGAATGGGTGTAGGAGAAACGTGAGGTGGCAGCAGACGGCGCTCTGAATAAGACTGTAGGCAAGAACATGGGAGAAAAGTGGGATCAAGGTGAGTACCCAGCTTAGACTGAGAGAGGGTAACTGCGTGTGTTCTCCAAGAACGCATGCGATTGTGCGGTGAGATAGAGGAGAGGTGAAGTGGTGTTTAAGGATGGATGAAGGGAAGAGAGGGTGAATGGGTGAGGCGAATGCTGCCCCGTTCTAAAGAGCTATGAAATTAATCTGCAGGCACTCCGCTCACATCTGATACCACCCCTCGTATATCCTCGGATGCAGACTACTGGTCTGAAGTTTTTCTACTCGAACTCTTCTCACTGCTGTTTTCCTTCTTCCCTTCACAAGCAATCCTTCTGTCAGCTCGTGGTCTATTCCAGGAAAGCTACCTGCCGATTCAGAGATTCAAAAGAAGCAAAATACCCCAATTAATGTCTCTGCTTTCTCTCCGTCTACAACTCCATCCATCCATCCATTGGACCATACTCTGTGCAGAGCGTCGTGCTGCCGAAGCAGTCTTCTTGGCTATTGGGCACAATCCTGGATGGGTCGCCACTCAACACAGGATACAACGAGCTGGTACTCATTTTTGCGACCTCGGAATCATGACAGGCAGAGTCAAAATACCCACTCGTATTAATTCAACAGCCGAGTGGGATTTGAACGAAGGACCTAGGATTCCAAGCCCACCACCCTAAAATTAAGCCAACCCCAGGCATAACAACTCGGTGCCTCTCATGAACGACACAGTGCCTTCCGAAACGCTCGCCTCTCCGGATTGAATACGATAAGGTGTGTACGCAGTTTCACCAGAATGTAGCCAAAGCATTTTAATACAGGAGTCTGTTTTGGGCATTCGAAGCAGCAAAACCACGCTGACTGGTAACTTCTTCGTGAAATGTAACAGCAATCAAGTTGAAGTTTGGACGTGATAATACTTACAATATACTGCAGTGATTTAAACAAATACATTCACGAAAAATATCGCATACAAAATATTATAGTAGACGTATTTTTTTAAACTTCTTTGCATTTGCAACAGTTTCCGTATCAGTTCAATTCAAAAACAGGTTGAAACTTTGGGACCGTGTACTGTACATACTGTATGTGCAAACGAATTGGTATAAACGTCTGAAAATTGCACGTTCTTACCTCCAATATCCGTCGTCTGGTAGATGGTCATTTTTCTTTTATCACTCCGATTTATTTCATCCTCCTACGACATGCCCACAATACAAAAGACGAGTGGGTGCAAACATCCTGAAAATGTTGCGTGGCTCACCGTGAGAAGGATCAACATATTGGGGGGGGGGACATGCATGTGCAGCCTGTTGTGGGAACGGAATGCACATTTTGGAATGCAACAACAAGGCCGCCCAAAAATCCTTGGTCCAAAACACCAAGAACACAACCAGTCAATTACAAAATTCTAATCGATCAAAAAGAGAAGATGAAGTTACTGGACCATGCGGGAACACAGTTTTCCTTGTGTGGTTGTTGTCCATTCACGTAGTACAGGAACTCGCTACCTCATCAGAGTGATGGTGTGGTGCGACTTGCAATTACAATTGATGACCTATTACTCATCGGACTACTGCATATCGGCGGTGTATGGCACAAGCATGCTGACTGCGATTGTGCCACGATATCTCCAAGCACATCTGGATCGTCAGGCAACAGTCGACCGAGCGGGGAGGAGAGTGCCAATGCAACTGCCAATGCAATGGCCGCCATTGGGATGCGCTTGATCCAGGGTGTCTGTTGGAATACACACGAGACCTCTCACTTCAAATGTCATCAAGGAAACAATACAACTACTTTCATTCAATGTTCCCAACAAGTGTTTCCAATTCATAAGGGTGATTCGAACAATGCCATCGATGCAAGGTGAGAGAGTACCCTTCACATTCGACAACTTGGTCTGATACGAGCGTTAAGTTGATACGTTTAGAGTTGCAATTTAACTTTACATGACATTCTTCGTAAACAACTTGCACAGTTCATGCATTAGTGCATCAGGTTTTGTTGGATCTCCCTTCCGACACACATAATCACCAACTAGCACTTCGTCCCTCATTACGTTTGTTGTGATGAATGAAACGCGGTGTGGGCTTCAAAAAAGGTGTACAAACGAAATACATATGACTACTACGACGACGACGATCGGCCGTGGTGAGGAAGACCTAAGTCTTTGGCTAGCCAGGCCAGGCATTCAACTGCAGCCGATTTGGTAGGCCTGAACGTTCTCTGTGTGGTTTTTCTATCAATATCCTGCACTGCTCCAGATCTGTCATGCGCTCGGCTCAACTCCAAACTCCAAAGTATTCCATCCAATTGAACTGTGCAGCTACAGTATAACATATTTGGATGTCTTCACTACTCTATATTGAATATGAAATCTGCTGATTACCTTTCCACCAAAATTATTTATACCCTTAACCACCCCATTCATCCTCCGGCTACGCTTACGATGACTTATTACCACTGCGGCCTATCGTTAGGCATTTTGAGAGTCAGTTGCAGAAAACATAACTCCAGACATTATCCCTCCCTTCTGCTCGTTTCCATTTCCCTTCCTTTCTCTGTCCCAACTCTTCTAACATTCCTTTTACATCCCCGTTCCTAGCCCTACCCATCAACTGACTCCTTCCCTTCCTTCCACTCCTTTGGACCCATGAAACTTCTCAACTCCAATATCCCCAAACTACCTTATCAGAATCATACCCATCCCTCTCCCCATCTTGCCGATTCAGTTGTACAGCCTGAGTAATCTGTGAATCAATCATTTGCAATCCACTCAATCTCTTGTCCCTTTTATTAAAGAAACACAGCTTTCTCTGGCAACGACTTACACCCCTTGTACATTCCCTGGATAATATATTTTTTATCCACCTTTGAACCTAATCCTCGTGGGACTGTCTTTATATACATACAGTATGCTCAGATGTCCATCAAGCTTCCTCAATTTACTTCCCGTTCACATCATTCTTCCATGAAACCAATCCCACATTCTTTAAATTAATTCTCGACAAAACCAAACAGAACATATTGTTATGGATCTGGAAACCATTTGCATTCAACATACAGGTCCAAAAGTTAGTTGGCCCGTTAAGTACATGTGTAGTCAGGACCGTCCTTTTGTTTAGCGGAGGATAAAATGTGTGCGTTGTGACGTTTTAGTTAGGTTTAACATCACGAACCTCCAACAGCCATCTAAACAACCACAACATCTCATCTGCATGCCCCAACCTGCCCATGCGCGCGCATCACCACCCGTTGGCTGCTCGTACCTTGACTTGCCGAGAGGGGGGGGGGCCTCGCAGTTCCAGTCCTTGGCTCGTAGTTCTTGTATGGCTTTTTCAGCATTGACCCTGTTACTCTTCGCGAGCGAAGCCACGTGGAGAATATGGGGTCTCAAGAGGGGCCACGGCTCCGCCCCGGTGGGGTGCGGCCGTGGGCCAATGAGGGACGGACAGCGAGATGATTCTCGCCTGGCCTCCCGTGTGGGAGGAGATATATATCCCCGAGCAGATTATTTTGTGTTGTCGTTGGCGTTGGCGCTGAGAGATCTCGAGTACTTGAGTGGTGACAAGTTGGTTGACGGTGGTTGGGCTGGAGAGTGAGTGAAACGCCTGTTCGTGGAGCCTTGGTGGTCCCGTCCGCGACCCTGATCTCCGCCCCGGAGCTCCGATTACTCCAAGCGGCTGCCCACGAGCCACGAGTCCCACACGTGGCCTGGGACCTTCGACGACCCACAGGTGCCCATCCGAATCTGACCCAGTCGTCTCTCTCATCGGCTGGAGGGTCCAATAAAACTCTGGGTTTCTTTTCTTTTTGTGTGTGTGACTGCGTGTGGGCCGTCTACAAGTAGAATTGTTTAAGTGTATATTTCATCATTGTAAATACTGCATTGCAATATTCGCGATGTCTCGCCTCTCTGTTTTTGCTTTAATTGTAATAAATATTAGAAATGTTCCCAGCTCGTTTCCGTCCTTTTTTTATTTGGTCCAGCATGGTCCGGGTCTGAGTTCAGACGGGGTTTCATCCCCGATATCCGTTAATCCTAGCCAGCACGGTTTGGCAGTTTCGCTCGGCTGCAGCCGAACCGGAGTTGGTGGTCAGTAGTTGGAGCTCTACCGCAGTCAGTAGAGTGACCCGGTTCGAGAGAGACGTGCCGAGGGTGAATCCCAGTAGCCAAGACTGCTGGTTTTTAGGTATATTGGGATGAGACAATTAACCTACGCCACGCGGTCGAGATATTGGGTTTCACGGTCGATTAATCGACCCGCCGGCTTCGGAGTTATCCGGACGAGCTATAATTCCGGGAGACCGGTGGGAGACGGCATAAACTTCCCACCTGGCGGTCGTTCTCGCCACAACCCGCCCACAACAATATATGTAATATATATATATCACATCACTGTGGCTGAAATCATTGTACCTAGCAATTTACAACATTTCTTGGATAATTCATCTCATACTGACTCAATTGTCTTGAAGCAAGGGCCTTATAGGTCGTGAATTTAACACCCATTATGAAGCAATCAAGAAAGATCAGAGTCGATAGTATGTGAAATGTATAAAAAAATCTTTTTGTAATAAGGTCAGGAATTATATCACAGAAACTTTTTGATTAAAAAAAAAATAACATTTCAAAGCCGAATATTGCGACGGCAGGATAAAAGTGCCAGGTTATTGAAGCGAGTCAGTGAAAACGCACGCAGCGCATGGCCGAAAGGCCTAGTTTCAAAAATTTCATCCGCCATTTAAAAATCCCACGTTGTAATTAATTTGGTGACAGTACAAGGTTTGAACCAAAATCGCTCTACCCAATGCAACACGAGTTAAAAATAAAAAAAACAAAAAAACAAACAGTGGTGGACAATAGGATGGGCCAAAAAATGTTTGATACCTGCGCATCATTCGCCTCAGGCTGAGCTCCAAGGCCGGTGCGACAATGGCAATTCGTTGCGCAAATGCTCACACTCTCGACGGCTCTGCTCATGTCGATCTTTGCATCAACGAGTGCTGCACGCCATCGTCGTACTGATAGAAAGGTGCACATCGCAGCAAGTCGTTTGATTAAATAAATCACAACTTCTACAACACTAAAATATGTGACACCACATAACCATAACAATTCACAAAAACTTCCACTCATCACTCATGTCAACAATTCAAGGAGAGAATGCATTCACCACGACCCGGACACGTAAAGAGCATGCACAGTCAAGTGTTTTTTAGGTACAAGTATGATCAGTTCATAACATCTTTCATCTGATGAATAAGAGTCAACAAAGAAACAAAACTGATGTGGATTTGCTAACACATCATTCTTTAACTAGCAGAAGCCTTACTAAAAATACCACAAATTAAAAATTAAAAAGGAAAGCCTTTTATTGTTGTGCTGGTTGAATGAGCTCAACAATGGAAGGTTGTACAAGGAATGTGTTGAGTTGTAATTGTATGCACCTGGCGGCTTGGAGAAAAGAAGAGAATAAAATGAGTTTAAAACACTTATTGATTTATTCAAAACATTCCATTGGGTATGAATCTCGATTTAAAGGTTACACTGTCTGCTTTGCTGTTTATTTATAATTTTCCAAAAGGTTGGATTCATTAGCAATTAACACATGAGGCAATCGTAGATTCCGTTCATACCGATACCGTGGTGCGTATCGTTGTGAATCAATTGTGTAAACAAATGCTTTCATGTCCTTTGTTCTTTTTCCATTTATTTATTAAACACACAAAGCCTGGTGGTGGTCTAGTGGTTTGGACGGCTGGCTGGGATCTTAGGTCTTGAGTTCAAGCCCGTTGGCTGCTGAATTAACAACAGTGGGGTTGACTCAGCCTGTCATCTTCTGAGGTCGGCAAAATGAGTACCAGCTTGCTGGATGAGTGAGCCATTCGAGTATCCTGGGTCAGAGTGGCGACCCATCCAGGATTGTGCCCAATAGCCAGGAGACTGCTTCGGCAGCACTGACGCTCTGTAAGAGTGGTGGTCCCAATGGATGGATGGAGTCATTGTGATTCACAAATTAAATAAAGCCACACACACTGGCGTCTCCACGTTTATTGCAATATACCCAGCGATTAGTTGCTATGATGAACGGCATTCGATAATATGAGTGAAGAAAGTTAAAAAAAAAACTTTATCGTGAGAAATCGTTGCGGCTGTTCCAAGTCAGGCATGGTTGAGCAGGCCAAAAAATGGCGGCTTCAGACCCCAGCGAGGTTACCAGGAAACGCCTTGAGACCCAGAGAGCGAGGTGGCCGAGGATTGCCTGATGAAGATATAATTAAAAAGGCCGTTATTATCTTCAAAAGGGGTGTTTAATTAATCAAACCCCAATTTTCACTCTTGCACTTCTTGGAGTTTTCTTAGTATGCTTGCAAAGTTTCAGGCGCTCGGTTTTATAGTTTTGGAGTTATGGAGGAGAAACACTGACACACACACACACACACTTTTATTAGTATATTTATATGCATATATATTATATTATATATATGTATTTTGAAATAATCACACCCCTTATCCGCTGGTATTTTCAGTCTCAGTTGTTTGAGTAAATGTAATTACCATTATCTAAGCCTGGTGTTGGTTAGTGGTTAGGGTGGCAGCTTGGGATCCTCAGGTCCTGAGTTAAAGCCCCGTTGGCTGCTGAATTAAAATACACCAGGAGGTTACTCAGCCTGTCATCTTCCGAGGTCGGCAAAACGAGTACAGTGTACTGGTAGGGGACACTGCATCAGCGGCATAGCCGCGTCCAACCAATGATGCAACCAGCAGCCACAGGCTGCACTCGATAAAGAGAGAGCCCATTATCTTACCACTTTCTACATCTAATCTACACTTAATTTGCACAAATATCAACAATCTCTGATCAGTTTAATAATGCTAAACAGAGCTGATCATAGACCCTTGTAGTAAACATTGAGATTTTCCATCCTTCAGTGCTTAATTCGTGTGTTGCCAAAATGCGAGTCAGCAAGATGGTTGTACAGGTGAACATGCGGCGAATGTTTGACAGAGGTTTTCAAGAAGCAAACATGATGATGTGTATTGTTATTCTCGATAACTTGAGGTTCATGCTGGAGGTAAAACGAATGATAACGGTGTGAAGGCAACATCAACAATCTTGCTTCTTGCATGACATTGCAATTGGGGAGAGAGAGAGAGAGAGAGAGAGAGAGAGAGAGAGAGAGAGAGAGAGAGAGAGAGAGAGAGAGAGAGAGAGAGAGAGAGAGAGAGACAGCAGAGAGAGATAGAAGAGAGAGAGCAGAGAGAGAGGAGACGAGAGAGATAGAAAGAAGAGAGACAGAGAGAGAGAGGAAGAGAGAAGGGCAAGGCAACTAAAGTGAGCCAAGATAGGTATGACGAGTATGGTTAAAATCTGCCAAAGAAATTAGGTTTTGCAGCAAAGAAAAAAGAACAAACAAAAAACGAGTGGATGGGAAAATGTCCAACTAGAAGTTATTATCGAGTTTGAGTTTTTACAAATGGGTGTTAAGCAGGCAGATGAGCATTTTAAAAGATGTTTTTTCATTTAAGATATGTGTACACATGTCATGCTCTTTGTTCAGTTTGCAAACATACATCTCAAACATCAGCGTATGTTTATGTAGGTAAATTGCAATCACAAAATGTGTCAGATAACCTTTAACCCCTTGGCACATTATAAATGCACGTGGCACATTGGGGTTTTCTCAGCCTCCAATCATTCCGTGTGTCATCCGCATGGCGCCGTGCTCCTTTAGCTGCATGTCGAGGTGTCCATTTGGTGGTGCTAAACTCTCCTCTTCAGCCAACAATTCGTGGGCACAGTTGTCAGCTTCCTGTGTCTCCGCCAAAGAAAGTCTTTCTCCTTCGACATGACCTGTTCTGCAACTCCAGGCTGGTTAGAAACATACACAAGGGATGGTTCTAAATATACACAATTATATATATTATTATATATATATAATATATATATATATTATATAATTTCTCATGGGACTTCTGTATGAATGTAAATTACGTTACAAATAGAAAGGTGTCTGGCAAGAAAAACTGTGCATTTTTTTTGAAAATTAATATTGTTACGGCTGTGGAAATTCGCAGAACACCATATAGGTTCCTGAGATCAGTTATCCGGTAAGTCTGTGTTCAGTTAGATTTCCCACCATTGTTTAATGGAATTATTCATGTTCACTGTCCGGGCTGTGACCCTTTGAGATAGTGTTTTCTTTATCTATGTTATTTGACCACCATTGCAAAACTCAGCAACAACCGCCACAAACTACGCACAAGCCAAACGCTACAATCACATTAACAAAACCACCACCATCTTCGCCACTACGCGGTTTGCGAATGCCATCCTCCACGGACCACGCTACAACCCCTTTCCGCGTCGGAAACCGTCCGAGAACACGAGGAGGGAAGCAAGAAGGATCTCCGATGGCGCGCAGGCTTCTCCGCTGATTTTCCCACGTATTTTCCCCACGCTTGGTGTGGGGGAAGTGCGATCCGAGCCGGGGTCAAGGTGAGAAAAGGTGGGGCCTCTTTTTGGGGGAATAATTCCTTTGACCTGAGCCAAACCGACTTCCCGTCCCCCGCACGGCGGCGGGGAGGGGGCAAGAGGGCACCCCCTTTTTGGGAGGCTTCTCAAAACGCCTCGAAGAGAGGTGGAGCCGAAAATGGGGTGGAGCGAAGGGCGGAGCCCCGCGCTATAAAGGGCGAGCCCGCGCTATAAGGGCGGACCGTACGCGAGGCTCGGGGCTCTCTGAGAGATCTCCTGTGGTTCAGGACTCTCTTCCCCTGTCTCCCGGTGGTCATTGCCCTGCTGCTTTTCCGGCTCATGGTAACACTCGCCTGCCTTTGGTGGTCCGGTGCTCGTGCTTCCTGTGGTTCAGCGTCCCTAGGGTGGTTCAGCTGTTCCTGTGGTGGTCGGTGGAGGGCCCGTGCATCGGGACGCGACGGAAGGCGGCAGCTCTGCGGCTGTGTGTGTGACCTGCGCGTCCGGACGAGGAGTGCCGGAGAGAGTTCGCCGGCCACGCGGGAGGCCCGGAAACCAGGCGTGTCCACGCTAGCTGTCGGGGGAGCGGGACGTCACGACTCGATGACCACTAAGGGGGAGCAGGTAACCTGCACGGTCTTGTGGGCCCATTCGGTCAGCCAAGGCCTACGTTATAAAGGTCCCCGGACC
>CM068954.1:189438065-189448437 GCA_035128595.1 Eptatretus atami | reverse complement strand
ATCGTGAATGAGTATGCGTTGAAACGCCGTAAAAGAGTCGGATCCGCGAGTCGGGATAATACGCCGTTTATAATGATAGTATGGAACGATCCAAAGCGGTCGTGTCCAGGAGCGATCTCGGCGGTGTCAACCAGATGCTCTAAATATAACCTTTCTCGGAACTCACAAATTTTAAAAAAATCAGTTAAATCAGTGCCATTGTGTTAAATCACTACGTGAACTCGATAGGTTGGCAAGATGTTTAAATAAGGATGCCACTTCGGAGACTCGAAATTTTGAAAAAATCAGATGAGTTATCCTGGTGTTTAAATATGAAACTACTGAGACCTCTACAAATGAAAAAATAAGTAAAAGAGTTCTGGCTTGGTTTAAATAATACGTTGAGATCGAAAAGTTCTCGCCAAGATGGTTCAAATATTGGAACTACCTGAGAACACAATTCTGAAAAAATCAGTAAAACGAGTTATCTGGTCTAAAATATGAACCTACCTCGAGACTTCACAATATTGAAAAATAGTAAATGAGCTCGCTTGGGTTAAAATAACGTTGGAGACCATCGGGAACGGTTCTGCCAAGATGGTCAAATAGAACTACCTCGAGACCCGCAATTTGGAAAAATCATAATTACTGGGTGATTAAATCTAACGACCTTGAGAGCCACAATTGAAAAAACATTAAATGAGTTCTGGTGATGTTAATAACTACTTTGAGACCGGAAAAAGGTTGCAAATTGTTCTAAATATAACCTACTCGAGACCACAAAATTGGAAGAAAAGGAAATAGTTATCTTGTTTTAATATGAAACTACTCGGAGACTCACAAATTTTGAAAAAAAGTAAATAAGTTGCTGGTTAAAAATACCTAGACTCGAAAAAGTTTGCCAAGATTCAAATAACTACTCGGAGGCCACAAATTGAAAAATCATAACTGAGCTATCCTTGGTTTACAATATTAAAACCTACTCGAACTCACAAATATGAAAAAATTATAATGAGTTGCTTGGTTAACAACTACTTGAGACCGGGTAAAACGCGCAGCAGAGTTCAAAAGGACCTACCCGACTCAAAAATTTGAAAATAACTCAATAAATAGTAATTCTGTGTTTAAATTGAAACCGACTCGGGGAACCTCACACATTTTGAAAAATCATAAATATTCTGCTTGGGTTAAATAACTACTGGAACTCGGAAGGCGTGCCAAGAGGTTCAAATGAGAACCTACTCGGAGATACGCACAAATGAAGAAACTCAAGAAATGAGTATCTGGGTTTTAAATAAACACTGGGGCCTCGGAGCACCTAAAATTGAAAAAAATCAATAAAAAGTCTGCCTTGGTGTTAAATAACTACCTTGGAACTCGGAGAACGGTCTGCAATATGTTCTAAATATGAACTACCTCGGAGCCGTCAAATTAGAAAAAATCACTAAACAGTTATCGCTTGTGGTTAAATATAAACTACTCAGACCTCAAAATTTTAAAAATAGAAATAATCTGCTTGTAATAAACTGCGACTCGGGAAAAGGTCTGCAAAGTTCAAATATGAACACATCGGAACTCACAAAGTTTGAAAAAATCAGTAAAGCGAATTATGCCTTGTGTTTAATATGAACTCGAACCTCGGAACTCAAAATATAAAAATCAGAAAATGATTTCTGCTGGGTAAATAACTACGTTGGAGACCGGAGAAAGTTCGCAAATGGTTCTATAGGAACCACCATCGGAAGACTCAAATTTGAAAAAATCAGAAAATGATATCCTTGCGTTTAAGATAAAAACCGACCCTCGAACCTACAAATTATGAAACATCTTAAAATTCGCTGGTGTTTAATAATACTAACTTTGAGACTCAAAAGGGTTGTGCCAAGATTCCGAAATATGGAACTACCTCAGGAAACTCTCAAATTTGAAAAATCAGAATGAGTTTATCCTTGGGGTTAAATATTAAACCTTCCGAGCATCACAATTTGACAAAAGCAGTAAAGTTGCCTGGTGTAAAAATAAACTTGGAGACTTGAAATGTTCTGCAAATATTTAAATATGAAACTACCTGAAGACTCACAAATTGAAAATCATAAATGAGTACCCGTGTGTTTTAAATATTAAAACCGACCGCGGCCTCACAAAGTTGAAAAATATCATAAATATTGCCATTGGTTTAAATAATACATGAAGACCGAAAGGTTTGCAAGAGGAAATATGAACTATCGAACCAACAAATTTGAAAAAATCAAAGTATTGGTTAAATTGAAACTACCAGACCCACAAATTTGAAAAAAATCATAAATAGTCTCCTTTGTTTAAAAAATACTATTGGAACCGCGGAAAAGGGTTTTCTTGCCAGAGTTCTACATAGGAACCTAACCTGGAGCCTCACAAATTGAAAATCATAAACGATTATCTGTGGTTTTAAATGAAACTAACTCGGAGCCCACAAAATATTGAAAAAATAGAGAATATCTGCCCTTGGTCTAAATAACTATTGAACTCGGGAAAAACGTTTCTCAAGATGTTCCTAATATGGAACTACTCGGAGACTCAAAATTTGGAAAAAATGCATAAAATGAGTTATCCTGGTGGTTTTAAATAAAAACCGACCTCGGGACCCCACAAATTGGAAATCATAAAGATTCTGCCTTGTCGGTTAATAATACTTGGAGGACTCGGAAAAGGGTTGTGCAAGATCCAATATGAACCACCTCGGAACCAAATTTGAAGAAATCAAGAAATGAGTTACTTGGGTTTTAAATAGAACCTACTCGAGACTCAAAAATTTGAAAAAATCAATAAAATAAGTCGCCTTGGTCAAATAACTACCCTTGGAGACTCGGGAAGGTTCTCCAAGATGGTCTAAATATGAACTACCTCGACCTCACAAAGAACAAAATAGTAAACGAGTTTCCGGGTTTAAATATGAACCTACCTCGAGACCTCACAAAATTTTAAAAAAATATAATAAGTCGCCTTGGGTTTAATAACTACCTGGGACTCGGAAAGGGTTGCAGAGTCAAATATGAAACTACCCTCGGATACCAAATTGAAAAATCATAAACAGTTATCCTTGTGCTTTAAAATATGAACCCTCGAACATCTACAAATATTAAAAAATAGATAAAATAATTCGCCTTGGTTTAATACTAGTTTGGAACTCGGGAAAACGGTTTGCCAAAAATGGTTAAAACTGAACTAACTCGATATCAAATTGGACAAATCAGTAAAGAGTATCTTAAGTTTTAAAATGAAACGCCCGGGGAGCTCAACAAAATTTAAAAATCATAAATTCTGCGTGGGTTAATTATATTGTAACTTCAGGAAAAGGTTGCAGAGTTCTAAATATGACAACCTCAGAGATCTCAAATTTGAAAAACAGGAATAGTTATCCTTGGTGCTTTAAATATGAACTACTCGAACCCACAATGAACAAAACAGTAATATTCGCCTGGGGGTTTAAATAACTACATTGAGACTGGAAAGGCGCAAATGTCTAAATAGACTTACCTGAGACACAAAATGAAAACAGTTAAATGAATACTGGTTTTTAAATAAACCTACCCGAGACCTCAAAATCTTGAAAAAATCAGTAAACTAATTCTCCTGTTAAATATACATTGAACTCGGGAAAGGTTCCTGCCAATTAATACGAACTACAAGAGAACCCAATTGAAAAAATCAGTAACGAGTTTACTTGGTGGTTAAATATGAACCTATCGGAGACTACAAATTGAAAAAAATAGAAATGATTCGCCTGGGTAAATACACGGACGTTGAGACTCGGGAACACGGTCCTGCCAAAGGTTCTACAATATGAACACATACGAACTCAAATGGGAAAAAAAATAAAATGAATTCCTGGTTAAATTAAACCGACCTCGGAACTCACAAATATGAAAAAATCATAAAAGTCCTGTTTAAATTAAACTTTGGAACGGGAAAAGGATTGTGCAAGGCTAAATGGAACCACCTCGAGAACTCACAAATGTAAGAATCAGGAAAATATTACCTGTTTAAAGAAACACTGAACCTACAAATTTGAACAAAATCATAATTTCGCCTGGGTGGTAATAATACTGAGACTTGGGGGAAATGTTTGCCAAGATAGTGTAAATATGGAACTAACCCTGCGCTCACAATTTTAAAAACATAAGAGTTCCGATGTGTTTAATATAAACTACCGGAGACCTCAAAATTTGCCAACATCAAGTAAATTACCTTGGGTTAAATATGAAATTACTCGAGACACAAATATGAAAAATCAGTAAATGATCGCCTCGGTTGGGAGAACTTGGAGACTCGGAAAACGGTCTGCAAGTTCTAAATATGGAACACTCGGATCAGAATTGGAAAAATCAGTAAAGATTTAATCCTTGTAATATGAACCTACTCGGAGACTCACAAATTTTGAAAAAACATTAAATGTTCACTTGTGTTAAATAACTACTTTGGAGACTCGGAAAAGGGTTCGCCAAGGTTCTGATATGAACCACCTCTGAACTCACAAATGAGAATAGATGATACCTGGTTTAAATAGAAATCTTCGAGACCACAAATTAACAAAATCATAAGATTCTGCTGGGATAATAATATTTTGCAGACTTGGGAAGAAGGTCTGCCAAATTCACAATGGCACCTACTTGGAGAACCAAATTGAAAAAACTCATAAAAATTAAGGTGGTAGTTAATAAACCCTATCTCCGCAACTCAAAATTGAAGAATATAAATGAAATTATACCTTGGGGTTTAAATATGCACTACTCGGAGACCAATTTTGAAAAAAATCTGAAATAAGTTGCCTTGGTATTTAAAGTAACACCTTGGACCGAAAAAGGTCTGCAAGCAGTTAAATAATCGAACCTACTCGAGACAAATTGGAAAAACAGTAATTACCTTGGGTTTTAAATAGAAACTTACATCGGAGACCTTCACCAATCTTGAAAAAATCAGTAAAAGAGTCGCCCTGGATCTTAAATAACACTGGAAAGACTCGAGAAAAAGGTTCTGGACAGAGAGTTTCAATAGAACCCACCCGCTGATGGGAATTTGGTTGGCGGGAGAGCGCTTGAGGAGATTTTGGTTGCGGCGACAGAGCGGAGGGGAGATTTTGTGTCGCGACGGACGTGAGGGACACGAGTTTGGGTTAACGGCACGACGCTGAGGGAACTGTTGGTGTCGGTGACGAGCCGAGGACAGTTTGGTTCGAACAGCGTGAGAAAGTTTGTGCGCACACGTGAGATGTTCGTTGGGAGGACACTAGGAGAGGTTTGGTTGTCGAACGGGACGAGATTGTTGTCGCGGACGACCGTGGAGGAGAAGTTGGTGTGGGACAGCGCGCTGAGGAGAGTTGGTGTCGGACCAGCGCAGAGGGGAAAGTTTTGGTTGTGGGAAGCGCGAGGCGAAGTTGTTTGTCGGACTAGCCCATGAAGGGAGATTTGGTGCGGAGACGACGTGAGGAGAGTTGGTGTCGCGGACGCGCGCTGAGGAGAGTTGGGCTCTGTCGGGAAGACGCAAGGGAAGTTGATTGCGGACGACGCGGAGAGTTTGTTCGAGAGCGGAGGGAGAGATTAGGTGGCGACACGCATGGGAGGAGCTGCTGGCGGGAGGCGACGCCATGAGAGAATGTTTGGTGTCGGGACGAGCGCTGACGAGAGTGTCTTTGTTTGTCGGGAGAGCGCTGAGGGAGAGTTTGGTTCGGATGACGCTGAGGAGAGATTCGGTGTCGGCGGACGAGCGCTAGGAGAGTTTTTGGTTGGCGGGACGACGCTGAGGAGAGCTTTGGTTCGGTCGCCCGCTGAGAAGATTGTTTCGGACGAGCGTGGAGGAATGGTTCGGACGATGGAGGAAGTTTTGGTGTCGCAACAAGCGCGGCAGGAGAGAGTGGGGTTTCAGACATAGCGGTAGGAAGAGCTTTTGGTACGGGCAGTGAGAGAAGTTTGGTTGTCGGAACGCGAGGGAAAGTTGGTGGGACTAGCGCTGAGGAGATGTTTTGTGTCGGGCCAGCGCTGGAGGGGAGACTTTGGTTGTCGGGACATGTGAGGAGAGAGTTTGTGCGGACGCAGCCACATGAGAAGTGTTGTGTCGGACGAGACGCTGGGGGAAAAAGTTTTGTCTTCCGGACATGTGAGGGAAGAGTAGGTTGCCGGACAGCGTGAAATTGGGCGGGAGGACGAGCGCAGAAATTGGGGTCCGGCAGCGCTGAAGGAGATTGGTTCGAAGCCTAAGGAAAGTTGTTGGCCGGCGGACAGCGCTGAGGAGTAAGTTGGGGTCGGACACACTGGGGGAGAGAGTGGTTGTCGGGACACGCTGTGAGGAGTGGTTTGACGATGCTGGAGAGAGATTGGGTGCCGAACAGCGCTGAGAAGTTTTTTGGTGCGAGACAGCGCTAGGAGAGGTGGTTGGTCGGCAGCGCAACGAGATTTGGTTCGCTGCAGGCGCTGAAGGAAGATTGGGCGTGGACAGCGTGGAAGGAATTGGTTTCGGACATGCGGGGGAATTGGTTGTGGAGAGCGTGAGGAGAGTTGGTTTCGCAACGAGCGTGAGGGAAGTTTGGCGGAACAGCGGAGAAGTGGTTCGGACAGCCTAGGGTAAGTTGGGTTCGGGAACGACGTGGAATGGGAGAGTTTGGTTGTCGGGGGACAGCGTGCGCGGAGAGTTTGGTCCGGGCAGCGCTGGAGGGGAGAGTTTGGTTTCGGACAGCGTGGAGGAATGTTTGTGTGAACTTAGAGAGATTGTGTCCGAGAGGGGCGGGAAAGTTTGGTGGACGACGGAGGAGAGAGTTTGCTTGTCGGGAGACTGGAGAAGCTTTTGGTGTCGGACCAGCGCTGGGAGAATTTGGTTCTGGGACGACGCTGAGGAGATGTTGGTTGTCAGACGAGCGCTACACGCGGCGCGAAACAACTCCAATGTTCCTTCTCGCCGACGAGCGGTAGGGAAGTTGGTTGCGCATCTGACCTCAGGGTGAAAAAGACCAACGTTGTCGTTGGCAAGGCGACTGCGAGGCCCAACCTTGCCGATCAGCAAAGGGAGCACCGATCGGCTCGTTGGTTGGCGACGGAGGCTAGACAAGGCGACGATTTTGGCCTGGTCGGACTACGTGAGGCCGGGAATTGGTTTCGGACACCGCTGACGAGCCAAAGAGTCCGGACTTTTTCGGTGCGATGTCGGGACCCGACGAAGCGCCTGAGGAAGGTTTGGTTGTCGGACGGAACAAACCTGCAGCAGCCTCCTGCCAGCCCCTTCACAGCCGGCCGAAAGTGTTTTTGGTTTCGGGGAAAAAAAAAAAAAAAAAAAAAAAACGGGCGCTTACTTAGCCCGTGAGTAGAGTCTTTGGTTTCTGGGAAATGAGGCCTTGAGGGAGAGAGAAGGTTTTGCGGGGTTGTCGGAAGCGGACGGGGGAACAACGCCTGATGAAAGGGGCAGGAGATTTTGGTTCGATGCGCGGTCCGGGCGGGAGAGAGACCGGGAGACGCCTGAAGAGGGGGAGATTTTTGTTTGGTGTGTTTTGTTTTCTTCGTGAAACGTGAGCGCTTGATGGGAGAAGATTTTTGGGTTTGTTCGAACGCGGTGACTGAGCGCGAGTGGGGCAGAGTTTTGGTGTGGGCTAGGGGGAAGTGTACGAACGAGCGTTGCTGATTCGGCAGGAAGGTTGGTTTTGGGTTGTCGTCGGGGACGTGCGTGTGAGGGGAGAGAGTGTTTTTTGGTTGTTCGCGAGAGGGAAGAGAAGGGACGAGCCTGAGGTGGAAGTTTTTTTTTTTTTTTTTTGTTGTGTTCGGGGACGGGCCAGTTGGGAGTCTCTGGAGAGTTTTGGGTTTTCGGGTCGTGAACAGATGCTGCTCCGAGGGGAGAGTTTTTGGTTGGCGGAGGATAGAGGGTGATGGACGGTCCGCGGGGGGGAGTTTTTTGTTGGTTGTCGGCGACGGTTGGAGCGTCCGCATGTAGATAATGCCTGGGGAAGGCGAGAGTTTGCGTCATGTCGGGCGCGGACAGCGACTGGTGGCACGCAGCGCAAATAAGAGCCGCTAGAGCTCTCGGATGAGTTTTTGGTTGGCGTGCACGAGCGCTGACTGAGGGAGAATAAGGAGGAGTTGAATCCTATTAGGGTTGGTTGGATGGCATGAGAAGCGTAAGGAGACCAGTGAGGACGGGGTGGACGAAGTTTGGATTGTTGGCGTTCTTGAGCGCGAGACTCTGGAGAAAGCAGCTGTCTTTGGGTTGTCAGGGACGTAGATGCGCTAGCGTTGAGCGGGTAAGTTTTTTGGTTTCGGTGGGTTGGGGTTTGTGGGTGGTCGTGGTCCGGGGGGCGACGCGGTTGCGATTGGAGTTACGCGGCCGATCGCACGCCGGCGGGCGCGAATTCGTAACAATATTAAGCAACAATAAATTGTTCAAAAAATAATCCCGTCCTTATCTTGGGAGGTTTAATTTGTTTAAAAAAAATTTTTTTTTAAAGAAAGGAAAAACTTACTCCGACAGATGAGAAGCAAAAAACATATAAATAAAGAAATAAAGAAAGAAAGAAAGAAGGATGACTGACAGTTAAAAGGTAGGGCTGACAGGATGGGCTTGAGGTACGCACATGGCCCTCTAAGCTGTCTAACCTGGGTTCGAATCCCGACCCAGCTATAAACTGTCATCCCGGTGTTTCACAGGCAGGGTGATTCATCAATGGGTGCACCGTCTCTCGGATGGACGTTAAAGGAGGTGTCCCTTCTGCCAACATTAATGGGTGGACAATAAAGATCCCACGGTGCCCTTCGTGAAGAGTAGGTGAGCCGTCTCCAGCACCCTGAACAAATTCCAAATTCCTTCCCTAACTCGCAGAGGGAATTGCATCAGTGCAAAAGTTGCACCCTCAGCCAATGATGCTACCCCCGCAGTCTTGTGCTGCATACGAAAGAAAACGAAGACGTTAAAAGGGTGAAATTGTTGTAAAAGGAGTGTACAAACACAACTTCATCGATGTTAGTCATTGGCTTTTTGGGGACAGGCCACAGATTCTGAACGACTTCTTGTATTCAAACCTTTTGGAACATTAATCCAAAAATAATTACGACTGATTTTCACTTCATTTCATGCACGTTTGTAACTTCGACATTGACAAATTAACCAGCACAATGTCAAACCATTTTACAAGAAATAAATGAGCATTCACCACTAGGCTGACTACACCCAGATCGACTTGTTCATTCAACCGGATGCAGCTCTGGGTTTTCTGTCTGCATGAAATTCAAATTTGGATATCCATGAACTTTGTCAAACTCAATACTATAATCTGAAGACTGGGATGCTACAATCCTTGGCCCCTCATCCATCCTTAAAAAAAAACAAACTACCTAACCCCAGATAGTGTAGCTTGGGGATCAGCATCTGATCTCTGCCCCCACAATTTCAAATCTCGGTGTCACGATGGAACCAAATATTTCCTCTATTCCACATATTGCCAAATCTGAAAATCTATTTTCTTCCTTCTGCAGAATATTGTTGAAATCCACTCATGCTCAATACGGAGTATCGAAACGTTGGTTCATAATCTCATAGTAATGCACTTGGATTACTGCAAATCATGGATATCAGGCTTACCTGCCTATTGTCTTCAGATCGAGTGACCTATTCGGAATGTATCTGCCAGGCTTGGAGTAAATCTGATTACATGACGTCAATCTTCAAGTATGGATAAAACAAGTACACAAACGTTTTTCACCAGAATAGACAGAGATTGACGCAAGGGACATAGCTTAAGAGTACATAGGAGAAGAGTTAGGACAGTATTAAGGCCGTCCTATTTTATCAAACTTCCTTCCTTTTCTCCAACAACCTCATCTCAGATCACCAATTCGGATTTAGATCATGTCACTCCACCTTGGACATGCTGTTCCTACTCTCCCAACAATGGATGGAGGCCCTCAATGTTAGACATGAGATCAGGGCTGTCTCTCCAGACAAATCTTGAGCTTTCGATAGTCTGGCATCTCACCTTGATCTCCAAACTCTCTGCTATGGCATCCAAGGATTCCAAGGCCAACTCCACTCTTTGGTTCCTGACTTCCTCTATTCTTGGAGCCAACATGTGGCTCTCAATGGAATCCTTTTTCTCCTCTTCCTATTAATGCTGGAGTCCCCAAAGACAGGGTTCTGGGTCCATTCCTCTTCCTAATCTTTCTGTTCTTGCACCCACTGCTCTTTCCATGCTTTCCGTGTTTCTCCTCTTTCCTGCCTATGGAACCAACTTTCACTTTATCTGCAATGTCATCCTTCCCTTCAAGTCTTCAAGACAGTTGTTCACCACCATCTCAGATCATCCCCCATTCCAACTCTTTTCTACCCGCATCAACCCCCACCCCAGCCCACCTCATTCCAAATTTCCAGTTTTTCCTTCCTGAGA
>CM068954.1:189384901-189414586 GCA_035128595.1 Eptatretus atami | reverse complement strand
AGAAGAATAAAAAATTCCCAACACAACTCGGGTGGAAATAGAAATAAATCTATATACTTATATATATAACTATATATATGTAAGTATATAACACAAGGAAATGGAACACACGGTGGAGGTCCATTCGCCCACATTTCTGCCGACCGCGAACACCATCTCTTCTTTAGTTGCATCGGCTCCACATCCACTCACTGTACGTACAATGGAGAAAGTGTGTGTCTGTCCGCTCTTCACCCATTGGTTGGACAGCTGACCTGACGTCACGCACAAATGTAACCTGAAATACTTAACCCAGAGGACCCAAAAGACCCAGAGGACCCAAATGAACCCCGAAGACCCTTCATGACCTCGAAGACGACCCTATGCAAGACCTAAAACGACGCCTAAAAAGCCCCGAAGCCCTCAAAATACCCCAACGACAGAAAAGAGCAATAACACCACAAAAGACCAAAATACACCAGAAGACCTGAGATCCTTGAATAGACCCCCAAGTACCAAAGAGACCCAAAGACTTAATATGTCCATAGGACCAAAATAGACCCTGCGGACTCCTGAACACCACAAGAATCGCAGGGAGACCAAAGACCCATCCTCCCATTGGGACCATACTCTGTGCTAGAGGTTGGTGCTGCCTTCAGCAGTCTCCTTGGCTATTGGCCCAAATCCTGGACGGTCGCCTCCGACAGCAGGAATTAACCAGCAAGCTGGGCACTATCATGTTTGCTCTGACCTCGAAGGTATGAAGCAGATCACACCCCACCTGGTATTAATTCAACAGCTGAGGGGGACTTGAACTCAGGATCCTGGGATCCCAAGCCCACCACCCTAACCATTAAGCCAACACAAGGTATATCCTAAAGATCCCAAAGACCTAAAATACCTAGAGAAGCCAAAAGGACTATCTGGAACTCATGGAAATTCTACATCTATCTAATTAATCCAGCAATCTTCTGGTGTGTCTGTCTGTCGTTGTTTTGTTCTGCGACCGCCGTTTCTCGACGTACTCGCCTAGGTCCGATTGATTGAAACTTGTCCAGGAATATTGCCGGGGGACCCGCTAGATGTTCCCGTATGGTTTGATGTCATCGACGAGCGGTTCTCGTTGGTTTTTTTGGCTTTTTCAGTGTTGAAAAATGTGTGTATATGTCGCAGCTGGTGTCGGTTCCTCTTATCATTGCCATTTTTTTCTCAGAATAATGATAACAGGCATTCAGCAATCTTAAATAATAATAATAATAATAATAATAATAGCACAATAAATCGGCTATGTTACTACTCTCTCTAATTATATAGTTGCTATCATATATTTAGTAATTAAAATTATGTAATTATATCTGTTGTATTATCTATATTTATAATTGAACGAATGTTTGTCACCATATACGACGCTATATATTGTCGTCAATCAGACAGTGACACGTGCTATGACGTCACAATGCTTCCTCTTCGGATTGAAACTGCCAGGGATATTGGCCGGGCCCTGTGGATGTGACTTTTCGAGGTTTGATAAATCAATTCGAACGAAGCCGTCCCTAAGTTACGGCCATATTTCTGTTCGACCAATGACAAGAACGTTGCTAATGACATCCAACGATGACGTACAATGCTTCCTCTTGGGATTGAAACTTGCCAGGATATGCTGGGCCCCGCAGTATGTCCTTTCGAGGTTTTGATATCAATCGATCGAGCGTTCCCAATTACGGCCATTTATTCTTGTTCGACCTAATGACAAGGACACTTGCTATGACATCACGAATGACGTCAAACAATTAATGTTTATTTATTTTATTAATTTATTTAATTTTTTTTGGCACTGAATTGACGGTCCGATTCTGATTGAAACTGCCAGTGAATATTGCTGGGACCTCGCGGAGTGCCTTTCAAGGTTGATATCTAAATCGGTAAGCGGTTCCCAAGTTACTCGGACATTTATCTGTTGACCAATGACAAGACACGGTGCTATACGTCACGAAATGACGTCACAATAATGTTTATTTATTTATTATTATTGTTTTTTTTTGGCACGATTGACGGTCGAATCTGATTGAAACTTGCCAGGAAATATTGCTGGGACCCGCGGATGTGCTTTTCGAGTTTTGATATTAATAATCGGACGAGCGTTCCCAAGTTACGGCCATTTATCTTGTCGCCAATATCCTGCGAGAGAGGGGGACGCGGAGAAGGGGGGATGAGAGTGGGGGCGAGAGAGGAGGGCGGAGAGAGAAGGGCGAGACTAGGGGGGAGAGAAGGGGGGGCAAGAGAGGGAGGTGGGAGTGGGGACGAGAGAGAGAGCGAGAGAGGGGGAACGGGAGTAGGGGGTGTGAGAGGGGGGTGTGAGTGGGGGCCAAGAGGAGGGGCGAGAGAGAGGCGAGAGAGAGGGCGGAGAGGAGGGGGAGAGAGGAGGGGCGAGACTTAGGTGAGAGAGGGGGGAGAGAGAGGGGGGATAAAGAGGGGGGGAGAGAGAGGGGGAATAGAGGAGGGGTGAGACTAGGCGGTGAGAGAGGGGGGAGAGAGGGGGAGAAGAAAAGGGGGAGAGAGAGGGGGGAGAGAGAGGGGGCAGAGAGGGGGCGAGGAGAGGGAAGGAGAGAGGGGGAGAGGGGGAGTGACGAGAGAAGGGAGGTGAGAGAGAGGGGGCGTCACAATTCAAAGAGAGGGGGAGAGAGGAGGGGGCAGAGAGGGGTGAGAGTGGGGAGCGAGAGAGAGGGAGGGGGGAGAAGAGAGGGGCAGAGAGGGGGGCGAGAGAGGGGGGGATAGGGGGGGTGAGAGAGAGGGGGTGAGAGAAGGGGCATCACAAATTCAAGAGGGGGGAGAGGAAGGGGGCGAGAGAGGGTGAGAGTGGGGGCGAGAGAGGAGGGGGGAGAGAGGGGGGCGAGATAGGGGGAAGCGAGGGGGCGAGAGAGAGGGGCGTCACAATTTTCTTCATTTGATATGAATGTCACAATTGACGCTGGGGACCTGAGTAATTGTTTCCCAGGTGTTTCCCAAGTTATGGCCATTTATGAATACGGTTGGGTCCGATCTAATGAAATAATTTCCAATCCAGTCTCGTTTACGCACCTACGGGCCCGTACTAGTAATGTAAAATGTGACTTGTGTCCTCTAACACCCCCCTCACATCCCTCCCCACACACGCACACACCACAATCCCATCCTCAAACCACCCCTCCAACTCTGTCTTCTCTCTGCGCCCCCCGACTACCACACCAAAGTTCTGTTGCTCCCCCTCCCGCTTTTCTTCAAATCCTCAACAACCCTCCCAACCCAATGTTCCTCAACCCCCCCCTCTTACCCCCCCAAAATCTGACCTCAATCCCACCTCCGTCCCTTCTCTGCCTCCGCCCCAAGCCAACTCGGTCATCCCCTCCCCCTTTCTCTTACTTCAAGTCCTCAACATCCCCAAACCCCAAGAACTCAATCCCTCTCGCCAACCCATGTCATCACCTCCAAGCAGATTTCCCAAACATCTCAATCTCCGCTCTTTCAAATTCCATGCCCCTCCACCCCCACCATCTCTAAAAATATTATACGTTTGGGGGGGGGGGGGGTTAAGTATTACAATAGAGCAGATAGGAATGCATAGAATGGCAGATTTGTTGTAACGAGTAGTTAAGGCCATCTTGATGCTACAGTATAGGGAGGTTAGCTAAAGAATTGTTGCTGTTTGAATGTGTGCCATCCAGGGTGTGATAGTGTGGTAACAAGCTTGCTCAGGGTCTTCATGGTTAAGGAATTGTGTGTAACGCTTGATTTTAAACCTCTACCGGGATTCCGGAGGAACTTGGCACGAGAGGGAGTGGAGAAGTGTTTCGTTTCACTCTCCAAGTGGGGGAGCTATGAATGCCTTCAGGGGTGGAGTTGTAAGCTCCCAAGGTGGGCGGAGCTATGAATGCTTCAGGGGTGGAGTTGTAGACGCCTCCCAAAGGGGGCCCGGAGCTATGAATGCCTTCAGGGGTGGAGTTGTAGATGCCTCCAAGTGGGCGGAGCTATGAATGCCTTCAAGGGGTGGAGTTTAGTGTGAACGACTTCCAAGGGGGCGGAGCTATGAATGCCTTCAGGGGTGGAGTTGTAGACACCTCCAAGGGGCGGAGCTATGAATGCCTTCAGGGGTGGAGTTGTAGACCTCCCAAGTGGGGATGGCTATGAATGCCTTCAAGGGGTGGAGTTGTAGATGCCTCCAAGTGGGCGGGAGCTATGAATGCCTTTCAGGGGGTGGAGTTTGTAGATGGCCTCCCAAGTGGGCGGAGCTAAGAATGCCTTCAGGGTGGAGTTTTAGATTGCCTCCAGTGGGCGGAGCTATGAATGCCTTCAGGGGTGGAGTTATTCCACCATCCCCTGGTTGTTTGGGTTACAAAACCGGGGAAATAAACCCGTTGGTTTACCAGAGTTAAGCTTCCGTGTCTCTCTCCTCACGGCCCGTGCAACGTGTTGGCCGCCATCAATTCAGAACATCTCCTCAGGAGTTGAGCCGCTCGGACAATTCGCGGGATTTTAACCTCCACGCATGAGACTCGGCCGTTAGTTAGCCGTCGATGCTACAATATGTATTGATTTTTTTATCTCCTATTACTATATTTTGTGGGTTCCCTGGTATCTTCTCCCAACTCGAAGCAGGTGAGCGCCCAGGTATTGCCCTTATTTTTCATTGAGGACCGGAAATCGCGCCTGTTCCTGGCTAGGCCGTCAGGAATGGGGTAGGTTCCTACCCGAGGATTCCGAACTCACCCCTACCCCTGGCTCACTTCCATCATCCTTGTGGCCTCAGCACTGTGCTATACACGCACGTCTGCCATTTTGTGTTCGGCAGTCTTATTCCGGCGCGTTGTCAATTATTAAAAAAAAAACTTTCTAAATTTTCATCGTGATCGCCTGCACTCTACTGACACCAATTAACAATAAATTGGAAGTCCTCGTGTTTCTAAATCCACTCATGATCAAACAAAATATAGATCAGGTTTTCAGCATCCTACATGCCTGACATCAAATCTTAGTCAGTGGGTGTCGAAAAAAATCCCGCTTTGACACCAAATGTTCATGTCCACGCCGATTACACCGGACGCTGGACTGAACTCTTTTACCTCCCTTGGACTGCATCCTACCTAGGAGGGTGTATGAAATGCATCATCCAAAACTAGAGTAAAAAAAAACCTGTCAAATGGCAGAGGCAGCTCCGTGTGTGAGCAATGGGCCATCCAAATCTAGTGCCCAACTGTGTCTGTGGATGTCCTCCTGCAGTTGAGCGTTACTTTTTAAAGTGGGGTTCATTTCCCTGGTTCTCTGCATTTTCTCCGACTGAGGCGAGTGAATTCTCACCATAAGGAAATTGCATTCGAGCCAGCCTCGAGTCTGTGGTGATCAGTGCCCCAGAAGAGATATCTTCTATCTGGGGGGATTTCAATGCATCGACTGGAACGATAGGATGGCTATGAGACGTGTGTTTGGTCCCATGGGTCCTGGAACTTGACCAGAATAGCAACTAAGTTCCTTGATTTGCAAGAAATCATGGACTTAGGGTGCCGGTTCATGGTTTCAGCACGCCCACAGCCCATCGCGAGCTTGAGCTATTCAACCGCTAGTGGTGTGGAAGAGGGGGATTGAAACATGTGCTCCGTTGATGGTCGCTGAGGATGATCCAGAACTGCAGGTCGACCGGAGTGTTCAGTTCCTCAATACCGACCACAGGTCTTGTTGTAGCAAGCTCTGAAGTTGCAATTTAAATCCAGGAGAATGGTCCACCCACCTATCTGGATGTTGGCAAGCTCAAGGGTGAGGTAGGGTAGAGAAGTTTTTGTGAAAGGCTGTTGGGAATTGGTGTAGTCCTATATGCTTTTTTGTTTGAATCCTGAAGAGTTGTGGTAGTGGCTTAACACACGACATTCTATTGATTTGTGCCTAGATTTCTAACCTCATCGGTTTAAGAAGAATTTTCTCAAGGATGACGCTTGTGATACGCATGTGACGCGAGGCGCAGGGCCGATGGAATGACAGCTGAGCTGTTCAGGGAGCCGAGTGCGAGTAGAAAGTGTTGTAGGTGCACAAGGGCTGGGACAAGGAGGGCCGGTATGTGCGAGGAATCGTGAGGGGGTCGGCATCACCTGTGGTCAAGTGATTCTCGTCTGCTTACAGAGGAATTCGCGCATTTGCCTTCATCCAAGCCCATCCCTCTGTGGACTGCAGTTAGAGTGGAGGGTGTAGGCTCTTGCACAGAGGAGTCGAAGTGAAGGCCCGCTGGGCCGTTACTGTTGAGCCGGCTGCACCAGGTTGATCCACGCAGCTGTTGAGTGGATGTCAGGAGATGTACTATCCCTATTGCTCCAATTCAACGTGATTCCACATTCATTTGTGGAAAACAGGCTGTGGTGAACCAATTGAACTGGTGTAAAGCTTTTGGGAACTGGTGGCACCATGCTGAAACTTCTCAAGGCTGGTTAAAAATGCTGCACATCGTGTCGTTACATACAGTTCTGTGCTCTGCCTGCCAACACAGGCATCATCCCAAATGGAAACTGGAAGAGGGACCTTGCTTGTCCTCTCTGGAATAGGGAAGGGTGATCCGCCAGGACTGTAACAACTACGAGGGTGACGCTGCTCTCAGGTGCCGGGCAAGGTCTTTGCTTCGGCATAATTCTTGATAGGGTTCGCCACCATCTGCTTGAGCACGCAGCGTCCAGAGCAGTCAGGCTTTACAACCAAAGAGGGTCAACAATTAACCGTTCCTTTGCTCTTCGGCTCCTCACCGAACGCAGATGAGAGTTTCAGCATGGGCTGCTTACAGCCGATAGTTGATCTCTGCAAAGCGTTTGATTCCGGTGGGAATCGGGATAACCTTGGAGAATTCCTTGGTCTTTGTGGGGGTGCCACAAAAACTGATCAATCTGATATCTGAACTATACTCTTGGAACTGAGAGTGTTGTTAGATGTGGTGGTACCAATCTCTGACTTATTCCAGTGTTCTGTAGTTAGTAGGGGTGTGTACGTGCCCCCCCCACACTTTTTCAATACTTGCAATGGACTGGATTTCTGGGAAGGATGTCTGAGAGGGATCAAGCTGCGGTGCATCGTTTGGAATGTCAAGATCTCTGACCTTGATTTCGCAGATGATGTAGTAATCTTTGCGGAGATTCCAGATTCCTTTGTTGGGGGCCCTCGAGTGCTGAATGAGGAGTCGGAGCCGCTGGGATACGGGATTTCCTGGGTCAAAACTAAGATCCAGGCTTTCAAATAACATCTTGGATGCTGCCATCCTTTCTCTGTGCCTGTTTGTGGCGAGGATGTTGAGATCACGGAGAGATAACTTACCATGGCAGTGATAATTCATGTCTCTGCTGGCTGTGAGCCAGAGGTCAATAGACATCTGGGTCGGGCCTGGAGAGTCATGGATTCACTGGATCATGGGTTGGGCGCTGTTTGGTACCTGTGCAGGACGACGAAGTCTGAGTCTTTCAGGTCCTTGTGTTTCCTTGTCTTGCTTCTATGGATGTGAGACTTGGACTCTGACCAGGGATCTGAGATGGAGACTTAATTCCCTTTGGCACAGGTCTCTTCGGAGAATCCTTGCTAATCGCTGGTCTGACTTTGTGTCCAATGAGATGGAAGCCAGACGGAAGCCTCTGGAGTACTGGCGGAAAGTGGGACGCCGCGACGTGCTGCCTACCGGCGTATGCCCTCCCATTCCCTGACCTGATTGCTTCTTGTAATGGTGATTATGTGCAACAAGAATTGCCAGTAAGGCAACATAAGGCTCTTAATCCAATTTAAGGGGTTTTATTCCCAACCACATCATAAAAATAACCAAGGAATGGTGGAATCATGACAGAAGGAGTATGACGGAAGGTTTCAGGAAGGGAAGAAAGGGGAACACAAATCGAATAAATGAATATCATATACATTTTATTAACAAGGGACCCCCACGAACCCCAAAAAACCGATGGCACCACACACCGGATTCAAGCAACGGAACAGGCATGGGGGGCAAGAAACCAGATGAGGCGAGGCCTTAGCTCTGCTGGTGGACGAGGACCAAGTCCATGGGCAGGACAAATGAACAGGCAGCAGGCCCACGACAAAACGGGGATGCAGATACGGAGTAGGGACACGAGAGATCACAAGCAGGCAAACAAAGGCCGGATCCAGACAGATGAAGCAGTGCCAGGCAGGCACAATGATACAGGGAGCCAAACCATGGGAAGTCACTCTCTCCTCAGGTGAGCCAAAAGTATAATCTTTTTGGCTCCGCGGGGGGGGGGGGGGTTCCACAAACTCTGCACTCTGCGGGGCAATGACAACTCCGCCCCTTCAAGAGGGTGCCCATAACTGCACCCATTTCGGAAGGTGATCAAAGCTCTCCCCTTTCCCCTGGACAATGCGCCCCTCCTACAGAGCTGTCAAATTCTTCCCACCTCACCCGGTCTCTCATCCGGTGGGACCATAAAAGAGGTTATAGTATGATTCCAAACTTAAACCATACGATTTATCAAATGCACCACCCCTCACCCCCCCCCCCCCTTCCCACCAATTATGGTGCACATTTAAACAGACAATTATTGAAGTGCGTTTCTTACTTAATCACAGTGAGATGGCTATACTCGTACAACGGACGCATACTACTCTAATATATTTGTTGTTCTAAGGTAATGTGGAGTCTGCGTTACTCATTGGAGTCTTGAAGCGCCACCCAATGTCTTTATGGCCTGCTCAAACCATGCCTCGACTCGGAACAGGCCCGCAACAATTTCTTAATGATAAAAAGTTTTTTTTCATTCCCTCACTTTATCGAATGCCTGTTCATCATAGCTACGAATCGCTTGGTATATTGCAAAATGCTTACAAATGCCCTGGAGATGCCAGCGTTTGTGACTTTAACTATCATTTCCGCTCATGCCCATAACCGCTCGAGATCTCTTAATCTAAGCCAAATTACCAAGATTTAAGCTCGCAGAATTTGAACTGGCCAGCAGTTTTGACTGCTGGCGAAGTGTTCATTTGCCTTAATTGCGGACATAGTTTGGACATTCGGACATAGCTATCTCTTGCGGGCATTTATTGTGTTCTTGAGTGGCTTAAGCCGCATGCCGAGCGCTGCCGACAGTGTATAGTTTGTGTTTTGATCGGATGTACAGTGGGCAGTTCCTGCAAAGGTAGAGGTACACTATATGGGTTATTTACCCCGCCGGCCGAACGTGAAGGAGGTGGTTTTTCACTCCTCTCTTTGTTTGTGGCAGGAATATCTCCAAAAGTCGTTGACGATCCAGATGAAATTTTGGTGGGAGGTTGGGTGTGTGACAAGGACAAAACTGATTAAATTTTGGTGAAGATCCGGATCTGGATCGCGACTACTACAATTTTTGAAGTAAAGTGATTCTTCACATTGAGAGATGGTCCATAAACACATATAAAGCTCAATATCTCAAAAGGCTATTGATGGATAAACGCCGACAGTTGGTGACAGGTTGGGAGTAACCGCTAGGAAGAATTGATTCAATTTTGGGAAGATCCGGATCTGGAATACGAGATTTATTTTATTTTTTTAACTGATTCTTCACCATTGATAGATGGGGCTAAAACAATATTGCTGATATCTCAAAGAAAGTTGTGGGACGGATTTTGATGAACTTGGTGGAGAAGTTGAGTGTAATGACCAGACAAATCGATTTTGATTTTGTGAGATCCGATCCGGATCTGTTTTATAAGAGAATCATTTTACTTTTTAAGCGTTTCTTCCCATTGAAGATTACGGGCCAAAAACGAGCATAGCATATTTCAAAATGATGGAGCTCGATATGTTCCTCTGTGGAATCAGCATTAACGTGGCGGAGGAAATGCGCTCTAACGAGTGCCCTTCTAAGTTGGATCTGGTGGTTTAGGGACTCTTCGTGGTGGTGTGTATGACTAAAATGCTTTGGTTTTTTCCAAGCACCATGGTGGCAAAAGTTTCACCCGTATCTTGGAGGTTTTTAATTTTGAACTCGCAGCATCAAGCATTTCAGCCTTTCCTTTCTGAAGCCAATTTTGGGTTTATTTTATACGACTTCCGGTGTGCTTTCTTTTTGTGGAGTTTCAATGCAAAATGCATCTGATAACACCCGATTTCCGAGACGTTTGCCGTGTTTTCACGTGTTTTCTCAATTGCAGATCCAAATTTTTTCCACCTGTCAATGAAATTTGTGTGTGTGTGTGTGTGTTGTTGATAAAGGATAACATTCTCTGCTAACTCCTGAATCCCACCCTAACAGCTTGGTTATGTCCGGACCAGTGGTTATCTCCATAACGTGTCCAGACGGTGGGTTATGGCCAGACAGAACCGCTGCCCTCTCACTGTTCTTCCCTTGTACCCCCCCTCACACTGCCTTCCTCTTGCTCCCCTCATGCTGCTAACCCCTCCTTCACTCCCCCACACTCTTCACTCCCCCCCCTCCTTGGTCCTCCGCTACCTCCTCGCTCTCCTTTTCTTCTCCCCCCGCCCCCTTAATTGCCGTCAGGTGAAGTGACGGGTTGTATTTGCTGGTATAAATTACAAGAGAGCTGTTTGTGCCTGTCTGTCTGCCTGCCTGGGTGAATTGTCTGTTTCGGCCATTTTTCTCAGAGATGGCCGAATAGATCTTCATATAAAACTTTCAGAGGTTAACAGTGAGTGCCAGGAGTGTTTTAGGCAAAGAAACCTTTTCTGAAAATTAAAAAAAAACGTTGGATTGTTTTTGGGGGGGGAATTTTATCCGCTCATGTAGTGCCTAAAGCCCCTTTGGAAAGTTTAAATTTGTGAAGGTAATTAATGATCCCTGACCCCATTCTCTGTGGGTGGTGGGGAAGTGTTTTAAGCCACCACCAAATAAAAATATAAAAAAACAAATTTGATTTTTAAAATGTCAACAGTAATTACAAACAGTACCCGGGTAATGCTGGTACCCCTGCTCGTAAAAGACCCAAATCATTCTTTCACCTGTATCAGAGAGCATAACCAAATGAGCTCTCACCTGGATCAATTACCCCAGGTGTCTAGGATTATCAAAATAGATCAACTCCGATCCTCTCAAGCAAAGAAAGCTGCATAAAGCCACCAATAAAAAGCTGCACCAAGGTAACCATTTGCCGTTTCAAACCCCAGTCGATTCTTCTACAGCTGCAGACATTCACAAAGTAGGACAATGGCATGAGAAATTCCCAATGCTAATGAGAGGTGAGTGGGCTTCCGGTAAACTGTAATGTTCAAACCTCTTTAGGACCCCTTGTCATATGGTGGGCCAGGAAAGAGAGGGAATCCATTTTGGTCCTCTTCATCGGTGAACCTGATGGAGGAAAGGTTTTTCCAATAGCCTCGTGGATGGTGTTTAACCACCTCGCTGGGACAGATACAAACGTGTCGTCCACACGACAATAGCCACACACTTGGCTGCACTGCAAAGGATGGGATGGTTATGTTCCTAGAAATCAGGCCAATTCCTCCATCACCATATCGCTTCAAACAGCAGAATGCAGGAAGATACAGAGAGCCCCATGTGCGGTACCAAAAACCTGTTTGTAATGTACCCCACCAAAAACAAAAATAAGGAAAAGACGTCCGGTGGCAGAAGCACAATACTTGCAAAAATCCACCTCCCCCGCCACATCCAAAGGTTGCCATGGATACATGAAAATTGTCCACTTCATTAAGAATTTAAAATTGGACAAATCTAATCACAGCTCAGGTCAATCGATGAAATTGATTGAAAAAAAAAAGATTATTTTCAGATTGAAATTGGATGAATTTTAGGAGTTTGACCTTGAGTTGACGTTGACCTTTTGATCTCAAAATAATTTTGTTTCCCAATTCCAGTATGCACTGTGGTGCAATTGCTGTTTTAATTTTGCAAATCATAGGATGAAAAATTTGGACGATTTTACCGCCCCGCTTAGGGGTAGAAAAGCCAAGGGAATCGAAGCGTCGCTCACGTTCTTTTTCTGTGTACAGTTTCATTTGAACGTCTATTTCTCCAATCATTCGTGAACAGAATTTGATGAAAATGACAGGTAAATTCCTAGAGACCATTCTCCCAGGCATTAACTGAGCCCAAATGGCGATTCCAGGTCCTTTCGCCCATTTCTTAAAATTATTTTAAAAAAGAAAAAATTAAAATGCGCTGGGCGAATGCCCAACGCAAAATTAAGTCGCAAATGATGATATGAAACTAGCCTCACTCTTGTGAGATGTTCTGGTTTCTTTTTCTGATGCGATTAAAATCTTTACCAAATTTCAAAACTATCTGTCGTCCGTGCTAATCGCTCACAGCTGAGAGTTGTACGAATGAACTCCCACCGGGGTATGTTCGCATTTCGACTTGTTTAAGATAAAAATTTGATTATTTTAGAAAAGTTTGACCCTCGACCTCAAAATAGTTGGTTTCGCAATCCAGCAACGCAATATGCAAATCAAATTCAAATTTCAGGTCAATTCGGAAGAAAAATGATTTTAGAAATTTGACCTCAAATGACCTTTGACCTCAAAATCAAAAGCTTCTTCAGTTGAGAACTACCTCTTATCAACTAAGGTAATTCCATGACGAATTGTGGACCTGAAGGTGAATAAACACAGACAGACAAACAGAATAACAAGACGACGAGTCAGAGCACGATCTTTGCAAATCTATAAAACAAATTTGACCCTCAAACAATGATTGGTGGTTGAATTCAATACCAAATATGCCAACTCCTCTTCAATTCAAGTCCAATCAAATGAAAATTGACAATTTTAGAAATTCGGGCCTAATGTTGTCCTTTGCGATGTTGGACCTGCGAAAAATAATTCGGTGGTTGAACATTCAGTGACCTTGAAAATTTTCAAGTCAAATCTGATGAACAATGAGGATTTAGAAATCTCACCTAAGTTGTTGAAACCTTTGGCCTATGTTGACCTTTTGACACTCAAAAACAGTAGGCTCTTTCCTTATGACAAACTCTAGCATGTGGGTGAAAGTTTCATGAATATCGGTTTTAAAAATTGTGACCTGTAAGCGACAAAAACAGAAAAACAGACAGAATAACAGCGACCTGAACGCAATTACTTGAAAATCTCGATTTACAAGTAACGACAAACAGAGAGGGGTGAAACAACATAACCCTCCTTCACTTTCGCGGCGGAGGTAAATAAATAAGGACATGTGCTCCCGTAGATAGGACATAAAATGGGAAGGTGGGCTGAACAGGAAGGAGGTACTTAGCAGAGGGGATGTGGGAGAACAAGATGAGATGAGGAATGGCAACAGACTTACACATTTGATACTGATCCTATCAAAAGAAGTTGAATGGGGAAAGTCATGAGACTTCAAAGATATAAGCCATCAGGACAGATACAAAATGCTCAACTGTACAAGTGCACTGTTGAGAACATTCAAAAGCTTTCCACAAATTAATTAGTGAAACATGGTGACAAAAAAGAAAATGGTGACAACCCATGTAGGGTGAAAGGTATATTTAAATATTTGGTTACAAAAACACAATAAAATAAAAAAGTGGCATCATTTTAATAAATGCGAACTTGAATCCTCCTTTTAACCACTTGTATTGCACAATCAGATGGTGCAAATAGCAACAAATTAATCAAACAGGTGTAGAGCCGATTTGAAGGTACAAATGAATGATGAAGCAAATTCTTCCTGTGATATTAAAAATGGAATTTCCATCAATGCAGAAAGACACAGGTTTACATTTTCTAAATATAAGCATGACAATAATGGGCTTAACCCAATAATTAAATGTTTAATCAGCAGGAAAGTGCAACTGAATAACCAACCCTAAATACTGTACAGAATGGCACGACAGAGTTGATCACTGATCAATCATAAATACCCAACAGTCCCGCTGTGTCGATTCCACCAATGATTCATGGGTAATTTAAGGCTTGGGATTTCACTGTGATTTCTTTTACATGGGCAATTCTCCCAACTCGCACCAAACAAGAAAGCCGGACGGAGCACGTCTTTCATGAAATTTCGCTTGTTAGGCCCTTTCAGAGCACCCAACTATCTGTCTTGGTTAGCGAGGAGAACGCGGGCCGTTAAATTTCTGGCACGAGTCGAGTCGAACATGACGTCCTCTCATGGAGATGGCGGAAGGTTCTTTCGAGACCAAACCGTACACCAAGCTGATGCATAGGCACCTTGCAGTGGCATTGTAAATGGCGCTGCAAAAGAGAAGGGTGAGAGCGAGAGCGAGGGTGAGAGAGACCTGGGGACCGAGATAGAGACTAGGAACCGAGATTAGAGACGCGAGAGGACGCCGAGAAGTAGAGACGGAGGACCGAGATAGAGACGGAGGGCCGAGATAGAGACGGAGGGGACCGAGGATAGAGACGGAGGGGACCGGAGAAGAGACGGATGGGACCGAGAGGAGAAAGGTTTGAAAAAGAGGAGAGAGGGAGAGGGAGAGAGGAGAGGGAGAGGACAAGGAGTTCAACCCCTTTGTTGTCAATGAAAGCTGCCCTTTTTTTCTGGTTTCTTCTGAACAAAATAATCCACAACTACAATTTAATCCACCATATTAAAACAATGCACACTTTTCCACCAAAAAGGATAACATCGTCACGTTCAATGCACCAAAAAAATGATAAAGCACATTTCCATTTTCACAAATTCTCAAGATTCACAAAATTCAGAACACAAGGTGCAGTAAAACTTCCTCCCAACGCGGTTTTCCCTGCGAGCGGGTTTTCCATTGACGGTGAATTTTAAATGCGTCAAAAACCTCCCAACGCGAGGGTGTGTTTCACCCATTTACGGCGATGCGTGGCTGGTGGTTTTAACAAAGATTTTAACATCATTATTACTCCTTGTTAGCTGTACTAATACTTACCCCTTGTTCCACACAGGGAGGTCTTTTTGGCAAAAAGACCCATTGTGTGGACAAGGTTAGATTCATATTTAATTTTATAGATATGATGATACGAGTCGGCCACCTGCCGTCATCGCGAATCGCAGTTCGAATTTACATTCTGGATTAATTGCGACAAACAGTTTGGCATTTTTTCCCAAAGAGCTATTCTTTTTCGCTTATTTTTCTTTATTACTTTAATTATTACTATTTATTTTGTGAGGCATAGCAACATTTAAGTCTTGCTATACCAGGAGGAGTTTGGACACATGCTGTTCCATGATGGAGATGAGATTCAGCCTCTAACCAGTGAGTGAATTGTTGGAGAAAGTTTCAACACTTTTGGATCCTATGTGATTAGCAAACACGCCTGGAAAGAAGTGAGAGTGAGTACCCCAGCTGTTGCTTGAAAAAAGCTATGCCTGGGATTGGCCATATATTTTGAGAGGTTTCCCTAGTTGGAGGGGAAAGGAGTTGATGACATGGGAAGAATAAGAAAAAGTCGAAGCTTTTAAAGTCCCATGGAGAAGAAACTGTCCACTGAAGAACCTTGTGACCCAGAATGTCTCCATGAACAATGACAATGAAGAGCCAACATGGCAGAATTTAACAACCAAACTGCTGGAGGAGCTCTTTCAAAGGCAACAAAACGCCAAAATAAATTGCTGTAAAGAGGGTGGGAACCTTTTGTGGAAAGAAGCCTGAAGTTCAAAGTGGGGCCATTAGAGTTCAGATTGAAAATCCGACACAGAAACTTCACAGCGAGTTAAAACAGAAGGCAAAGCAAGTGCCTCCAACACAAATTCTTTAGGCCAACCTTCAACCGCCTTCCAACAGCAAATCAACACCCACACTCAACAACCACCTCACAATTAGGCGAGTTAATTTTGCAATAAGACAGGTGCTATGATGATACTAACACTTATTTTTAATGTATAGTTTATAAATGCTACATTCACATTCCATACAAAAGAAACATCAATAAGAAAAAAGCAAGAAAGGCCTGTTTTGGGTCAGTTTTTTTGGTGAGCCTGGAACATATCCCCAATTTCCCCATACGTTTTAATAATTTCCTCCACGAAGTTATCCCAGAACGTATCCCCCGCGATGGAGGAAGTTTTAACTGTATTTGAAATATTTCAAGCACCTGAAGTCATTGGCATTGGCCCTTGCTACGAGGACATTGCCCTGCCAACCATGGTCGGTGACCCAAATCGATGGAACTGAAAAGCAGAACTGTATTTCCTGTGCACGGCAACGCACGCATGTAGATCACCGAGCGGTAAGTTTTGTACTGTAAGTGTACAGAGGATTGTAAACACAACGAATGAAGTGAAACGACAAATTTAAATGGTTGGGTGAAGGAGACAACTCAGGAGAGACTGAATGTGAGTAGTGATTCTATTTTGAAAATGGGGTGCCGAAGCAAGAATACCCAATGATGGAGATTCCCTAATTATAACCCAAGGAAAGTTATTCAAAATGTCAAGAAATGTGCATCAACCATACTTCAGCTATTTGTCTGTTAACCAGTCATAATAATCTGGACTCTGTATTCATTCAAGTTGAAAGCTGCACTCATAACTGATGGCAATAATGCACGCGAACAGGAGTTCATAGAAACCTTCACAATGCAAGTGTTTTCGAGTATATAATTAATTGAACAAAATTAAAGATTGGTAAAGGTCGAATAATAAAAAAAAAAACATTAAATTCCGGAAGTTTACTGCGTTGACACAGTGTCCTATTACATCACCCTACTTACCACATTACATTAGTTATTTGTGGTTTGTTGTATGTGTCCTTTATGGAGTCTTTAAAAACAGGAATTTTCCTGTTAGGAATGATTTTCAATTTGTTTTAACTGCCAGGCAGGCTCACTCCTCTCTGCGAATGTGGCGATCGGGTCGCATTCAGAGCCCGAAGTAGTTGAACTTCAGGTTTGTTTATCTTGATTGCATGTTCAAAATTAACATTCAATTTAAATCAAGTTGTTCCTCAATCATCAACCACCGGTTGTAGTCAGGATTGAAGTGGTTGCTTAACCCTGTTTTTCACTTAGCGTGCCGTGGGGGAATTTAACATAGCTTCCCAGATGGCAAGGTTAAGCCTGATGCTTCAACACCTACTGAATGAATCATCTGGGCTGTGGCAGCCACCACATCCCAATGTAAGACAAGTATCCTCCCAAAGGGAGGGGAGCATCAATGGTGATTGGCAATTGGCAGATGTCAAGATTAGTCATTTTTCAACAAAACCGATGACATGTGTGGTTGTAATCTACTTTTACTGGCCAGATGAAGACTATTAGAAGGTTGAAAAAATCGAACCTGACCTTAATGGGCAAGCTGCAGTGGGCCCGCAAAACTATTCACCCTCCTTCCAAAGTTTTCAACAATTTGATGGCAACCCGAGTATCATTTCTGATGCTTTCAAAATCAAACTTGATTATATCGAGTCTAACACAAAACTACTCCAAGGAGATAAGTAAAAAAAATTCAGAATAAAAATGTGAATAAGTTCGATAATAGAGAAATCAGATGATATCTCAGTTGGATTAAGTATTCAACTCTTTGCCCTAATTAACCCGAAATCATTCAGGAGCAAATTATTTGTTTTGAAAAGGTTAAAAATAAGTGCAAATAGGTTTTCACCTGTATGTAAATCAGTGGTTTAACTGAAAAATTAAACCTCCCGCCAATATCTCAAGAGTTTAAAGGTGAAAACTCACTTGGTCAACCCAAGGGCCCAAACAGAAACCAAGGAGCTTCCAAAGAGCAGCAATGAAGTGGGTGGAGAAGGCACCGCTCAGGAGAGGGTTACAAGAAGAATTTCAAAAGTCAGTCATTATCCCCTTTTAAGTACGGTGAAATCCACATTAAGAATGGAAGCGTATCATACCACCCAGAACTCCACGCAGATCAGGAAGCCCCATCCAAACTCTGCAGCCGGGCATAGCAGGAAACTTGGTTTGGGATGTCACTGCTGCAATCCAACAATGACTGAAAGATCTACAAGGCTCTTTGTCTGAGATGGGGTTCAGTTGTTCATCAATCAACAATATCCCATTCTCTCACAAAGCTGGCGCTCGATGGGGCAGGTGGCTATTGCTAAAAAAAAAAAAAAAGAAGATCTAAAATCTCAATATGGTGTTGGTGAAAAGGATCTTGATGATAACTGCGGCATGTGGAGAAAAGTTTGTAATCAAGACGAGACAAAAATTGAAAATTTTTGGTCAAATGCAAGGGGAGCCGTTAAGTCTTTTTCCATGCCTAAAGTAGAATTTTCCCATTGCTTGGTAGTGTGTAATATTATTTGGCAGAGTGAACATTCTTGGGTGCACCATAATTGGCATGTTTGATAGTACCCACATAACTGCTGTTTTTAATAGCAACACAGACTTACCATGGTGCATGCCTCAATTTGACTGCTTCTGCAAGGAGTCTCCCCGGATAATCCGAATTGTTTACCGTGGCACATACAATACCATGGATGCGAAGTTGTGTGCAGCTGTGGCTCTGTGGATTGCATGGACTGCCTGGTCCAAACAATCTATATCAGGGTGTCCGTCCCTTAAATACTACCCATTTTATATGTATTGAAATAATGTTTTGTACTCACATGTTCACCTTTCTTAAATACGTTGTCTGAAGGTGTTGAACGAAATTGTCCAAAAACTTTTGCACAGGTGGTATGCGCTGAGCAGCATGAGTTGATTGATCTCGTAGCTTATCTAAACGACTGGGTGGCATGCAAATAAACTGTCCTTGATTAGACCTCAACAAAGAAAAATCACAGGGAGTCAGTCCGGGCATCCTTGGGGGCCATAGCATGTGGCCCACCACAGCTGATCAATTATGTTGGGAGAAACGTCAAATTAAGGCTTCACGAGCAAGCAGGTCGTTCATGAGAAAAAAAAAAGAAAGAACAAAAAATGAATGTGAATTGAAAGAGAAGGTGGACATGTCGAGAACGAAAGAAAACTCATTCTAACTATTCCAATTAAAATTTAAGACGAGAAAGTTGTGTTTACTTGTTCAATAAAATAAAAATGGGGATATATAGTGTTACGGTTCTCGAACCAGCATGGATCCAACAGAGTAGTGGTCCCAAGACAGTTTTATTTCCATTTTACACGTGTAGATAGTCCCTTATCCATTTTGTTAAACGGACAACAAGGAGTGCGTTGCGATGATCTAATAGCTAGGTTTGCTTAAATATTTTTCTTCTTCATTTGCGTCCACTCTTCTTTTCGGGCTATTATTCCCTGAGGTAAATCAGCCACGTGCGCCTTCGCTGTGAGGTGGGCCTGCATGGGCCAGCGGTGCGGCAGCCGCTGGTGAGGAAAACTGCTTGCACAGAGCCCTCGTCCAGGTGAGCCTAAAACCTAACGTGTGCAGCGAGTCATATAGTGGCTTAGTGCGGGATTATCCGACTCGAGCTTCCGATGAATCTGGGGAAGATTGCCGTTGCATTAAAAAGGCTATGAATGAATACCTCAGAGGCGGCCACGTAATGGTGTTTTCACAACACAGGAACACAGCCGCACGACGCACAAAAACGCGTACGGAGGCCGATAAAGACGACTCCCATGCCCATGTTGGCGGGATACAGTTGTGCGGAGTAAGAAGCGGCTTGTCGCTTTTCAACCTCAAATATCCGACACATTTTTTGGTGCTCGGCCCCGGGTCGTCGTCGATCACTAGGTCGTCACAAACACTGAATAAACTCGTGATGCGGCGGTCCTAAATAATCGACCGTGAATGCCAATAACTCAACCATGTGACCTTAGGGTCCTCCGTCTAATAAATACGGTTTACAATGGTCACGATGATCTAATTAAACGGAGACACGCACTCGAATCCTTGTAAACTGGATCACATCACCGGATCAGATGCAGCTGAGCGCAAATGCCGCAAGGACGTACTAGCTCGAAAAACAGATCGTTGGGATAACATCCCGGCTTTAAGCTAGCTAAGTACGAACCATGCGGGAACCAATGAAGGAAAAGATGTAAAACGAGCTGGCAGCATTTCATACAAAGCATTTATTTCAATCAGGGAGGGAAAGGTGCAGTTTATGTGGCACAGTAAAAATGGGTTTAATTAATGTATAGCAGGGATAGGGCAAGAATTTGTGAGGTGCGACAGAAAGGCAAGCAATTTAACAAAAAGCAGACACAGAGCAGACTTATCCATTAGAACTTCTACAATCTAAAACTTGTGGCTACGACAGGCGCACACCTTACACACACACAAAACCCGAGGGAAGATTAGATAGCGAGAAGGAAAGAGAGCAGATGAGGACCAACGGCCCATTCAGCAATACCTGGGCGGTCGGCCGCAACGCAACACAGTACGCTTTGGGGAGAAATACTGGTGTCTAAAGGTGTGGGGAGTGGGTGGTGTGGGGTGGTGCAGATGTCGGGGATGTGGTGTCGTGCCAAGAGGAAACTGTATTGCGAATAAGTGGATGCCTCTTTTGTACATCCAAAGGGACCGAGAAAGAGGGGTGGAAAGAGAGAGAGGAGAGAAAGATGCGTGAGGCAAAATATTCCTCGCCTAGTCGTGGCAAAAGTCTGAGTGTAGCGTGTACCTCAGTGGGATGCCTCCGCTGAGCGTTCCCACCTTCAAGAGTGGCGCGTTATCTCCTGCTTATTCACTTTGCTGGGGTCGTGGAAAAACGTTGTGCTCCGGCACTGGTCCCATGAAGAACGGCTGTCACAAACACCAACCACGAGTGTTGATCCAGCACAGGCAGACAACGAGTAGCAGGGAAGAAGGAGGCGGAGCAAGAGAGGCGAAGGAGAGGGCGAGGCAGGCAGGCGAAAAGAGGCGGAAGCTTCGCGATCTGCTTTATAAGCCACGGGCGAAGGTGGGGTGACGACCCGAAGCGACCCGAATCGCGCTTCCCTATTGGACTACGGCGGTCCTAAGCCACGGCCTCCAGGCTCCTGGGGCCAGAAGCAGTCTCAATTCGCACATCCGGCAATGACACAGCCCGTAGCTCTGTACCAACTCCCGGACCGATTCTTTCCGACCTTCCCCACCGGGGCCGCCCATCTGCGTGTTCTGGCGACTGGACGAGGGGATCAATCCTGCGTGCGCCATTCGGGGCAATCCCGTGCGAGATGCCGGTTGGTGCTGTTAACGTCCGTTTCTTGTCCACGTATCACGCGGTCTGAGTACCTGGCCATGCAGCAACACCTCTGTTTAATGGTGAATTGTATCAATACAGAGGTACGAGGAGGCGCGGGAATATTTTTCCCCGTGTTGCGGGGAGATTGTTGGTGGTTGAGGTGTTGAGTTTAGATGAGCGTGGAGGCAAGGTGAGATGCTGTTTGTAAATTGTGCCGCAGAATCTGAACGAAGGGTGCGTCCCAGCGCGTCCGGGCAGAGTCTTCGTTCTTTTTGTGATCGTTCACGGGAGGCTGGCTTGGTGCTTGTTGATTCATATTGTGTGTGTTTGCTTGGCTTGCTTGATTTGAATTGTACACGGCTAAAAGGAAAGGGTTGAAAATGGAAATCAGGATGAATGGGAGATAGAGATACAATTAGACGCTAGCTATAAGACCCACGCAATGCACTTCGTCATGTAACCCACTCCGACAAATGGAGGGGAAGATCTGACTGCACGAAGACCCCAAACTAAATAACTGCCTGGGGATCGCTGCATGTTGCCTTTGAGGCATGCCGGTTTTTGCAGAACCATAACAATATTTACAGGGACAGCCTGCGCTAACACTTGCTTGCATCTAAATATTTGCAATTTCAGAACTCCCATCACGTTCATGGGACGCTGATGTGATAAACAGTTCTGCCTTGCTAATTTGCAAGAAACGTTATTTGATAAGGGGTGAATGTTTTGGTTGCTTTACAGACACTAAGAGAATAGGGCCAAACTTACTGCAATGTTTTGAATACCTAAATGTTGAGATGATCTGTTAAGTGAATGTAGTGGTGTCCATGAATACATGGGGAGAAAAGGGGGGAGAGAGGATTCTTAAGCAGAGCTCACCTTCACAGGACCAAAAGCCACTCTAGGTGGGGGCCTATGGGGCAACAAAGGAAAGTGAGACCACACAGATAGACAGACGACATTAAATATTCCTCCTCAAAAAATTATTAATTTTTTTTTTGTCATTAGAGGTGGGTCGTGAGTAAAAACCTTTTTCTATGGACTTGTTTATATAGGTGGATCGCAATCAAATAATACCCTTAATAATAATAATAATAATAATAACCATTCCTTTTGGTGCGTGAAGGTACAAAGGCCTGCCGAGGCAGTTTCATTGGCAAGGAGTGCAGTCCCTGGATGGGTTTGCCACTCCAACGCAGATTACCCCCAATGGTTATTATCCGAGTACACTGGTACTCATTTCACCGACATCAAAGGATAACAGGCTGAGTCAAACCCGCACCTGGTATTAATTAAACGGTATACAGGGCTGCAAATTCAGGAACCAAAGGTTTCCAAGCCATTCCACTTTCAATGCTAGGCAATAACCAGGCAATAACAAATATACTTACACACGTAAAAATACTAACCTGCAGTAAATGGAGAAAGAAGATTGCAGAATCCGTGATTTGGAAGGCACAAAGGAAAGAAATGCACAAAGCATTACTAAGGAAAATAAAATCGCAAACATTAGTATGTTGCAAGACCACAATTGATAAATAAGAAATGACATATCCACTACTAACGACGAAACTTTGTTTGACCAAGATGGTTGGAACTTGAATTTCTCGTTCAAAATACTTCTCACGGTTTTGATGTATTACTGAGTGTTTGTTGTGTAATTACACAGCGGGACCAACAAACAAGGAAGTAAAGCTGAAAGTACAGCGTGGTACCGTGTGCCGTTTCCTTTCTCGACTCGACCCCCAACGTGCCGTCCTTGGGTCGGTTGAGCACTGTAACTTCCGGCGTACAACACAGTAAAGTACCTGCGCGCACCACACAGGGCAAAACAAATAAACCCGCGCAGCCTTAAATGGTCAAACACCATTCTTGCAACTAGACGTTGGTATTCCATGCTCCTACAATTATGAATCTTTTTTGTGACATTTCACAATAATAAATAAACGACAGGAAGTAAACGCTACCGAGCAGAGGATAGTGACGCAGCAAAGTACGTCATGATATGCTTTTTGTGACTCCTGTTTGAATGTTTTTTCATGTGGGTCTGCAAGACTAAAGTAACGAAGGATGAAAACGGGAATGTAATAGAAACAGGGCGACTCGAGCAAATCGCAACAAATGGCTACCATCAAGCTCATCTCATGCTCTTGGGTACTGCTCTCAAACATCTTCAAACACAGGCTGGTCAGTTAGAGGTGAGTGTGTACTATGTTAACTCCAGGACCTAAGGCCATCTTTGAGCCCGTAACCCGGCCTTTCCTGCTCATTTTCAATTTAGTGAACACATATTTTCTCCCATGCGAGTGACTCACCAGTTCCTGTTCAATGTCAACACCTTTCTTTTACTTTCAACACAATATTTCCTGACGCTATTAAATTATTTTATTTTAACCAACTCCAATCTCGTCCAATACGAAAAAATAATGACCTCTAAAAAAAAAAAACTCATCGGCTTCCACACAGCTCTCTTTAACAAGGCAATGAAACACAAACAAAAGAAAAAACTCGTGCTCCTCGTCTTCCTCGGTTTTTTTTTTTTTCTCTCTTCTTACATGTGTTCTGCAATGCCCCATGCCCACCTCTCAACGTCTGCACAGTCTTCATCACACAATTACTGCTCATATCCTCTTTTCCTTTCCAACACATCCATGCATTTTCTCTTCCACCTCCTCTGCTCTTGGCTCAATAACGCACCCATCACAACCTTTCGACTCGCACATATAGTCCCTGCAAACTCCACCACTCGCTCACCGAAATTGGCTTGAAAGACATTTGTGGATCACAAAGAAATATCACCTGAGCTATCTTTGTTCTTTTCTGTTTGATTTGTGGATTGACTGTGAAACGCACAGCGCGCTAACAGCACGCAACACGCACGCCGCACACAAATGTATCCATATTCTTTATTACCCTTCCACCACGAAGGTGAAAGGAGGTTATGTTTTTCACCCCTTTCTGTCTGTTTGGTTTGCTTCTTGGCAAAATCCGTAGATTTTTCCAAAGTAATTGGTTAATCGGTTTTGTTTTGGTTGTTTGTCTGTCAATCGTCTAACAGTCACAAATTCCAAACGCGATAGTCATGAACTTTACCAAGCTGTAGAGGTAAGTCAGTCCTCAACTGAGAAACCTATTGAATTTGAGGTCAAAATGTGTCAAACTTCTAAAATTCATTTTCAACTGAAAAATCATCAATTTACATCGGATTGACTTGGAAATGAAAGCAATTGCACAGTGCATCACTGAATTGGGAAACCAACTATTTTTGAGATCAAAAGGTCAAAAGTCAACTTCTAAAATCTCAATTTCAACTGAAAAATATCTATTTTTAATCCGATTGACCTAGCTGCAATTAAAATTGTCAATTTTTAATCTTAATGAAATGGACAATTTGATGTATCATGGCAACCTTGGATATAACCTGGTGGTTGTCTTAGTGGGTTCGGGTGGCTGCTTGGGAATCCTGGGGTCCTGAGTTTGAGCCCCCGTTGGCCACTGAATAACACCAGGGGGTGCGACTCAGCCTTGTTATCCTTCCAAGGGTCGGCGAAAATGAGTACAGTGTGACTGGTCCCGGTGTATGCCCCGGTTAGAATAGGTGTACCATATTCCTGTGTGGTCGTAAGAGGCGACAGGGTTGGCATACCGGCCATAAAACATTGCCTCAAGGAGGGAACCATGATTGCATTGGAGCCCGCAAAAAAGCTAAACCCTGCTCAGCCAGGGAAAAAATGGCTGTAAAAAAGGGCCTGGGTTTTTTTTTTGTTTTTTTCATGGCAAACCTTTGGAGGCGAGGTGGATTTTGCAAGTATCGTGCTTTGCAGCGATGTCTTTTTTCTTGTCGGATCCATTCTCCTCTGTGTCCTTTGCGGATTTGATTCTGATGAAATTTGTGTACAGGTTGGATGTGTGACAGGAAGAATTGATTTAATTTTGGTGAAGATCCGAATCCAGATCCAATATTTTTTTTTAACTTTAAAAAGTGAATTCCTTTACAATTGAGAGATTGAGCCAAAAACGATGGTGCAGCATGATATTGCAAAATGGTAATTGGCCTGACAGCTTCAGTGGATCAGGCATTGCATGGACAGAGGCAAATGCAGTCTTCGAGTGCCCTTCTCGTTTTATTCTAGTTATTATTGACTGACACTGGTCTTAACAGAAAAAATGGAAGGGCGAATAACATTGAAGAGAGAAATTGATGTTGGGCCAGTGCTTGACTATGCCTCTGGAATAATTACAAACACTGTTGGGTATAATTCACTCAAACATAATCATAACTAATTACATAAAATTCCCCAATGGAGTTAAAGGGCAGTTCAAGCAAAAGGGGGGGGGGGGGGGTCCATCCGATTATTCGATTACTAGGCAGAAGGTAACCCGCCGCTAAGGGCGATCTTACTCCAAGCATTATACATGTTATTTCTGACACATACCATTATTTGGGTGGTGTATAGGTAAGCTGACAGCTGCCTCAATTTGCTCCCGAAAATAAAATAAAAATAATCCGGGTTGAAGTGCATGAAGCAAAAACATACCTACTGCTTATAATTCAAACGCCTTATCTGCGCTGGAAAACGTGGGGACAGGAATACTGTGGTGTAAATGATGGAGACTTGTCATAAACCCTCATCCACGAGAGGCGGCGCTACAACGATAACACAATTTAACATAAAGATATTTCAATCTCTCTCTCCCTCCCCCCCCTCCAGTACCACCCGGATGACTAATTGGGGTCATGCTGATCCTATTGTCGCAAATCTTGATGTAATCAGCCCCAAACTGTAGTCGGAGTAGCGGCGACACACACACAACAATAAACCTGGTCCTGAATTATAGTAAGGATAACGTAAAAGGAGATTGGATTTGATGGGGGCGATTTAAGAGTTAAACACAAAGGGAAAAGAGGGAGAAAGAGCAGACAAGAGTGGGTATAGGGTGACGATGATGTGCTGGACATCAGATCCTGGTCATTGCTAATTGGGTTAAAAAAACACGAACATTCATCAAGAGATAACCTGAATTACTCCCAAGGCATTTGCTTTGCAATATCATGTAACAGTATAATATTATACACCAGGACCCGACATTCCGCAGTTCCAAAATCGCGAGTTCCACGTATTTGCGGTAGATAATTTGGCGACATGCCATTGGCGAAATTGCCCTAAACATGGATTCATGTTTTTTGCGGCGATTATTATTATTTTTTTTAGTCCATAGAGTCAGAGCATAATAGTTTCAAAACATATCTTCCACAAGCCCATGTATAAAGCAGGCTGGATGTACGTACAGTACAATACTGTCACGTATGCAAAAAAAAAAGATATCTTTCACGAGCCCGGAACATGACCTGCTTCCGGGTACGTGGTATTGTACTTTGGCGGCATAAACAATAGTTTTCCCGCGAGATGTCTCCCAGTGTAACAAGTCATTACCCGCAACGCATCCCCGTGAAGTTACTTACAAAATGAAAAACACCAACATCATTTTTGATGTATCCAGTAACTTACAGGTCGCTACATACGGGACACTAACACGATCGGAAACATTCAGCGCATCTTAGTGCAAGTCACTAAATCTTAGCTACAAACAGATCACCAGCTGAGATGTTAACATTTAAAACATCAGTATAAACTGTCTGTAGATAGAAAAGATGTCATTTCCTGTGAGTCAAAGAATGGAACGTTCAGCATATAATATTTAGTGTAATTGCAGCGAGCTAACATACGGACCTAAATTACACAATGATATTCGCTCACCGCACAATCTAATTATCAGCTTGCCGATACAGCATCACGTGGAAAAATCCCACAAACAATCGCAGACTACTCACTCCTCCCGCAGTTACCCACAATGCACGTGTCAAGATCGTAGAGAAGCGTGCCTTGCGGACACGACATTCCCTGCAGAACACAGTAAGCCTCATCGAGGAGAAGGGGTACCTGCCGGAGCAGGACTTTGACGGTGAGACAACCGGCTTGTTTTGGAAAAAGATGAATGACCAAGAAAGTTCATCTCTATAGTGGCAAGAGAGCAAAGCAGCCGGTATCAAGGCCGCAAAGGACGGGTATCATTCTCCTCTGTGGCAAAAACGCCGAAGGGACTTCATGATAAAGCCCATGATGCTCTCCGTTCCTGAACCCACGTGCGGCTGAATAACAAAAAACAAGCAGGTGTCTGCCGCCGTGTACTGGAGGGTGAACATGGAAGGCATAGGTGACGTCTGAACTTTTTGTGGACTGGGATCCATACCCGTTCCGTTCCTCAAGTCAAGAGGTAAACTGGCCAGGAAAGACCTTTCGTTCAGGTACTCCTGCTGCTTGACAATGCTCCTGGCCACCCCATGGATTGAACAAGCACATCCTTCATTGCCTCATAAATCATCATCATCTTCTCATTTTGTTAAAGTTTACGTGTGCTGTGTTCGTTGGAATAAAAAATTTGAAACGGAACAGGAAGACGTATGTTTTGTTTTTTTGTTTCACGTACGGGTACGGTATGTTAATAGTTAGGGAATTTTAGGCAATTGGTATTGACCATCTGTGAAAAAATTGCTTACCAAAAAATTTCTTCACCACGTAATTCATACTAGGTGTCTATACACCTATCATTAGTGTCAACCCAAATCCTTGTGGAAAATTCTGGGGAGGCCAATGCAAGTTCGGGTGCTCCAGAGGACCTGGCGCGAAAAAAAAAAATCGGAAAATTCTTTTGCCAAATATTAGACTTGTGGGATGTCTAACTAGGGGTTTTTTGGGGGTGCTGAATTGATTCCAACCATTAGATTTGAGGAAAAATGAATCCCTGCCGGTAACACATATGATAACGATCATTTTTTAGACAAGCCGGGTAGGCGAACATGGCTGCTCGCATCTAGATGGAAGTTGGCCGACGCGACTAGCCCGTATTCATGTAACATGCCTATCAATGCAATTTGCATTTCTTTGAGCAATCGAATGGACCACGGTGCGATGATCAGAGTACAAATTAGCGAAACATAGAGTATGCATGTATCCGGAGAATTTTTCGTATTTGTATGTAGCATGTCCACAATAAGTGTACGATGTACGATAAAGTATTTTAGTTGTTGCTAAGGCAAGGAGGTGTGCATAGCAACCGCAATTCATTTTTGTGTTACATGCTAGCCATCATTGGTACACATTTCACCCAAGTTTCAATCCAAAATCAGACTTTTCTCTTGAGATATTCGCAATTAACCGGTTTCTCTGAATGTTACACATGTTACTCGCCAAAAACCTATCTCCTCCTAACAAATATTTTTTGTTAGGGCTGCAAATTGGCATGAAGGGAGCTGATAGATTGCACACAGAACTCTAAGCTTCGATTTTTCGATTGTTTTTTTATTTTCGATTTTTTGCCACTTTAAAGGGCCGTTGCTCTGCCGTTTGCTAGGGCCCGGGGTCCCATATGTCGAAAAGCAACACGATTCCCAGAAATATTGGTCCGACGCTACCAAATTTCATTGGATCGTTGAGTGGTTTTAGCCCCTAGGCTTGACCAAAGTTTCCGCGGAGACAGACAGACAGATGGAAATGTCGCAGAATAAGGGTACTCTAGCCGAGCAGCAATATCCTCAGACTGTGTTTTGGTGGTAATTTGGCTCAATTGATTCAGATTGGTTCAAAATTGTGCTTGAAACCAGCATACAACATTTGTTTGAAACGCATGTATAATTGTTGGTTATACTTGTGGCTCATGCTCAGTAGAAATTAATCTGTGTTTAAGCTGACGTTAGGCAAGAGCTTTTAAGGCTATAAAATTATGTGTTAACCGACTCAAATAGAAGTTGAATATATTCAACGTAGAGTGGACCTATTAATGTTAAAACACATCACTGTATATGTGTGTTCTGTCTGTTTTGTGTCAAAAATTTCATGTCTGTCCTGTTTGTTTACAAAAAAAAGTCTTATTTTTTTTAGGACAGTATGGACAAGGATGTGACTGAAACTGGCTTGAGGTGTTTCATCTGTGGTGGGTTGTCCGGGATTGAAAAGCATATGCTCTCAAAAGTCTCCAATAAAGCCACCCACGGAATCCTTATCACTTCTGAACTTTGTGGGCGATGCGGCGTTGAGTACCTGTCCACAACCGACGTTAAAAAAAGAACGCCAAATGAGAGAGATAAGGATGCTGTCAACACCATGTTGGGTGGTTGGAGGAAGTCAACCCTTTCGATGCCACACCGGGAACAAGAAAGACTCTGGTGTCCTTCTCAAACTGGGTTAGCAGGCACTCCCGAAGAAAAGTCAACGCTGATGCAAAGCAGAAGAAGTTGGCAGATGCCAATACAGGCTAAGATGGATAGGAAAAACTGTTGTGGATGTAATGGTAACCAACACAAGGTTCAAATCACTTGCAAGCCTCAATCTGGACCCAAAGTCAAAAATGGCGAGAAGCTGGTCATTGACTCACTGGAAGCCTATTCAAAAACCGCCTCATTGTCCATCAGTGAGCATGAAGTCAAGACGCAAAGAAGCTTCTGCGCTTTGGATTTACGCCAAAAAACCGATGTCTGTTTGACAAAAATCAAAAAGTTGCGAAAGCAGACAAGGCTGCCCTAGGCCAAAAGTCCCTGAAGGCATGTGTGGCACCTGTCGAACAACCCCCCTGCACAAAGCCTTTGTGGTTGAATGGTGGGTGGCTCCTGCACAATGTCAAGTGGGAGGCTAACCTTACTGGAAGGATGTTGCC
>CM068954.1:189358469-189384876 GCA_035128595.1 Eptatretus atami | reverse complement strand
ATTGCCTCCAAGGGGGCCAGCTATGTATGGCCTTCGGGGTGGAGTTATTAGATGCCTCCCAAGGGCGGAGCTATGAATGCCTTCAGGGGTGGATTATAGATGGCCTCCCAAGGTGGATGGGCTATGAAATGCTTCAGGGGTGGAGTATAAATGCCATCCCCAAGTGGTGGAGCTATGGAATGCCTATCAGGGTGGAGTATATAGATGCGCCTCCCAAGGGGTGAGCGAGCTATGAATGCCTTCAGCGGGTGGAGTTATAGATGTCCCCCCCATCCAGGGGGCAGGAAGCTATGAATGCCTTCAGGGGTGGAGTTATGATCTCAATGGATGAGCTATGTGACCTCGGGGAGTATAGAAGCCATCACAGGGTGAGCTATGAATGCCTTCAGGGTGGACTTATAGATGCCATCCCAGTGGTGGAAGCTATGAATGCCTTCAGGGTGGATTATAGATGCCTCCCAGGGGCAGGAGCTATGCATGCCTTCAGGTGTTGGTTATAAAGATAGCCTCCCAGTGGCAGGAGCTGATGAATGCCTTCAGCGGGTCGGAGTTTATAGATGCCTCCCAAGTGGATGGAGCTATGAAATGCCTTCAGGGGTGGAGTTATAGATGCCTCCAAGGGGCCGGAGCTATGAATGCTCGATTGTAGGCGCTAGACTGCCTCAGGGTGGAGTTATAGATGCCATCCCAAGTGAGGTGGAGCTCTGAATGCCTTCAGGCGGTGGCAGTTAATAGATCGCCTCCCAAGTGGGCGGAGCTATGAATGCCTCAGGGGTGAGTTGTAAAGATGGCTCCCAAGGTGGGGAGCTATAATCCTTCAGGGGTGGAGTTGTAGATTGCCTCCCAAGGGGCGGAGCTATGAATGCCTTCGGGTGTGGAGTTATAGATGCCCCCCAAGGGGTGGAGCTATTGCAATGCCTTCAGGGGTAGGATGTTGTTAGATAGCCTCCCAGGGGGGAGCTATGAATGCTTACGGGTGGAGTTATAGATGGCCTCCCAAAGGGTGGAGCCTACTGAATGCCTTCAGGGGTGGAGTGTGAATGCCTCCGCAAGTGGGCGGAGCTATGGAATGCCTTCAGGGGTGGAGTTATAGATGCCTCCCAAGGGCGGGAGCTAGAATGCTTCAGGTGAGTTGGTACGATGCCTCCCAAGGGGGCGAGCTATGCCATGCTTCAGGGAGTTGTTGTAGATGCTCCCAAGGGGTGGAGCTATGCAATGCCTTCAGGGGTGACAGTGTTGTAGATGCCTCCAAGTGGGCTGGAGCTAGAATGCCTTCAAGGGGTGGATGTTTGTAGATGCCTCCCAAGTGGGGAGTATGATTGCCTTCAGGGTGGAGTGTTGTAGATTGCCTCCCAAGTGGGCGAGCTATGAATGCCTTCAGGGGTGAGTTATCCACCATCCCCTGGTTGTTTGGGTTCCAACGGGGAAATAAACCCGTTGGTTTTACCAGAGTTAAGCTTCCGTGTCTCTCTTCACCGGCCCGTGCACGTGCTTGGCCGCAATCAATTCAGAACATCTCCTCAGGAGTTGAAGCCGCTCGGACAATCGCGGGATTTTAACCTCCACGCATGACTGACTCCTGGCGTTAGTTGAGCCCCGTCGGATGCTACAATATGTATTGATTTTTTTATCTCCATTACCTTATTTTGTGGTGTTCCCTGGTATCTTCTTCCAACTCGAGCAGGGAGCGCCCAGGGGTATTGCCCGTATTTTTCAATTGAGGACCGGAAATCGCGCCTGTTTCCTGGCTAGGCGTCAGGAATGGGGTAGGTTCCTACCCGAGGATTCCGAACTCACCCCTACCCCTGGCTCACTTCCATCATCGCTTGTGGCCTCAGCACTGTGCTATTACAACGCACGTCTGCCATTTTTTGTGTCGGCAGTCTTATTCCCGCGCGCGTGTCAATAGTATTAAAAAAAAACTTTCCTAAATTTTCATCGTGATCGCCTGCACTCTACTGACACCAATTAACAATAAATTGGAAGTCCTCGTGTTCTAATCCACTCATGATCAACAAAATATAGATCAGGTTTCAGCATCCTACATGCCTGACATCAAATCTTAGTCAGTGGGTGTTCGAAAGAATCCCGCTTTGACACCAAATTTATGTCCCAGCCGATTGACACCGGACGCTGGACTGAACTCGCTTTTACTCCCTGGACTGCATCCTACCCTAGGAGGGTGTATGAAATGACTATTCGACCAACTAGAGTAAAAAAAAAACCTGTCAAATGGCAGAGGCAGCTCCGTGTGTGAGCAATGGCCATCCATAATCTAGTGCCCAACTGTGTCTGTGATGTCCTCCTGCAGTTGAGGTACTTTTTAAAGTTGGGTGTTCATTTCCCTGGTTCTCTGCATTTGCTCCGACTGCAGGCGAGTGAATCTCACCCTTATAAGATATGCATTCGATGCCACCTCGAGTCGTGGTGATCAGTGCCCAGAAGAGATACTCTTCTATCTGGGGGATTTCAATGCATCGATGGAACGATAGGATGCTATGAGACGTGTGTTTGGTCCCATGGGTCTGGAACTATGAGACCAGAAATAGCAACTAAGTTCCTTGATTTGCAAGAATCATGGACTTCAGGGTGCCGGTTTCATGGTTTCAGCCGCCCACAGCCTCATCGCGAGCTTGAGCTATTCAACCCTAGTGGTGTGGAAGAGGGGATTGACATGTGGCTCCGTTGATGGTCGCTGAGGATGATCCAGAACTGCAGGTCGACCGGAGTGTTCAGTTCCTCAATACCGACCACAGGCTTGTTGTAGCAAGCTCTGAGTTGCAATTTAAATCCAGGAGAATGGTTACCATCCCAACCTAGTTGGATGTATGGCAAGCTCAAGGTCGAGAGGGTATGCAGGAAGTTTGTGATAGGCTGTATGGGAATGTGTGGAGTCCTTATGCTTTTTGGGAATCCTGAGAGTTGTGGAGTGGGCTTAAACACGACACAATCATTGATGTTGGCTTGAGATGTCTTGGAACCTCATCCGCGTTAAGAAGAATTTTATCTCAAGGTGACGCTGTGATACCATTGTACCGCAGTGCCGAGGTGCAGAGAATGACAGCTGAGCTGTTCAGGGAGCTGAGGCGAGTGAGAAAGGTGTAGCGTGCAGCAAGGCTGGGACAAGGAGGGGCCGTGATGTGCGAGGAACTGTGAGGGGGTCGTAGCATCACCTGTGGTCAAGTGATTCTCGTCTGCTTACAGAGGAATTCGCGCATTGCTTCATCCAAGCCCATCCCTCTGTGGACGCAGTTAGATTGGAGGGTGGAGGCTCTTGCCAGAGGAGTCCGAAGTGAAGTGCCCGCTGGGCCGGTTACTTTGAGCGGCTGCACCAGGTTGATCCACCAGCTGTTGAGTTGGATGTCAGAGATGTTACTATCCCTATTGCTCCAATCAACTGTGATCCACCTTCATTTGTGGAAACACAGGCTGTGGTGAACCAATTGAAATGGTGTAAAGCTTTTGGGAACTGTGGCATCCATGCTGAACTTCTCAAGGCTGGTAAAAATGCTGCACTCGTGTCGTTACATACAGTTCTGTGCTCTGCCTGCAACACAGGCATCATCCCAGGCAACATCCTTCCAGTAAGGTTAGCCTCCCACTTGACATTGTGCAGGAGCCACCCACCATTCAACCACAAAGGCTTTGTGCAGGGGGGTTGTTCGACAGGTGCCACACATGCCTTCAGGGACTTTTGGCCTAGGGCAGCCTTGTCTGCTTTCGCAACTTTTTGATTTTTGTCAAACAGACATCGGTTTTTTGGCGTAAATCCAAAGCGCAGAAGCTTCTTTGCGTCTTGACTTCATGCTCACTGATGGACAATGAGGCGGTTTTTGAATAGGCTTCCAGTGAGTCAATGACCAGCTTCTCGCCATTTTTGACTTTGGGTCCAGATTGAGGCTTGCAAGTGATTTGAACCTTGTGTTGGTTACCATTACATCCACAACAGTTTTTCCTATCCATCTTAGCCTGTATTGGCATCTGCCAACTTCTTCTGCTTTGCATCAGCGTTGACTTTTCTTCGGGAGTGCCTGCTAACCCAGTTTGAGAAGGACACCAGAGTCTTTCTTGTTCCCGGTGTGGCATCGAAAGGGTTGACTTCCTCCAACCACCCAACATGGTGTTGACAGCATCCTTATCTCTCTCATTTGGCGTTCTTTTTTTAACGTCGGTTGTGGACAGGTACTCAACGCCGCATCGCCCACAAAGTTCAGAAGTGATAAGGATTCCGTGGGTGGCTTTATTGGAGACTTTTGAGAGCATATGCTTTTCAATCCCGGACAACCCACCACAGATGAAACACCTCAAGCCAGTTTCAGTCACATCCTTGTCCATACTGTCCTAAAAAAAATAAGACTTTTTTTTGTAAACAAACAGGACAGACATGAAATTTTTGACACAAAACAGACAGAACACACATATACAGTGATGTGTTTTAACATTAATAGGTCCACTCTACGTTGAATATATTCAACTTCTATTTGAGTCGGTTAACACATAATTTTATAGCCTTAAAAGCTCTTGCCTAACGTCAGCTTAAACACAGATTAATTTCTACTGAGCATGAGCCACAAGTATAACCAACAATTATACATGCGTTTCAAACAAATGTTGTATGCTGGTTTCAAGCACAATTTTGAACCAATCTGAATCAATTGAGCCAAATTACCACCAAAACACAGTCTGAGGATATTGCTGCTCGGCTAGAGTACCCTTATTCTGCGACATTTCCATCTGTCTGTCTGTCTCCGCGGAAACTTTGGTCAAGCCTAGGGGCTAAAACCACTCAACGATCCAATGAAATTTGGTAGCGTCGGACCAATATTTCTGGGAATCGTGTTGCTTTTCGACATATGGGACCCCGGGCCCTAGCAAACGGCAGAGCAACGGCCCTTTAAAGTGGCAAAAAATCGAAAATAAAAAAACAATCGAAAAATCGAAGCTTAGAGTTCTGTGTGCAATCTATCAGCTCCCTTCATGCCAATTTGCAGCCCTAACAAAAAATATTTGTTAGGAGGAGATAGGTTTTTGGCGAGTAACATGTGTAACATTCAGAGAAACCGGTTAATTGCGAATATCTCAAGAGAAAAGTCTGATTTTGGATTGAAACTTGGGTGAAATGTGTACCAATGATGGCTAGCATGTAACACAAAAATGAATTGCGGTTGCTATGCACACCTCCTTGCCTTAGCAACAACTAAAATACTTTATCGTACATCGTACACTTATTGTGGACATGCTACATACAAATACGAAAAATTCTCCGGATACATGCATACTCTATGTTTCGCTAATTTGTACTCTGATCATCGCACCGTGGTCCATTCGATTGCTCAAAGAAATGCAAATTGCATTGATAGGCATGTTACATGAATACGGGCTAGTCGCGTCGGCCAACTTCCATCTAGATGCGAGCAGCCATGTTCGCCTACCCGGCTTGTCTAAAAAATGATCGTTATCATATGTGTTACCGGCAGGGATTCATTTTTCCTCAAATCTAATGGTTGGAATCAATTCAGCACCCCCAAAAAACCCCTAGTTAGACATCCCACAAGTCTAATATTTGGCAAAAGAATTTTCCGATTTTTTTTTTTCGCGCCAGGTCCTCTGGAGCACCCGAACTTGCATTGGCCTCCCCAGAATTTTCCACAAGGATTTGGGTTGACACTAATGATAGGTGTATAGACACCTAGTATGAATTACGTGGTGAAGAAATTTTTTGGTAAGCAATTTTTTCACAGATGGTCAATACCAATTGCCTAAAATTCCCTAACTATTAACATACCGTACCCGTACGTGAAACAAAAAAACAAAACATACGTCTTCCTGTTCCGTTTCAAATTTTTTATTCCAACGAACACAGCACACGTAAACTTTAACAAAATGAGAAGATGATGATGATTTATGAGGCAATGAAGGATGTGCTTGTTCAATCCATGGGGTGGCCAGGAGCATTGTCAAGCAGCAGGAGTACCTGAACGAAAGGTCTTTCCTGGCCAGTTTACCTCTTGACTTGAGGAACGGAACGGGTATGGATCCCAGTCCACAAAAAGTTCAGACGTCACCTATGCCTTCCATGTTCACCCTCCAGTACACGGCGGCAGACACCTGCTTGTTTTTTGTTATTCAGCCGCACGTGGGTTCAGGAACGGAGAGCATCATGGGCTTTATCATGAAGTCCCTTCGGCGTTTTTGCCACAGAGGAGAATGATACCCGTCCTTTGCGGCCTTGATACCGGCTGCTTTGCTCTCTTGCCACTATAGAGATGAACTTTCTTGGTCATTCATCTTTTTCCAAAACAAGCCGGTTGTCTCACCGTCAAAGTCCTGCTCCGGCAGGTACCCCTTCTCCTCGATGAGGCTTACTGTGTTCTGCAGGGAATGTCGTGTCCGCAAGGCACGCTTCTCTACGATCTTGACACGTGCATTGTGGGTAACTGCGGGAGGAGTGAGTAGTCTGCGATTGTTTGTGGGATTTTTCCACGTGATGCTGTATCGGCAAGCTGATAATTAGATTGTGCGGTGAGCGAATATCATTGTGTAATTTAGGTCCGTATGTTAGCTCGCTGCAATTACACTAAATATTATATGCTGAACGTTCCATTCTTTGACTCACAGGAAATGACATCTTTTCTATCTACAGACAGTTTATACTGATGTTTTAAATGTTAACATCTCAGCTGGTGATCTGTTTGTAGCTAAGATTTAGTGACTTGCACTAAGATGCGCTGAATGTTTCCGATCGTGTTAGTGTCCCGTATGTAGCGACCTGTAAGTTACTGGATACATCAAAAATGATGTTGGTGTTTTTCATTTTGTAAGTAACTTCACGGGGATGCGTTGCGGGTAATGACTTGTTACACTGGGAGACATCTCGCGGGAAAACTATTGTTTATGCCGCCAAAGTACAATACCACGTACCCGGAAGCAGGTCATGTTCCGGGCTCGTGAAAGATATCTTTTTTTTTTGCATACGTGACAGTATTGTACTGTACGTACATCCAGCCTGCTTTATACATGGGCTTGTGGAAGATATGTTTTGAAACTATTATGCTCTGACTCTATGGACTAAAAAAAATAATAATAATCGCCGCAAAAAACATGAATCCATGTTTAGGGCAATTTCGCCAATGGCATGTCGCCAAATTATCTACCGCAAATACGTGGAACTCGCGATTTTGGAACTGCGGAATGTCGGGTCCTGGTGTATAATATTATACTGTTACATGATATTGCAAAGCAAATGCCTTGGGAGTAATTCAGGTTATCTCTTGATGAATGTTCGTGTTTTTTTAACCCAATTAGCAATGACCAGGATCTGATGTCCAGCACATCATCGTCACCCTATACCCACTCTTGTCTGCTCTTTCTCCCTCTTTTCCCTTTGTGTTTAACTCTTAAATCGCCCCCATCAAATCCAATCTCCTTTTACGTTATCCTTACTATAATTCAGGACCAGGTTTATTGTTGTGTGTGTGTCGCCGCTACTCCGACTACAGTTTGGGGCTGATTACATCAAGATTTGCGACAATAGGATCAGCATGACCCCAATTAGTCATCCGGGTGGTACTGGAGGGGGGGGAGGGAGAGAGAGATTGAAATATCTTTATGTTAAATTGTGTTATCGTTGTAGCGCCGCCTCTCGTGGATGAGGGTTTATGACAAGTCTCCATCATTTACACCACAGTATTCCTGTCCCCACGTTTTCCAGCGCAGATAAGGCGTTTGAATTATAAGCAGTAGGTATGTTTTTGCTTCATGCACTTCAACCCGGATTATTTTTATTTTATTTTCGGGAGCAAATTGAGGCAGCTGTCAGCTTACCTATACACCACCCAAATAATGGTATGTGTCAGAAATAACATGTATAATGCTTGGAGTAAGATCGCCCTTAGCGGCGGGTTACCTTCTGCCTAGTAATCGAATAATCGGATGGACCCCCCCCCCCCCCCTTTTGCTTGAACTGCCCTTTAACTCCATTGGGGAATTTTATGTAATTAGTTATGATTATGTTTGAGTGAATTATACCCAACAGTGTTTGTAATTATTCCAGAGGCATAGTCAAGCACTGGCCCAACATCAATTTCTCTCTTCAATGTTATTCGCCCTTCCATTTTTTCTGTTAAGACCAGTGTCAGTCAATAATAACTAGAATAAAACGAGAAGGGCACTCGAAGACTGCATTTGCCTCTGTCCATGCAATGCCTGATCCACTGAAGCTGTCAGGCCAATTACCATTTTGCAATATCATGCTGCACCATCGTTTTTGGCTCAATCTCTCAATTGTAAAGGAATTCACTTTTTAAAGTTAAAAAAAAATATTGGATCTGGATTCGGATCTTCACCAAAATTAAATCAATTCTTCCTGTCACACATCCAACCTGTACACAAATTTCATCAGAATCAAATCCGCAAAGGACACAGAGGAGAATGGATCCGACAAGAAAAAAGACATCGCTGCAAAGCACGATACTTGCAAAATCCACCTCGCCTCCAAAGGTTTGCCATGAAAAAAACAAAAAAAAAACCCAGGCCCTTTTTTACAGCCATTTTTTCCCTGGCTGAGCAGGGTTTAGCTTTTTTGCGGGCTCCAATGCAATCATGGTTCCCTCCTTGAGGCAATGTTTTATGGCCGGTATGCCAACCCTGTCGCCTCTTTACACAACACAGGGATATGGTACACTATTTAACCGGGGCATACACCGGCCTAGTACACATGGTACTCATTATTCGCCGATCTCCGGAAGGATACAGCTGAGTCGCACCCCCTGGTGTTATTCAGTGGCCAACGGGGGCTCAAACTCAGGACCCCAGGATTCCCAAGCAGCCACCCGAACCCACTAAGACAACCACCAGGTTATATCCAAGGTTGCCATGATACATCAAATTGTCCATTTCATTAAGATTAAAAATTGACAATTTTAATTGCAGCTAGGTCAATCGGATTAAAAATAGATATTTTTCAGTTGAAATTGAGATTTTAGAAGTTGACTTTTGACCTTTTGATCTCAAAAATAGTTGGTTTCCCAATTCAGTGATGCACTGTGCAATTGCTTTCATTTCCAAGTCAATCCGATGTAAATTGATGATTTTTCAGTTGAAAATGAATTTTAGAAGTTTGACACATTTTGACCTCAAATTCAATAGGTTTCTCAGTTGAGGACTGACTTACCTCTACAGCTTGGTAAAGTTCATGACTATCGCGTTTGGAATTTGTGACTGTTAGACGATTGACAGACAAACAACCAAAACAAAACCGATTAACCAATTACTTTGGAAAAATCTACGGATTTTGCCAAGAAGCAAACCAAACAGACAGAAAGGGGTGAAAAACATAACCTCCTTTCACCTTCGTGGTGGAAGGGTAATAAAGAATATGGATACATTTGTGTGCGGCGTGCGTGTTGCGTGCTGTTAGCGCGCTGTGCGTTTCACAGTCAATCCACAAATCAAACAGAAAAGAACAAAGATAGCTCAGGTGATATTTCTTTGTGATCCACAAATGTCTTTCAAGCCAATTTCGGTGAGCGAGTGGTGGAGTTTGCAGGGACTATATGTGCGAGTCGAAAGGTTGTGATGGGTGCGTTATTGAGCCAAGAGCAGAGGAGGTGGAAGAGAAAATGCATGGATGTGTTGGAAAGGAAAAGAGGATATGAGCAGTAATTGTGTGATGAAGACTGTGCAGACGTTGAGAGGTGGGCATGGGGCATTGCAGAACACATGTAAGAAGAGAGAAAAAAAAAAAAACCGAGGAAGACGAGGAGCACGAGTTTTTTCTTTTGTTTGTGTTTCATTGCCTTGTTAAAGAGAGCTGTGTGGAAGCCGATGAGTTTTTTTTTTTTAGAGGTCATTATTTTTTCGTATTGGACGAGATTGGAGTTGGTTAAAATAAAATAATTTAATAGCGTCAGGAAATATTGTGTTGAAAGTAAAAGAAAGGTGTTGACATTGAACAGGAACTGGTGAGTCACTCGCATGGGAGAAAATATGTGTTCACTAAATTGAAAATGAGCAGGAAAGGCCGGGTTACGGGCTCAAAGATGGCCTTAGGTCCTGGAGTTAACATAGTACACACTCACCTCTAACTGACCAGCCTGTGTTTGAAGATGTTTGAGAGCAGTACCCAAGAGCATGAGATGAACTTGATGGTAGCATTTGTTTGCGATTGCTCGAGTCGCCCATAGTTTCTATTACATTCCCGTTCTTCATCCTTCGCTATACTTTGTCTTGCAGACCCACATGAAAAAACATTCAAACAGAGTCACAAAAAGCAATATTCAAGACGTACTTGTGCGTCACTATCCATCTGCTCGGTAGGTTACTTCGCTGTCGTTTATTTATTATTGTGAAATGTCACAAAGAAGATTCATAATTGTAGGAGCATGGAATACCAAACGTCCTAGTTGGCAAGAGATGGTGTTTGATCATTTAAGGCTGCGCGCGGTTTATTTGTTTTGCCCTGTGTGGTGCGCGCAGTACTTTTACTGTGTTGTACGCCGGAAGTTACAGTGTCTCAACCGACCCAAAGGACGGCACTGTTGGGGCGTCGATGTCGAGAAAGGGAAACGACAAACGGTACCACGCTGTACTTTCAGCTTACTTCTTGTTTGTTGGTCCGCTGTGTAATTCACAACAAACACTCAGTAATACATCAAAACCGTTGAGAAGTATTTGAACGAGAATTCAAGTTCAAGCCATCTTGGTCAAACAAAGTTTCGTCGTTAGTAGTTGGTATGTCATTTCTTATTTTATCAATATGTGGTCTTGCAACATACTAATGTTTGCGATTTTATTTTCCTTAGTAATGCTTTTGTGCATTCTTTCTTTGTGCTCAAATCACGGATTCCGCAATCTTCTTTTCTCCATTTACTGGCAGGTTAGTATTTTTAACGTGTGTAAGGTATATTTGTTATTGCATGGTTATTGCCTTAGGATTGAAGGTGGATGGCTTGGAAACCTTTGGGTCCTGAATTTGCAGCCCTGTATACCGTTTTAATTAATACCAGGTGGGGTTGACTTCAGCCTGTTTATCCTTTGATGGTCGGTGAAATGAGTACCGAGTGTACTCGGATAATAACCATTGGGGGTAATCTGCGTTGGAGTGGCAAACCCATCAGGGACTGCACTCTTCCAATGAAACTGCTCGGCAGCTCTTTGTTACCTTCACGACCAAAGGAATGGTATTATTATTTACTTATTATTATTAAGGGTATTATTTGTATTGCGATCCACTCCTATTAACAAGTCCATTAGAAAAAGGTTTTACTCAGACCCACCTCTAATGAAAAAAAAAATTAATAATTTTTTGAGGAGGAATATTAATGTCGTCTGTTCTATTCTGTGTGGTCTCACTTTCCTTGTGTTGCCTCCATAGCCCCACTGGAGTGGCCTTTGGGTCCTGTGAAGGTGAGCTCTGCTTAAGATCCCTCCCCCCTTTTCTCCCCATGTTTCATGGACACACACTACATCACTTAACAGATATGCTCAACATTTAGGTATTCAAACACATTGCAGTAAGTTTGGCCGCTATTCTCTTAGTGTCTGTAAAAGCACAAAACATTCACCTATCAAATATACGTTTCTTGGCAATTGCAAGGCAGAACTGTTTATCAAATCAGCGTCCCATGAACGTGATGGAGTTCTGACAATTGCAATATTTAGATGCAAGGCAGTAGTTAGCGCAGGCTGTCCCTGTAAATATTGTTATGGTTCTGCAAACCGCCATGCCTCAAAGGCAACATGCAGCGATCCCCGGCAGTTATTTAGTTGGGGTCTTCGTGAGTCTGATCTTCCCCTCTTTGCGGAGTGGGTTACAGACGAAGTGATTGCGTGGGTCTTTATAGCTAGCGTCTAATTGTACTCTATCTCCCTTCATCTGATTTCCATTTCAACCTTTCCTTTTAGTGCCGTGGTACAATTCAAATCAAGCAAGCCAAGCAAACACACAAATATGAATAACAAGCACCAAGCAGCTCGTGAAGCATCACAAAAAAACGAAGACTCTGCCCGGACGCACAGCATGGCGCAGCCTTCGTTCAGATCTGCGCACAATTTACAAACAGCATGCTCACTTGCCACCCTGCTATCAAAGCTCAAACACTCAACCACAACATCTCCTCCGCACACGGGAAAAATATTCCCGCGCCTCTCGTACCTCTGTATTGATACAATTCAACACATTAAACAGAGGTGTTGCTGCATGGCTCAAGGTACTCGACCGCGTGATACGTGGACAGAAACGGACGTTAACAGCACACAACCGCATCTCGGCACGGGATTGCCCGAATGGGCACGCAGGATTGATTCACCTGCGTCCAGTCGCCAGAAACGCAGGATGGGCGGCCCCGGGGGGAGGGGAGTCGTGGAAGAATCGTCCGGGAGTTTTCGGTACAAAGAGCTAGGGCTGTGTCATGCCGGATGTGGCGAATTGAGACTGCTTCTGGCCCCAGGAGCCTGGGAGGGCGTGGATTGGACCGCCGTAGTCAATAGGGAAGCGCGATTCGGGTCGCTTCGGGTCGTCACCAACCTTCGCCGTGGCTTATAAAAGCAGATCGCGAGCTTCCGCCCTCTTTTCGCCTGCCTGCCTCGCCCTCTCCTTCGCCTCTTTGTCCGCCTCCTTCTTCCCTGCTACTCGTTGTCTGCCTGTGCTGGATCGACACTCGTGGTTGGTGTTGTGACATGCCGTTCTTCATGGGACCAGTGCGGAAGCACACGTTTTCACGACGCCCAGCAAAGTGAATAAGCAGGAGATAACGCGCCGATACTTGAGGTGGGAAAGCTCAGCGGAAGGATCCCACTGAGGTAACACGCTACAACTCAGACTTTTGCACGACTAGGACTAGGAATATTTTGCCTCACGCATCTTCTCTCCTCTCTTCTTTCCACCCCTCTTTTCTCGTCCCCTTTGATGTACAAAAGAGGCATCCACTTATTCGCAATACAGTTTCCTCTTGGCACAGACACCACATCCCCGACATCTGCACCACCCCACACCACCCACTCTCCCACACGCTTAGACACCAGTCATTTCTCTCCCAAAGCGTACTAGTGTGCGTTGTCGGCCGACCGCGACCAGGTATGCTGATGGGCAACGTGGTCTCATCTGCTCTTTCCTATCTCGCTAGTCATAACTATCCCTCGGGTTTTGTGTGTGTGTAAGGTGATGCGCCTTGTCGAGCACAAGTTTAGATTGTAGAAGCTGAATGGGATAAGTCTGCTCTGTGTCTGACTTTTTGTAAATTGCTTGCCTTTCTGTGCGCACCTCACAAATTACTTGCCCTATCCACTGCTATAGCTAATAAAACCCATTTTACTGTGCCACAAACTGCACCTTTCTCCACTGAATTGTAATAAATGCTTTGTATGAAATGCTGTACCAAGCTCGGTTTTACATCTTTTCCTTCATTGGTTCCCGCATGGTTCGTGATCTTAGCTAGCTTAAGCCGGGATGTTATCCCAACGATCTGTTTTCGAGCTACGTACGTCTTGGGCATTGCGCTCAGCTGCATCTGATCCGGTGATGTGATACGTTTAACAAGGATTCGAGGCGTGTCTCCGTAATTAGATCACGTGACCAATTAGTACCGGTATTTCATTAGACGGAGGACCCTTAAGGTCCAGTGGTTTGAGTTATTGGCATTCACGGTCGTTATTAGAGACCTGCCACATCAGAGTTTTATTACGTAGTTTGTGACGACCTGTAGATCCGGACGATCGTGACCCCGGGGACCGAGCACCAAAATATGTGTCGGATATTGAGGTTGAAAAGCGACAAGCCGCTTCTTATCTCCGCACACTGTATCCCGCACAACATGGGCATGGAGTCGTCTTTATCGGCCTCCGTACGCGTTTTGTGCGTCGTGCTGGCTGTGTTTCCTGTGTTGTGAAAACACCATTACGTGCAGCCTCTGAGTATTCATTCATAGCTTTTTAATGCAACGGCAAATCTTCCCCAGATTCAGTCGGAAGCTCGAGTCGAAATCCCTGCACTGCTAAGCACACTAATATGACTTGCTTGCACACGTTAGGTTTTAGGCTCACCTCGGACGAGGGACTCTGTGCAAGCAGTTTCCTCACCAGCGGCTGCCCACCGCTGGCCTCCATGAGGCCCACCTCACAGCGAAGGCGCACGTGGCTGATTTACCTCAGGGAATAATCAGCGAAAAGAAGAGTGGGACGAAATGAAGAAGAAAAAATATTTAAGCAAACCTAGCTATTAGATGATCGCAACGCACATCCCTTGTTGTCCCGTTAACAAAAGGAAAGGGACTATCTACACGTGTAAAATGGAATAACTGTCTTGGGACCGACTATCTGTTGGATCCATGCGGTTCGAGAACCGTAACACTATATATCCCCATTTTTATTTATTGAACAGTAAACACAACTTTCTCGTTTAAATTTAATGGAATAGTTAAAATGAAGTTTTCTTCGTTCTCGACATGTCCACTTCTCTTTCAATTCACATTCATTTTTGTCTCTTTTTTTTTTCTCATGAACGACCTGTTGCTCGTGAATGCCTTAATTTGACGTTCTCGCCAACATAATTGATCAGCTGTGGTGGGCACATTGCTATGGCCCCCAAGATTGCCGGACCTGACTCCTGTGATTTTTCTTTGTTGAGGTTAATCAAGGACAGTTTATTGCATGCACCCAGTCGTTAGATAAGCTACGAGAAATCCAATCACTCATGCTGCCAGCGCATACCACCTGTGCAAAAGTTTTGGACAATTCGTTCAACACCTTCAGACACACTATTTAAAGAGAAGGTGAACATGTTGAGTACAAAACATTATTTCAATACATATAAAATGGGTACGTATTTAAGGGACGGACACCCTGTATAGATTGTTTGGACCAGGCAGTCCATGCAATTCCACAGAGCCACAGCTGCACACAACTTCGCATCCATGGTATTGTATGTGCCACGTAACAATTCGATTATCCGGGGAGACTCCTTGCAGAAGCAGTCAAATTGAGGCATGCACAGGTAAGTCTGTGTTGCTATTAAAACAGCAGTTATGTGGGTACTATCAACATGCCAATTATGGTGCACCAAGAATGTTCACTCTGCCAAATAATTTACACACTACCAAGCAATGGGAAAATTCTACTTTAGCAATGGAAAAGCTTAACGCTCCCCTTGATTTAGACCAAAAATTTCAATTTTTGTCTCGTCTTGATTACAAACATTTTCTCCACATGCCTGCAGTATCATCAAGATCCTTTTTCACCAACACCATAGAGATTTTAGATCTCTTTTTTTTTTTTTTAGCAATAGCCACCTGCCCATCGAGCGCCAGCTTTGTGAAGAGAATGGGATATTGTTGATTGATGAACAACTGACCCCATCTCAGACAAAGAGCCTTGTAGATCTTTCAGTCATTGTTGGATTGCAGCAGTGACATCCCAAACCAGTTTCCTGCTATGCCCGGCTGCAGAGTTTGGATGGGCTTTCCTGATCTGCGTGGAGTCTGGGTGGTATGATACGTTCTTGCCACTTCTTAATGGTGGATTTCACCGTACTAAAAGGAGGATAATAGACGTGACTTTGTGAAATTCTTCTTGTAACCCTCTCCTGAGCGGTGCTTCTCCACCACTTCATGTCTGACTCTTTGGAAGCTCCTTGGTCTTCATGTTTGCCTTGTTGGTTGACCAAGTGAGTTTCACCTTAAACTCCTGAGATATGTGGGGGAGGTTTAATTTTTCAGTTAAACCACTGATTACATACAGGTGAAACCTATTACACTTTTTTTTAACCTTTCAAACAAATAATTTGCTCCTGAAATGATCTTGGGTTAATTAACAAAGAGTTTGAATACTTATCCAACTGAGAATCATCTGATTTTCTCTATTAATCGAACTTATTCACATTTTTATCTGAATTTTTTTTACTTATCTCCTTGGAGTAGTTTTGTGCAGACTCGATATATCAGTTTGATTTGAAAGCATCATGAAATGAACTCGGGTGCCATCAAATTGTGAAAACTTTGGAAGGAGGGTGAATAGTTTTGCGGGCCACTGCAGCTGCCCATTAAGGCTCAGGTTCGATTTTTCAACCTCTAAGTAGTCTTCATCTGGCCAGTAAGTGATACAACCACACATGTCATCGGTGTTGAAAATGACTTAAGTCTTGACATCTGCCAATTGCAATCACATGATGCTCCCTCCCTTTGGGAGGATACTTGTCTTACATTGGGATGTGGTGGCTGCACAGTCCCAGATGATCATTCAGTAGGTGAAGCATCAGGCTTTAACCTTGCCATCTGGGAAGCTATGTTAATTCCCCACGCACGCTAAGTGAAAAACAGGGTTAAGCAACCACTTCAATCCTGTACTACAAACGGTGGTTGATGATTGAGGAACAACTTGATTTAAATTGAATGTTATATTTTGAACATGAATCAAGAAAACAAACCTGAAGTTCAACGTACTTCGGCTCTGAATGCGACCCGATCGCCACATTCGCAGAGAGGAGTGAGCCTGCCTGGCAGTTAAACGAAATTGAAAATCATTCCTAACAGGAAAACTTCCTGTTTTTAAAGACTCCATAAAGGACACATACAACAAACACAAATAACTAATGTAATGTGGTAAGTAGGGTGATGTAATAGACACTGTGTCAACGGCAGTAAACTTCCGGAATTAATGTTTTTTTTATTTTTATTCGACCTTTACAATCTTTATTTTGTTTCAATTGAATTATATACTCGAAACACTGCATTGTGTAAGGTGTTCTATGAACTCCTGTCGGTGCATTATGCCATCAGTTATGAGTGAGCTTTCAACTTGAATGAATACAGAAGTCCAGATTATTTATGACTGGTTAACAGGATCAAATAGCTGAAGGTATGGTTGATCACATTCTTGACATTTGAATAACTTCCTTGGGTATAATTAGAATCTCCATCATTGGGTATTCTTGCTCGGCACACCCATTTTCAAAATAGATCACTACTCACATTCAGTCATCTCCTGAGTGTCTCCTTCACCCAACCATTTAATTTGTCGTTCACTTCATTCGTTGTGTTTACAATCCTTCTGTACATTACAGTACAAAACTTACCGCTCGGTGATCTACATGCGTGCCGTTGCCGTGCACAGGAAATAACAGTTCTGCTTTCAGTTGCAATCGATTTGGGTCACCGACCATGGTTGGCAGGGCAATGTCCTCGAGCAAGGGCCAATGCAATGACTTCAGGTGCTTGAAATAATTTCAAATACAGTAAACTTCCTCCATCGCGGGGGATACGTTCTGGGATAACCTTGCGTTGGAGGAATTATTAAACGTATGGGAAATTGGGGATTATGTTCCAGGCTCCCAAAAAACTGACCCTAAAACAGCCTTTCTTGCTTTTTTCTTATTGATGTTCTTTTGTATGGAATGATGTAGCATTTATAAATATACATTAAAATAAGTGCTTAGTATCATCTAGTACTGTCTTATTGCAAAATTAACTCACCTAATTGTGAGGTGGTTGTTGAGTTGGGTGTTGAGTTTGAATTGAAGTTGGCCTAAAGAATTGTGTTGGAGGCACTTGCTTTGCCTTCTGTTTTAACTCGCTGTGAAGTTCTGTGTCGGGATTTCAATCTGAACTCTAATGGCCCACTTGAACTTCGGCTTCTTTCCACAAAAGGTTTCCCACCCCTTACAGCAATTTATTTGGCAGTTTTGTTGCCTTGAAGAGCTCCTCCAGCAGTTTGGTTGTTAAATTCTGCCATGTTGGCTCTTCATTGTCATTGTTCATGAGACATCTGGGTCACAAGGTTCTTCAGTGGACAGTTCTTCTCCATGGGACTTTAAAAGTTCTTCGACTTTTTCTTATTCTTCCATGTCATCAACTCCTTCCCCTCCAACTAGGGAAACCTCTAAATAATGGCAATCCCAGGCATAGCTTTTTTCAGCAACAGCTGGGGGTCTCACTCTCACTTCTTTCCAGGCGTGTTTGCTAATCACATAGGCATCAAAAGTGTTGAAACTTTTCCAACAATCACTCACTGTTAGAGCTGAAATCTCTCTCCATCATGGACAGCATGTGTGCAAAACTCCTCCTGGTATAGCAAGACTTAAATGTTGCTATGCCTCACAAAATTAAATAGTAATAAGTAAAGTAATAAGAAAATAAGGAAAAAAGAATAGCATCTTTGGGAAAATGCCGACGTTTTGTCGCAAATTAATCCAGAATGTAAATTCGAACTGCGATCGCGATGACGGCAGGTGGCGACTCGTATCATCATATCTATAAATTAAATATGAATTACCTTGTCCACACAATGGGGGTCTTTTTAGCCAAAAAACCTCCCTGTGTGGACAAGGGGTAAGTATTAGTACAGTAACAGGAGTAATAATGATGTAAATCTTTGTGAAAACACCAGCCACGCATCGCGTAATGGTGAAACACACACCTCGCGTTGGGAGGTTTTTGAGCATTTAATTCAGCCGTCAATTGGAAACCCGCTCGAGGGAAACCGCGTTGGAGGAAGTTTTACTGACCTTGTGTTCTGAATTGTGAATCTTGAGAATTTGTGAAAATGGAATGTGCTTTAATCATTTTTTTGGTGGCATTGAACGTGACGATGTTATCCTTTGGTGGAAAAGTGTGCATTGTTTTTAATGATGGTGATAAATGAGTTGTGGATTATTTTGTTTCAGAGAAACCAGAAAAAAAGGCAGTTTCATTGACAACAAAGGGTTGAACTCCTTGTCCTCTCCCTCTCCCCCTCTCCTCTCTCCCTCTCCTCCCTCTCCCTCTCTCCTCCCTCTCCTCTCTCTTCTCAACCGCTACTCTCTTCTCCTCTCGGTCCCATCTCGGTCCCTCTCTCATCCGGTCCCCTCCGTCTCTATCTCGGTCCCTCCGTCTCTATCTCGGCCCTCCGTCTCTATCTCGGTCCTCCGTCTCTACTTCTCGGCGTCCTCTCGGTCTACCCGTCTCTAATCTCGGCCTGTCCTATCTGGTCTCTATCTCGGTCCCTCAGTCTCTCTCACCCTCGCTCTCGCTCTCCTCCTTCTCTTTTGCAGGCCATTAACAATGCCACTGCAAGGTGCTATGATCAGCTTGGTGTACGGTTGGTCTCGAAAGAACCTTCCGCCATCTCCATGAGATGGACGTCATGTTCGACTCGACTCGTGCAGAAATTTAACGGCCCGCGTCTCCTCGCTAACCAAGACAGATAGTTGGGGCTCTGAAGGGCCTAACAAGCGAAATTTCATGAAGACGTTGCTCCGTCCGGCTTTCTTGTTTGGTGCGAGTGGGAGAATTGCCCATGAAAAGCATCACAGTGAAATCCAAGCCTTAAAATTACCCATGAATCATTGGTGGAATCGACACAGCGGACTGTTGGGTATTTATGATTGTCGTGATCAACTCTGTCGTGCCATCTGTACAGTATTTAGGGTGGGTTACTTCAGTTGCACTTTCCTGCTGATAACATTTAATTATGGGTAAGCATTATTGTCATGCTTATATTTAGAAAATGTAAACCTGTGTCTTTCTGCATTGATGGAAATTCATTTTTAATATCACAGGTAAGAATTTGCTTCATCATCATTTGTACCTTCAAATCGGCTCTACACCTGTTTGATTAATTTGTTGCTATTTGGCACCATCTGATTGTGCAATACAAAGTGGTTAAAAGGAGGATCAAGTTCGCATTATTAAAATGATGCACTTTTTTATTTTATTGTGTTTTGTAACCCAAATATTTAAATATACCCATCTGCATGGGGTTGTCACCATTTTCTTTTTTGTCACCATGTTTCACAATTAATTTGTGGAAAGCTTGTTGATTTCTCAACAGTGCACTTGTACAGTTGAGCATTTGTATCTGTCCCTGATGCTTATTCTTTGAAGTCTTCATGACTTCCCATCAACTTCTTTGATAGGATCAGTATCAATGTGTAAGTCTGTTGCCATTCCTGCAATCTCATTTGTTTCTCCCACCATCCTCTGCTAAGTACCTCCTTCCTGTTCAGCCCACCTTCCCATATGTCCTATCTACGGGAGCACATGTCCTTATTTATTTACCTCCGCCGCGAAGTGAAGGAGGTTATGTTTTCACCCTCTCTGTTTGTCTGTTACTTGTAAAATCGAAGATTTTCAAGTATATTGGTTCAGTCGCTGTTATTCTGTCTGTTTTCTGTTTTTGTCGCTTACAGGTCACAATTTTAAAACCGATATTCATGAAACTTCACCACATGCTAGAGTTTGTCATAAGGAAAGAGCCTACTTGTTTTTGAGGTCAAAAGGTCAACATAGGCCAAAGGTCAACAACTTAGGTGAGATTTCTAAATCCTCATTGTTCATCAGATTGACTTGAAATTTCAAGTCACTGAATTCAACCACCGATTATTTTCGAGGTCCAACATCGGCCAAAGGACAACATAGGCCGAATTTCTAAAAATTGTCAATTTTCATTTGATTGACTTGAAATTGAAGAGGAGTTGCATATTTGGTCATTGAATTCAACCACCAATCATTGTTGAGGGTCAAATTTGTTTTATAGATTTTGCAAGTATCGTGCTCTGCACGTCGTCGTCTTGTTATTCTGTTTGTCTGTCTGTGTTTATCACCTTCAGGTCCAAATTCGTCATGGAATTTTACCTAGTTGTAGAGGTAGTCTCAACTGAGAAGCCTTTTGATTTTGAGGTCAAAGGTCATTTTGAGGTCAAATTTCTAAAATCATTTTTCTTCCGATTGACCTGAAATTTGAATTTGATTTGCATATTGCGTTGCTGGATTGCGAAACCAACTATTTTTGAGGTCGAGGGTCAAACTTCTAAATATCAAATTTTTATCTTAAACAAGTCGATGCGAACATACCCCGTGGGAGTTCATTCGTACAACTTCAGGTGAGCGATAGCACGGACGACAGATAGTTTTGAAATTTGTAAAGATTTTAATCGCATCAGAAAAAGAAACCAGAACATCTCACAAGAGTGAGGCTAGTTTCATATCATCATTTGCGACTTAATTTTGCGTTGGGCATCGCCCAGCGCATTTAATTTTTTTTTCTTTTAAAATAATTTTAAGAAAATGGGCGAAAGGGCCGGAATCGCCATTTGGGCTCAGTTAATGCCTGGAGAATGGTCTCTAGAATTATACCTGTCAATTTTCATCAAATTCTGTTCACGAATGATGGAGAAATAGACGTTCAAATGAAACTGTACACAAGAAAAAGAACGTGAGCGACGCTTCGATCCCTTGGTTTCTCTACCCCAAGGGGGTAAAAATCGTCAAATTTTCATCCATGATTTGCAAAATTAAAACAGCAATTGCACAGTGCATTACTGAATTGGGAACAAATTATTTTTGAGATCAAAAGGTCAACGTCAACTCAAGGTCAAACTCCTAAAATCATCAATTTCAATCTGAAAATAATCTTTTTTTTTTCAATCAATCATCGATTGACCTGAGCTGTGATTAAGATTTGTCAATTTTAAATCTTAATGAAGTGGACAATTTCATGTATCCATCGGCAACCTTTGGATGTGGGGGAGGTGGATTTTTGCAAGTATTGTGCTCTGCACGACGTCTTTTCCTTATTTTGTTTTTGGTGGGGTACATTACAAACAGGTTTTTGGTACCGCCATGGGCTCTCTGTATCTCCTGCATCTGCTGTGAAGCGATATGGTGATGGAAGGAATTGCCTGATTTCTAGGAACATACCATCCCATCCTTTGCAGTGCAGCCAAGTGTGTGGTATGTCGTGTGGAGACACGTTTGTATCTGTCCCAGCGAGGTGGTTAACACCATCCACGAGGCTATTGGAAAACCTTTCCTCCATCAGGTTCACCGATGAAGAGGACCAAAATGGATCCCTCTCTTTCCTGGCCACCATGTGACAAGGGGTCCTAAAGAGGTTTGAACATTACAGTTTACCGGAAGCCCACTCACACTCTCATGTAGCATTGGGATTCTCATGCATGTCCTACTTGTGAATGTCTGCAGCTGTAGAAGAATCGACTGGGGTTTGAAACGGCAAAGGCTTACCTTGTGCAGCTTTTATTGGTGGCTTTATGCAGCTTTCTTTGCTTGAGAGGATCGGAGTTGATCTATTTGATAATCCTAGACACCTGGGGGTAATTGATGGTGAGAGCTCATTGGTTATGCTCTCTGATACAGGTGAAAGACATGATTGGGTCTTTACGAGCAGGGGTACCCAGCATTACCCGGTACTGTTTGTAATACTGTTGACATTTTGAAGAAATCAAATTTGTTTTTTTATATTTTTATTTGGTGGTGGCTTAAAACACTTCCCACACCCACAGAGGAATGGGGTCAGGGATCATTTAATATTACCTTCACATAACTTCCAAGGCTTAGGCACTACAGAGCGATTAAAAATCCCCCCCAAAAAACAATCCAACGTTTTTTTTTAATTTTCAGAAAAGGTTTCTTTGCCTAAAACACTCCTGGCACTCACTGTTAACCTCTGAAAGTTTTATATGAAGATCTATTCGGCCATCTCTGAGGAAAAATGGCCGAAACAGACAATCACCCAGGCAGGCAGACAGACAGGCACAAACAGCTCTCTTGTAATATACCAGCAAATACAACCCGTCACTTCACTGACGGGCATATTAAGGGGGCGGGGGGAGTAAGAAGAAGGGAGGGAGCGAGGAGGTAGGGAGACCAAGGAGGGGGGGGAGTGAAGAGTGTGGGGGAGTGAAGGGAGGGGTAGCAGCATGAGGGGAGCAAGAGAAGGCAGTGTGAGGGGGGGGACAAGGGAAGACAGTGAGAGGGCAGGTCTGTCTGGCCATAACCACCGTCTGGACACGTATGGAGATAACCACTGTCCGGACATAACCAAGCTGTTAGGGTGGGAGTCAGGAGTTAGCAGAGAATGTTATCCTTTATCAACAACACACACACACACACACAATTGTCATTGACAGGTGGAAAAAATTGGATCTGCAATTGAGAAAACACGTGAACACGGCAAACGTCTCGGAAATCGGGTGTTATCAGATGCATTTGCATTGAAACTCACAAAAGAAAGCACACGAGTCGTATAAAATAAACCAATTGCTTCAGAAAGGAAAAGGTGAATGCTTGTATGCTGCGAGGTTCAAAATTAAAACCTCCAAGATACGGGATGAAACTTTGCCACCATGGTGCTTGGAACCAAGCATTTAGTCATACAACACACCACGAAGAGTCCCTAAACCACAGATCCAACTAGAAGGGCACTCGGTAGAGCGCATTCCTCCGCCACGTAATGCCTGATCCACAGAGAACATATCGAGCTCCATCCATTTTTGAAATATGCTATGCAATCGTTTTTGGCCCGATCTCTCAATGGGAAGAAACGCTTTAAAAAGTAATGATTCTCTTATCCAGATCCGGATTCGGATCTCACAAAATCAAATCGATTTGTCTGGTCATACACTCAACTCTCCACCAAGTTTCATCAAAATCCGTCCCACAACTTTTTGAGATATCATTGCAATATTGTTTTTAGCCCCATCTTCAATGGTGAAGAATCAGTTAAAATAAAATAAATCTCGTATTCCAGATCCGGATCTTCCCAAAATTGAATCAATTCTTCCTAGCGGTACTCCCAACCTGTCCACCAACTGTCGGCGTTTATCCATCAATAGCCTTTTGAGATATTGAGCTTTATATGTGTTTATGGACCATCTCTCAATGTGAAGAATCACTTCAAAAATTGTAGTATCGCGATCCAGATCCGGATCTTCACCAAAATTTAATCAGTTTTGTCCTTGTCACAACACCCAACCTCCCACCAAATTTATCTGGATCCGTCAACGACTTTTGGAGATATCCTGCCACAAACAAAGAGAGGAGTGAAAACCACCTCCTTCACGTTCGGCGGCGGAGGTAAATAACCCATATATGTACCTCTACCTTGCAGGAACTGCCCACTGTACATCCCGATCAAAACACAAACTATACACTGTCGCAGCGCTCGGCCATGGGCTTAAGCACTCAAGAACACCAATTAAATGCCCGCAAGAGATAGCTATGTCCGAATGTCAAACTATGTCCGAATTAAGGCAAATGAACACTTCGTCAGCAGTCAGAAACTGCTGCTAAGTTCAATTCTGGAGCTTAAATCTTGTAATTTGGCTTAGATTAAGAGATTCTCGAGGTTATGGGCATGAGGGAAATGAAGTAAAGTCACAAACGCTGGCATCTCCAGGCATTTGTAAGCATTGCAATATACCAAGCGATTCGTAGCTATGATGAACAGGCATTCGATAAAGTGAGGGAAGTGAAAAAAAACTTTTTATCATTAAGAAATTGTTGCGGGCCTGTTCCGAGTCGAGGCATGGTTGAGCAGGCCATAAGACAATGGTGGCTTCAGACTCCAATGAGGTAACGCAGACTCCACATTACCTTAGAACAACAAATATATTAGAGTAGTATGGTCCGTTGTACGAGTAGTTAGCCATCTCATGTGATTAAGTAAGGAAACGCAGCTTAAATAATTGTCTGTTTAAATGTGCACCATAATTGGTGGGGGGGGGGGGGGGGTGAGGGGTGGTGCATTGTGATAAATCGTTGGTTTAAAGTTTGGAATCATACGTATAACCTCTTTTATGTCCCACCGGATGAGGACCGGGTGATGTGGGAAGAATTACAGCTCTGTAGGAGGGGCGCATTGTCCAGGGGAAAGGGGAGGAGCTTTGATCACCTCCGATGGGTGCAGTTATGGCACCTCTGAAGGTGGGGAGTTGTATTGCCCACGAGAGGCAGAGTTTTGGAACCCCCCCCCCCCCCCCCCCGCGAGAGCCAAAAAGATTATGATTTTGGCTCACCTGAGGAGAGAGTGACTTCGTGGTTGGCTCCCTGTATCATTGTGCCTGCCTGCACTGCTTCATCGTCTGGATCCGGCCTTATTTGCCTGCTTGTGATCCTGCTCGTGTCCCTGCTCCGTCATCTGATCCCCGTTTTGTCGTGCCTGCTGCCTGTTCATTGTCCTGCCCATGGACTTGGTCCTCGTCCACACAGCAGAGCTAAGGCCTCTGGCCTCATCTGGTTCTTGCCCCCCATGCCTGTCCGTGCTTGAATCCGGTGTGTGGGCCATCGGTTTTGTCGTGTCCTTGTTATAATGTATAGGAATATTCATTTATCGATTTTGTGTTCCCTTTCTTCCCTTCCAACCTCCGTCACTACTCCTCTGTCATGATTCCACCATTCCTGGTTTTTTTATTGATGTGGTTGGGAAAAAACCTTAAATTGGATTAAGAGCCTTGTTGCCTTATTGGCAATTCTTGTGTGCACATAATCACCATTAAAGAAGCAATCAGGTCAGGTATGGGAGCATCGCGGTAGGCAGCACGTCGTGGCGCCCACTTTCCGCCAGTACTCCAGAGGCTTTCGTCTGGCTTCCATCTCGTTGGGACACAAAGTCCGACCAGCGATAGCAAGGATTCTCCAGAAGAGACCATGGTGCAAAGGAATTAGTCTCCATCTCAGATCCCTGGTCAGAGTCCAAGTCTCACATCCATGAGCAAGACAAGAAACACCAAGGACCTGAAGACTCAGACTTTTGTCGTCCTGCACAGGTACAAACAGCGCCACAACCCATGATCCAGTGAATCCATGACTCTCCAGGCCCGACCCAGATGTCTATTGACCTCTGGCTCAAGCCAGCAGAGACATGAATATCACTGCCAGGTAAGTTAATCTCTCCGTGATCTCAACATCCTCGCACAAACAGCACAGAGAAGATGGCAGCATCCAGATGTATTTGAAGCCTGGATCTTAGTTTGACCAGGAATCCGTAATCCCAGCGGCTCCGACTCCTCATTCAGCACTCGAGGGCCCCCAAAAAGGAATCTGGATCTCCGCAAAGATACTACATCATCTGCGAAATCAAGGTCAGAGATCTTGACATTCCAAACGATGCACCGCAGCTTGATCTCTCCGACATCCTCCCAGAATCCAGTCCATGCAAGTATTGAAAAGTGTGGGGGGCAGTACACACCCCTGACTAACTACAGTAACAACTGGAATAAGTCAGAATTGGTACCACCACATCTAACAACACTCTCAGTTCCAGAGTATAGTTCAGACATCAGATTGATCAGTTTTGGTGGCACCCCCACAAAGACCAAGAATTCTCCAGAGGTTATCCCGATTCACCGGAATCAAACGCTTTGCAGAGATCAACATCGGCTGCAAGCAGCCCATGCTGAAACTCTCATCTGCTTTCGGTGAGGAGCCGAAGAGCAAGGAACGGGTTAATCGTTGACCTCTTTGGTGTAAACCTGACTGCTCTGGACGCTGGTGCTCAAGCAGATGGTGGCGAACCCTATCAAAATTATCCGAAGAAAGACCTTGCCGGCACTGAGAGCAGCTCACCCTCGTAGTTGTTCAGTCCTGGCGATCACCTTCCCTTTCCAGAGAGGGACAAGCAAGGCCCTCTTCCAGTTTCCATT
>CM068954.1:189327509-189358250 GCA_035128595.1 Eptatretus atami | reverse complement strand
AAGAAATATAATCTATATATTATATATATACTATAATATATATGTTAAGTTATATACACACCAAGGAAATGGAACAACGTGGAGGTCCATTCGCCCATCATTCCTGCTCGAACACCACGCGAACACCACGGAACCACCACACGAACACCACGCGAACACACGCGAACACCACCGCGAACCCACGCGAACACCACACGAACCACCACACGAACACCACGCGAACACCACACCGGAACACCACGCGAATCACCACACGAACACCACACCGAACACCACACGAAGGAAAATTACCAAAAAATTAATTAAACAGTAAAGTTAAAAAAAAAAAAAAAACCAAAATTTATTTTTCTTCTTCCCCTCAGGGAGGAGGCGCGGGCTTGGTTAAAAACATACATCAACAAACATAAATAATATATATTATTTTAAGGCTCTTCTGGCTAACCAGTGCATTCGGCTCCACATCCACTCCACCTGTTACGTACAATGGAGAAAGTGTGTGTCTGTCCGCTCTTCACCCATTGGTTGGGACAGCTGACCTGACGTCACGCACAAATGTAACCTGAAATACTTAACCCAGAGGACCCAAAAGACCCAGAGGACCCAAATTGAACCCGAGGGATCCAAAAATACCCCGAAGACCCCTTCATGACTCGAAGACCTTAAAATGACTCCAAAACACCAAAAAGGACCTAAACGACCTTAAAGACCAAAAGACCCCGAAAGCCCCAAAAGACCCTGATACCTAAAATACCCCAAAAAGACCCAAAGACTCAAAGACAGAAAGTTCGTAACACCCAAAGACCCATTTAAGACCCAAAATTACTCCCAAAGACCTAAAAGACCCGAAAGACCTGAGATCCTGAAATACCCAAAAGACCCCCAAGTACAAAGAGACCCCAAAGACCTAAAATGTCCAAAAGACCCCGAGGACCCAAAAGACCCCGCGGACCTTGAACACACAAATGATCCAGAGGACTCAAAGACCCATCCATCCATTGGGACCAACTCCTGTGCAGAGCGTTGGTGCTTTTGCCTCACAGCTCCTTTGGCTATTGGGTACAATCCTGGATGGGTTCGCCACTCCGACACAGGATACCAACAAGTGGCACTATTTGGACTCGTGAGATGACAGGCAGAGTCAACCCTTCTTTTACTTGTTATATGCATTAGGTTCTAATTTCTCAGCTATGTAGGGACTGAACTCTTATGGTCTGGAGTCCCAGCCCACCATCCCACCATTAAGCCAAACAAGGTATATCCTAAAGATCTCATAAGATCCAAATACCTAGAGAAGCGCAAAAGGACTATTGACTCATGGATTCTACATCTATCTAATAATCCAGCAATCTCTGGTGTGTCTGTCTGTCGTTTGTTTGTTTGCGACCGCCGTTTCTCGACGACTCGCCGGTCCGATTGATTGGAAAACTTGTCCAGGAATATTCCGGGACCCGCTAGATGTTCCTCGATGGTTTGATGTCATCGACGAGCGGTTCCCAGTTACGGTTCCATATTTTTGGCTTTTTTTCAGTGTTAAACAGTGTGTATATGTCGCAGCTGAAGTGTCGGCACTATCACTCTTATCATTGCCATTTTTTCTCAGAATAATGATAACAGGCATTTACAATCTAAATCAATAATAATAATAATAATAATGGCAGTATACACAATAACGGCTAGTACATTCTATTAAGTGCTAATAATTTAGAATTAAAATAGTAATTAATCTGTGATTACATATTATAATTGACACAATGTCTGTCAACCAATATACGGACGCTATATATTGTCGTCAATCAAGACAGGACACGGTGCTTATGACGTCACAATGCTTCCTCTTCGGATTGAAACTGCCAGGGATATTGGCCGGGCCCTGTGGATGTGACTTTTCGAGGTTTGATAAATCAATTCGAACGAGCCGTTCCCAAGTTACGGCCCATATTATCTGTTCGACCATGACAAGACACGTTGCTAATGACATCAACGAATGACGTACAATGCTTCCTCTTCGGGATGGAAACTTGCCAGGAATATGCTGGGGCCCCGCAGATGTGCCTTTTCGAGGTTTTGATATCAATCGAGCGAGCGTTCCCAAGTTACGGCCATTTATTCTTGTCGACCAATGACAAGGACACGTTGCTATGACATCACGAATGACGTAACAATTAATGTTTATTTATTTATTATTTATTTAATTTTTTTTGCACGATTGACGTCCGATTCTGATTGAAAACTGCCAGTGAATATTGCTGGGACCCGCGGAGTGCCTTTCAAGGTTTGAATCTAAATCGGATTAAGCGGTTCCCAAGTTACTCGGACATTTATCTGTTGACCAATGACAAGACACGGTGCTATGACGTCACGAATGACGCACAATAATGTTTATTTATTTATGTATTTATTGTTTTTTTTTGGCACGATTGACGGTCCGAATCTGATTGAAACTTGCCAGAATATTGCTGGGACCGCCGGATGTCTTTCGAGTCTTTTGGATATCTTAATACACCAGTCCGCGTTGCTACCGTACCCACTGCGTTCCCTACCAGTCGCCCAGATTATACAGTCTCGCGCCACAGATACGCGTTCAATAGCATCTGTCGACCAATATCTGCGAGAGAGGGGACGCGGAGAGGGGGGATTGAGATGGGGGGCGAGAAGAGGGCGGAGAGAGAAGGGCGAGACTAGGGGGAGAGAGGGGGGCAAGAGAGGGAGGTGGGAGTGGGGACGAGAGAGAGACGAGAGAGGGGGACGGGAGTAGGGGGTGGAGAGGGGGTGTGAGTGGGGCCAGAGAGGAGGGGCGAGAGGAGAGAGGCGAGAGAGAGGGCGGAGAAGGAGGGGGAGAGAGGAGGGCGAGACTTAGGGAGAGAGAGGGGGAGAGAGAGGGGGGATAAAGAGGGGGGGAGAGAGAGGGGGAATAGAGGAGGGGTGAGACTAGCGGTGAGAGAGGGGGAGAGAGGGGGAGAGAAAAGGGGGGAGAGAGGGGGAGAGAGAGGGGGCAAGAGAGGGGGCGAGAGAGAGGGAAGGAGAGAGGGGGGAGAGGGGAGTGAGAGAGAGGGAGGTAGAGAGAGGGGCGTTCACCAATTCAAGAGAGGGAGAGAGGAGGGAGAGAGGGGTGAGACACTGGGGAGCGAGAGAGGAGGGGGGAGAGAGGGGGCAAGAGAAGGGGGGCGAGAAGGGGGGGAAGGGGGGGTGAGAGAGAGGGGGTGAGAGAGGGGCATCACAATTCAAGAGGGGAGAGAGGAAGGGGGCGAGAGGGGGGTGAGAGTGGGGGCGAGAGAGGAGGGGGAGAGAGGAGGGCGAGATACGGGGAAGCGAGGGGGCAGAGAGAGGGGCGCGTCACAATTTTCTTCATTTGATATGATGTCACAATTGACCGCTGGGGGACCGAGTATTGTTTCCCAGGTGTTTCCCAAGTTATGGCCATTTATGATACGGTGGTCCGATCTAATGAAATAATTTCCAATCCAGTCTCGTTTACGCACCTACGGGCCCGTACTAGTAATGTAAAATTGACTTGTGTCCCTAACACCCCCCTCACTCCCCCCAAGCCACGCACACCCAGCCACAATCCCATCCTCAACCACCCCTCCCAACTCTGTCTTCTCTCTGCCCCCCCCGACTACCACACCCAAAGTCTGTTGCTCCCCTCCCCTTTTTTCAAATCTCAAACCCCTCCCACACCCAATGTCCTCAACTCCCCCCTACCCCCTCAAAATCCTGAACCCTCAAATCCCACCTCCGTCCCTTCTCTGCCTCCCGCCCCAAGCCAACTCGTCATCCCTCCCCCTTTCCTTCTTCAAGTCCTCAACATCCCCAAACCCAAAGAACTCAATCCCTCTTCCAACGCCCAATCATCAACCCCCTTCCCAACATCTCAATCTCCCTCTTCAATTCATGCCCCTCACCCCCACCATCTCTAAAAAATTATTAACTTTGTGGGGGGGGGGGGGTTAAGATATTACAATAGAGCGATTAGGAATGCATAGAATGGCAGGTTTGTTGACGAGTAGTTTTAAGCCATCTTGATGTACAGTTAGGAAAGGTTAGCTAAAGAATTGTTGCTGTTTGAATGTGTGCCATCCAGGGTGTGAGTTGTGTAATAGTTAGTCAGGGATTTATGTTAAGGAATTGTGTGTAAACCTTGATTTAAACCTCTACGGGATTCCGGAGACGTTGCCACGAAGAGATGGAGGAAGTGTTCGTTTCCTCCCAAGGGGGCGGAGCTATGAATGCCTTCAGGGTGGAGTTGTAGAGCCTCCCAAGGGGGCGAGCTATGAATGCCTTCAGGGGTGGAGTTGTAGACCTCCCAAGGGGCGGAGCTATGAATGCCTTCAGGGGTGGAGTTTGATAAGAGCCTTCCAAGGGGCGGAGCTATGAATGCCTTCAGGGTGGAGTTGTAGAGCCTCCAAGGGCGGAGCTATGAATGCCTTCAGGGGTGAGTTGTAGAACCTTCCAAGGGGCGAGCTATGAATGCCTTCAGGGGTGAGTTGTAGAGCCCTCCAAGTGGGGGAGCTATGAATGCCTTCAGGGTGGAGTTGTAGATGGCCCTCCCAAGTGGCGGAGCTATGAATGCCTTCAGGGGTGGGTTGTAGATGCCTCCCAAGTGGGCGAGCTATGAATGCCTTCAGGGGTGAGTTGTAGATGCTCCCAAGTGGGCGGAGCTATGAATGCCTTCAGGGTGGAGTTATTCCACCATCCCCTGGTTGTTTGGGTTACGGGAAATAAACCCGTTGGTTTTACCAGAGTTAAGCTTCCCGTGTCTCTCCTCACGGCCCGTGCACGTGTTGGCCGCCATCAATTCAGAACATCTCCTCAGGAGTTGAGCCGCTCGGACATCGCGGGATTTTAACCTCCACCATGACGAGCTCGGCGTTAGTTGAGCCGTCGATGCTACAATATGTATTGATTTTTTATCTCCATTACATATTTTGTGGGTTCCCTGGTTATCTTCTCCAACCTCGAGCAGGTGAGCGCCCAGGGTATTGCCCGTATTTTTATTGAGGACGGAAATCGCGCCTGTTTCCTGGCTAGGCCGTTCAGGAATGGGGTAGTTCCTACCCGAGGATCCGAACTGACCCCTACCCCTGGCTCACTTCCATCATCCTTTGGGCCTCAGCACTGTGCTATTACACGCACGTCTGCCATTTGTGTCGCAGTCTTATTCCCGCGCGTGTCAATTATTAAAAAAAAACTTTCTAAATTTTCATCGTGATCCCTGCACTCTACTGACACAATTAAAAAAAATTGGGAAGTCTCGTGGTTCTAAATCCCACTCATGATCAACAAAATATAGATCAGGTTTCACATCCTACATGCCTGACATCAAATCTTAGTCAGTGGGTTCGAAAAATCCCGCTTTACACCAAATGTTCATGTCCACGCCGATTAACACCGACGCTGGACTGAACTGCCTTTTACTCCCTTGGACTGCATCCATACCCTTGGAGGGTTATGGAAATGGACACCAACAGGAGTAAAAAAAAAACCTGTCAAATGGCAGAGGAGCTCCTTGTGAGCCAATGGCCATCCATATCAGTGCCCAACTGTTGCTGTGGATGGCTCCTGCAGTTGGGTTACTTTTTAAAGTTGGGTGTCATTTCCCTGGTCTCTGCATTTCTCCGACTGAGGCGAGTGATCTCACCATGAAGGATGCATTCGATGCCCGCTCGAGTCTGTGTTGATCAGTGCCCCAGAAGAGATACTCTTCTAGTCTGGGGATTTCAATGCATCGACTGGAACTGATAGGATGGCTATGAGACGTGTGTTGGTCCCATGGGTCTGGAACTATGAACCAGAATAGCACTAAGTTCCTTGACTTTGCAAGAAATCATGGACTTCGGGTGGCCGGTTCATGGTTTCAGCCCCACAAGCTCATCGCGAGACTTGTATTCCACACTAGTGTGTGGAAGAGGGGATTGACCATGTGCTCGTTGATGGTCGCTGGAGGATGATCCAGAACTGCAGGGTCGACCGGAGTGTTCAGTTCCTCAATACCGACCACAGGCTTGTTGTTGCAACTCTGAAGTTGCAATTTAAATCCAGGAGAATGGTACCATCCCACCTAGTCTGGATGTTGCAAGCTCAAGGGTGAGAGGGTAGCAGAGATTTGTGAACAGGCTGAGTGGGAATTTGGGGAGTCCGATGCTTTGGGAGATCCTGAGAGTTTGGAGTGCCTTCAACACGACATCATTATGTTGGCGGCAGATGTCTTGGAACTCACCTCGGTTAAGAAGAATATCTCTCAAGGGACGCTGGATACCATTGACCACAGGCAGGGCCAGCTGATGACAGCTGACGTGTCAGGAGCTGAGGCATAAAACTGTACGTGCACCAGGGTGGACAAGGAGGCCGATGTGCGAGGAATCTGTGAAGGGTCGAGCATCACCTGTGGTCAAGTGATTCTCGTCTTGCTTACAGAGGAATTCGCGCATTGCCTTCATCCAAGCCCATCCCTCTGTGGACTGCAGTTAGAGTGGAGGGTGTAGGCTCTTGCAGAGGAGTCCGAAGTGAAGGCCGCTGGGCCGTTACTTTGAGCGGCTGCACCAGGTTGATCCACCAGCTGTGAGTTGGATGTCAGAGATGTTACTATCGCCTATTGCCCAATCAACTGTGACCACCTTCATTTGTGGAAACACAGGCTGTGGTGACAATTGAAATGGTGTAAAGCTTTTGGGAACTGTGGCATCCATGCTGAACTTCTCAAGGCTGGTAAAAATGCTGCACTCGTGTCGTTACATACAGTTCTGTGCTCTGCCTGCAACACAGGCATCATCCCAAACTGACTGGAAGAGGGCCTTGCTGTCCCTCTCTGGAAAGGAAGGAGTGATCGCCAGGACTGAACAACTACCGAGGGTGAGCTGCTCTCAGTGCGGGCAAGGTCTTTCTCGGATAATTTTGATAGGGTTCGCCACCATCTGCTTGAGCACCAGCGTCCAGAGCAGTCAGGTTTACACCAAAGAGGTCAACGATTAACCGTATCCTTGCTCTTCGGTCCTCACCGAAGCAGATGAGAGTTTCAGCAGGGCTGCTTCAGCCGATGTTGATCTCTGCAAAGCGTTTGATTCCGTGAATCGGGATAACCTCTGGAGAATTCTTGGTCTTTGTGGGTGCCACCAAAACTGATCAATCTGATTCTGAACTATACTCTGGAACTGAGAGTGTTGTTAGATTGGTGGTACCATTCTGACTTATTTCAGTTGTTACTGTAGTTAGTCAGGGGTGTGTAGCCCCCCACACTTTTCAATACTTGCATGGACTGGATTCTGGGGAGGATGTCGAGAGATCAAGCTGCGGTGCATCGTTTGGAATGTCAAGATCTCTGACCTTGATTTCGCAGATGATGTAGTCATCTTTGCGGAGATTCCAGATCCTTTTTGGGGGCCCTCGAGTGCTGAATGAGGAGTCGGAGCCGCTGGGATTACGGGATTCCTGGGTCAAAACTAAGATCCAGGCTTTCAATACATCTTGAGGCTGCCATCTTCTCTGTGCCTGTTTGTGGCGAGGATGTTGAGATCACGGAGAGATTAACTTACCTGGCAGTGATATTCATGTCTCTGCTGGCTTGAGCCAGAGGTCAATAGACATCTGGGTCGGGCCTGGAGAGTCATGGATTCACTGGATCATGGGGTGTGGCGCTGTTGGTACCTGGTGCAGGACGACAAAGTCTGAGTCTTCAGTCCTTGGTGTTCTCTGTCTTGCTCATGGATGTGAGACTTGGACTCTGACCAGGGATCTGAGATGGAGACTTAATTCCTTTGGCACCAAGTCTCTTCGGAGAATCCTTGGCTATCGCTGGTCGGACTTTGTGTCCAAGAGATGGAAGCCAGACGGAAGCCTCTGAGTACTGGCGGAAAGTGGACGCCGCGACGTGCTGCTCCAGCGTATGCTCCCATTCCTGACCTGATTGCTTCTGATTAATGGTGATTATGTGCACACAAGAATTGCATAAGCACAAGGCTCTTAATCCAATTTAAGGGGTTTTATTTCCCAACCACATCAATAAAAAACCAAGGATGGTGGAATCATGACAGAGGAGTATGACGGCAGGCAGGAAGGGAGAAAGGGACACAAAAATCGATAAATGAATATTCTATACATTTTACAAAGACACGACAAAACCGTTGGCACCACACACCGGATTCAAGCACGGACAGGCATGGGGGGCAAGAACCAGATGAGGCCAGAGGCCTTAGCTCTGCTGGTGGACGAGGACCAAGTCCATGGGCAGGACAATGAACAGGCAGCAGGCACGACAAAACGGGGATCAGATGACGGAGTAGGACACGAGCAGGATCACAAGCAGGAAAAGGCCGGATCCAGGACGATGAAGCAGTGCCAGGCACACAATGATACAGGGAGCCAACCATGAAGTCACTTCTCCTCAGGTGAGCCAAAATCATAATCTTTTTGGCTCTCGCGGGGGGGGGGGGGGTTCCAAAACTCTGCCCTCTCGGGGCAATACAACTCCACCTTCAGAGGTGCCCATAACTGCACCCATCGGGAGGTGATCAAAGCTCCTCCCCCTTTCCCCTGGACAATGCCGCCCCTCCTACAGAGCTCAATTCTTCTCCACCTCACCCGGTCTCTCATCCGGTGGACATCAAGAGGTTATACGTATGATTCCAAACTTAACCCAAACGATTTATCACAATGCACCACCCCTCACCCCCCCCCCCCCCCCACCAATATGGTGCACATTTAAACAGACAATTATTAATTGCGTTTCCTTACTTAATCACATTGAGATGGGCTAACTACTCGTACACGGACCATACTACTCTATATATTTGTCTGTTCTAAGGTAATGTGGAGTCTGCGTTACCCCATTGGAGTCTGAAGCCACCATGTCTTATGGCCTGCTCAACCATGCCTCGACTCGGAACAGGCCGCAACAATTTCTTAATGATAAAAAGTTTTTTTTCACTTCCCTCACTTTATCGAATGCCTGTTCATCATAGCTACGAATCGCTTGGTATATTGCAATGCTTACAAATGCCTGGAGATGCCAGCGTTTGTGACTTTACTTCATTTCCGCTCATGCCATAACCTCGAGAATCTCTTAATCTAAGCCAAATTACAAGATTTAAGCTCCAGAATTGAACTTAGCAGCAGTTCTGACTGCTGACGAAGTGTTCATTTGCCTAATTCGGACATAGTTTGGACATTCGGACATAGCTATCTCTTGCGGGCCATTTAATTGGTGTTCTTGAGTGCTTAAGCCACATGCCGAGCGCCCGACAGTGGTATAGTTTGTGTTTTGATCGGGATGTACAGTGGGCAGTTCCTGCAAGGTAGAGGTACATATATGGGTTTATTTACCTCCGCCGCCGAACGTGAAGGAGGTGGTTTTCACTCCTCTCTTTGTTTGTGCAGGATATCTCCAAAAGTCGTTGACGGATCCAGATGAAATTTGGTGGGGAGGTTGGGTGTGTGACAAGGACAAACTGATTAAATTTTGGTGAAGATCCGGATCTGGATCCGAGTACTACAATTTTTGAAGTGATTCTTCACCATTGAGAGATGGGTCCATAAACAATATAAAGCTCAATATCTCAAAAGGCTATTGATGGATAAACGCCGACAGTTGGTGGACAGGTTGGGAGTACCGCTAGGAAGAATTGATTCAATTTTGGGGAAGATCCGGATCTGGATACGAGATTTATTTTATTTTGAACTGATTCTTCACCATTGAGAGATGGGGCTAAAAACAATATTGCATGATATCTCAAAAAGTTGTGGACGGATTTTGATGAAACTTGGTGGAGAGGTTGAGTGTATGACCACGACAAATCGATTTGATTTTTGTGAAGATCCGAATCCGGATCTGGATAAGAGAATCATTTACTTTTTAAAGCGATTCTTCACCATTGAGAGATCGGGCCAAAAACGATGCATAGCATATTTCAAAAATGGATGGAGCTCGATATGTTCTCGTGGATCAGGCATTACGTGGCGGAGGAATGCGCTCTACCGAGTGCCCTTCTAGTTGGATCTGTGGTTTAGGGACTCTTCGTGGGTGTGTGTGTATGACTAAATGCTTGGTTCCAAGCACCATGGTGGCAAAGTTTCATCCCGTATCTTGGAGGTTTTAATTTTGAACCTCGGCAGCATACAAGCATTCACCTTTTCCTTTCTGAAGCAATTGGTTATTTTATACGACTCGGTGTGCTTTCTTTTTGTGAGTTTCAATGCAAATGCATCTGATAACACCCGATTTCCGAGACGTTTGCCGTGTTCACGTGTTTTCTCAATTGCAGATCCAATTTTTTTTCCACCTGTCACATGACAATTGTGTGTGTGTGTGTGTGTTGTTGATAAAGGATAACATTCTCTGCTAACTCCCTGACTCCCACCCTAACAGCTTGGTTATGTCCGGACAGTGGTTATCTCCATACGTGTCCAGACGGTGGTTATGGCCAGACAGACCCTGCCCTCTCACTGTCTTCCCTTGTCCCCCCCCCCTCACACTGCCTTCTCTTGGCCTCCCCTCATGCTGCCTACCCCTCCCTTCACTCCCCCACACCTCTTCACTCCCCCCCCTCCTTGGTCTCCCTACCTCCTCGCTCCCTCCCCTTCTTCTTACTCCCCCCGCCCCCCTTAATATGCCCGTCAGTGAAGTGACGGGTTGTATTTGCTGGTATATTACAAGAGAGCTGTTTGTGCCTGTCTGTCTGCCTGCCTGGGTGATTGTCTGTTTCGCCATTTTTCCTCAGAGATGGCCGAATAGATCTTCATATAAAACTTTCAGAGGTTAATCAGTGAGTGCCAGGAGTGTTTTAGGCAAAGAAACCTTTTCTGAAAATTAAAAAAAACGTTGGATTGTTTTTGGGGGGGGATTTTTAATCGCTCTGTAGTGCCTAAGCCTTTGAAGTTATGTGAAAGGTAATATTAAATGATCCCTGACCCCATTCCTCTGTGGGTGTGGGGAAGTGTTTTAAGCCACCCACAAAATAAAAAATATAAAAAAACAAAATTTGATTTCTTCAAAATGTCAACAGTATTACAACAGTACCGGGTAATGCTGGGTACCCCTGCTCGTAAGACCCAATCATGTCTTTCACCTGTAATCAGAGAGCATAACCAATGAGCTCTCACCGAATCAATTACCCCAGGTGTCTAGGATTATCAAATAGATCAACTCCGATGCTCTTCAAGCAAAAGAAAGCTGCATAAAGCCACCATAAAAAGCTGCACAAGGTAAGCCCTTTGCCGTTTCAAACCCCAGTCGGATTCTTCTACAGCTGCAGACATTCACAAGTAGGACATGCATGAGAATCCCAATGCTACATGAGAGTGTGAGTGGGCTTCCGGTAAACTGTAATGTTCAAACCTCTTTTAGGACCCCTTGTCACAATGGTGGCCAGGAAAGAGAGGGATCCATTTTGGTCCTCTTCATCGGTGAACCTGATGGAGGAAAGGTTTTTCCAATAGCCTCGTGGATGGTGTTAACCACCTCGCTGGGACAGATAACAAACGTGTCATCCACACGACGATACCACACACTTGGCTGCACTGCAAAGGATGGGATGGTATGTTCCTAGAAATCCAGGCAATTCCTCCATCACCATATTCGCTTCCACAGCAGATGCAGGAGATACAGGAGAGCCCATGGCGGTACCAAAAACCTGTTTGTAATGTACCCCACCAAAAACAAAATAAGGAAAAGACGTCGTGCAGAGCACAATACTTGCAAAATCCACCTCCCCCCACATCCAAAGGTTGCCATGGATACATGAAATTGTCCACTTCATTAAGATTAAAATTGACAATCTTAATCACAGCTCAGGTCAATCGGATGATGATTGAAAAAAAAAAGATTATTTTTCAGATTGAAATTGATGATTTTAGGAGTTTGACCTTGAGTTGACGTTTGACCTTTTGATCTCAAAAATAATTTGTTTCCCAATTCAGTAATGCACTGTGCAATTGCTGTTTAATTTGCAAATCAATCGGATGAAAATTGACGATTTTTACCCCCTTGGGGTAGAAGACCCCAAGGGATCGAAGCGTCGCTCACGTTCTTTTCTTGTGTACAGTTCATTTGAACGTCTATTTCTCCATCATTCGTGAACAGAATTTGATGAAAATTGACAGGTATATTCTAGAGACCATTCTCCAGGCATTAACTGAGCCCAAAGTGCGATTCCGGTCCTTTCGGCCCATTTTCTTAAAATTATTTTAAAAAGAAAAAATTAAATGCGCTGGGCGATGCCCAACGCAAAATTAAGTCGCAAATGATGATATGAAACTAGCCTCACTCTTGTGAGATGTTCTGGTTTCTTTTTCTGATGCGATTAAAATCTTTACCAAATTTCAAAACTATCTGTCGTCCGTGCTATCGCTCACCTGAGAGTTGTACGAATGAACTCCCACGGGGTATGTTCGCAATTCGACTTGTTTAAGATAAAAATTTGATGATTTTAGAAGTTTGACCCTCGACCTCAAAAATAGTTGGTTTCGCAATCCAGCAACGCAATATGCAAATCAAATTCAAATTTCAGGTCAATCGGAAGAAAAATGATTTTAGAAATTTGACCTCAAAATGACCTTTGACCTCAAAATCAAAAGGCTTCTCAGTTGAGACTACCTCTACAACTAGGTAAAATTCCATGACGAATTGTGACCTGAAGGTGATAAACACAGACAGACAAACAGAATAACAAGACGACGACGTGCAGAGCACGATACTTGCAAAATCTATAAAACAAATTTGACCTCAACAATGATTGGTGGTTGAATTCAATGACCAAATATGCAACTCCTCTTCAAATTTCAAGTCAATCAAATGAAAATTGACAATTTTAGAAATTCGGCCTATGTTGTCCCTTTGGCCGATGTTGACCTCGAAAATAATCGGTGGTTGAATTCAGTGACTTGAAATTTCAAGTCAATCTGATGAACAATGAGGATTTAGAAATCTCACCTAAGTTGTTGACCTTTGGCCTATGTTGACCTTTTGACCTCAAAAACAGTAGGCTCTTTCCTTATGACAAACTCTAGCATGTGGTGAAGTTTCATGAATATCGGTTTAAAATTGTGACCTGTAAGCGACAAAAACAGACAAACAGACAGAATAACAGCGACTGACCAATATACTTGAAAATCTTCGATTTTACAAGTAACAGACAAACAGAGAGGGGTGAAAACATAACCTCCTTCACCTTCGGCGGCGGAGGTAATAAATAAGGACATGTGCTCCCGTAGATAGGACATATGGGAAGGTGGGCTGAACAGGAAGGAGGTACTTAGCAGAGGGATGGTGGGAGAACAAATCGAGATTGCAGGAATGGCAACAGACTTACACATTGATACTGATCCTATCAAAGAAGTTGATGGGAAGTCATGAAGACTTCAAAGAATAAGCATCAGGGACAGATACAAATGCTCAACTGTACAAGTGCACTGTTGAGAAATCAACAAGCTTTCCACAAATTAATTGGTGAAACATGGTGACAAAAAGAAATATGGTGACAACCCCATGCAAGGTATGGATATTTAAATATTTGGGTTACAAAACACAATAAAATAAAAAGTGCATCATTTTAATAAATGCGAACTTGATCCTCCTTTTAACCACTTTGTATTGCACAATCAGATGGTGCCAAATAGCAACAAATTAATCAAACAGGTGTAGAGCCGATTTGAAGGTACAAATGATGATGAAAGCAAATTCTTACCTGTGATATTAAAATATGATTTCCCATCAATGCAGAAAGACACAGGTTTACATTTCCTAAATATAAGCATGACAATAATGCTTACCCATAATAAATGTTATCACAGGAAAGTGCAACTGAAGTAACCCACCCTAAATACTGTACAGATGGCACGACAGAGTTGATCACGAACAATCATAAATACCCAACAGTCCGCTGTGTCGATTCCACCAAATGATTCATGGGTATATTTTAAGGCTGGATTTCACTGTGATCGCTTTCATGGGCAATTCTCCCACTCGCACCAAACAAGAAAGCCGGACGGAGCAACGTCTTCATGAAAAATTTCGCTTGTATGGCCCTTCAGAGCGCCCAACTATCTGTCTTGGTTAGCGAGGAGACGCGGGCCGTAAATTTCTGCACGAGTCGAGTCGAACATGACGTCCATCTCATGGAGATGGCGGAAGGTTCTTCGAGACCAACCGTACACCAAGCTGATCATAGCACCTTGCAGTGGCATTGTAATGGCCTGCAAAAGAGAGAGTGAGAGCGAGAGCGAGGGTGAGAGAGACTGAGGGACCGAGATAGAGACTGAGGGACCGAGATAGAGACGGAGGGACCGAGATAGAGACGGAGGGACCGAGATAGAGACGGAGGGGACGAGATAGAGACGAGGGACCGAGATAGAGACGGAGGGACCGATAATAGAAGACGGAGGGACCGAGATAGAGACGGAGGACCGAGATAGAGACGGAGGGACGAGAGGGAGAGGTTTGAAAGAGAGAGAGGGAGAGGGAGAGAGAGAGGGAGAGAGGGAGAGGGGAGAGAGGAGAGGGAGAGAGAGGGAGAGGGACAAGGAGTTCAACCCTTTGTTGTCAATGAAACTGCCTTTTTTTCTGGTTTCTGAAACAAAATAATCCACAACTACATTTATCACCATCATTAAAAACAATGCACACTTTTCCACCAAAGGATAACATCGTCACGTTCAATGCCACCAAAATGATAAAGCACATTCCATTTTCACAAATTCTCAAGATTCACAAATTCAGAACACAAGGTACAGTAAAACTTCCTCCAACGCGGTTTCCTCGAGCGCGGTTTCCAATTGACAGGCTGAATTAAATGCGTCAAAACCTCCCCAACGCGAGGGTGTGTTTCACATTTACGCGATCGTGGCTGGTGTTTTCACAAAGATTTACATCATTATTACTCCTTGTTACTGTACTATACTTACCCCTTGTCCACACAAGGTTTTGGCTAAAAAGACCCCCATTGTGTGGACAAGGGTAAATTCATATTTAATTTATAGATATGATGATACGAGTCGCCACCTGCCGTCATCGCGATCGCAGTTCGAATTTACATTCTGGATTAATTGCGACAAAACGTCGGCATTTTCCCAAAGATGCTATTCTTTTCCTTATTTTCTTTATTACTTTACTTAATTACTATTTAATTTTGTGAGGCATAGCAACATTTAAGTCTTGCTATACCAGGAGGAGTTTTGCACACATGCTGTCCATGATGGAGAGAGATTCAGCTCTAACAGTGAGTGATTGTTGGAAAAGTTTCAACACTTTTGATGCCATTGTGATTAGCAAACACGCCTGGAAAGAAGTGAGAAGTGAGACCCCCAGCTGTTGCTGGAAAAAGCTATGGCCTGGGATTGCCCATTATTTTAGAGGTTTCCCTAGTTGGAGGGGAAGGAGTTGATGACATGGAAGAATAAGAAAAAGTCGAAGAACTGTTAAAGTCCCATGGAGAAGAACTGTCCACTGAAGAACTTGTGACCCAGATGTCTCATGAACAAGACAATGAAGAGCCAGACATGGCAGAATTAACAACCAAACTGCTGGAGGAGCTCTTCAAGGCAACAAAACTGCCAAATAAATTGCTGTAAGGGTGGGAACCTTTTGTGGAAAGAAGCCTGAAGTTCAAGTGGGCCATTAGAGTCAGATTGAAATCCCGACACAGAACTTCACAGCGAGTTAAAACAGAAGGCAAAGCAAGTGCCTCCAACACAATTCTTTAGGCCAACTTCAAATCAACACCCAAACCTCCAACAACCACCTCACAATTAGGTGAGTTATTTTGCAATAAGACAGTACTATGATGATACTAACACTTATTTTAATGTATATTTAATAATGCTACATCATTCCATACAAAGAAACATGCAAAATAAAAAAGCAAGAAAGGCTGTTTTAGGGTCAGTTTTTTGGGAGCCTGGAACATATCCCCAATTTCCCCATACGTTTAATAATTCCTCCAACGCAAGGTTATCCCAGAACGTATCCCCCGCGATGGAGGAAGTTTTACTGTATTTGAAATTATTTCAAGCACCTGAAGTCATTGCATTGGCCTTGCTTCGAGGACATTGCCCTGCCAACCATGGTCGGTGACCCAAATCGATGCACTGAAAGCAGAACTGTTATTTTCCTGTGCACGGCAACGGCACGCATGTAGATCACCGAGCGGTAAGTTTTGTACTGTAAGTGTACAGAAGGATTGTAAACACAACGAATGAAGTGAACGACAAATTTAAATGGTTGGGTGAAGGAGACACTCAGGAGATGACTGAATGTGAGTAGTGATCTATTTTGAAAATGGGTGCCGAGCAAGAATACCCAATGATGGAGATTCTAATTATACCCAAGGAAGTTATTCAAATGTCAAGAATGTGTATCAACCATACCTTCAGCTATATGATCCTGTTAACCAGTCATAAATAATCTGGACTTCTGTATTCATTCAAGTTGAAAGCTACACTCATAACTGATGGCATATGCACCGACAGAGTTCATAGAACACCTTACCCAATGCAGTGTTCGAGTATATAATTCAATTGAAACAAAATAAAGATTGTAAAGGTCGAATAAAATATAAAAAAACATTAATTCCGGAAGTTTACTGCCGTTGACACAGTGTCTATTACATCACCCTACCTTACACATTACATTAGTTATTTGTGTTTGTTGTATGTGTCCTTTATGGAGTCTTTAAAAACAGGAAGTTTTCCTGTTAGGAATGATTTTCAATTTCGTTTAACTGCCAGGCAGGCTCACTCCTCTCTGCGAATGTGCGATCGGGTCGCATTCAGAGCCGAAGTACGTTGAACTTCAGGTTTGTTTTCTGATTCATGTTCAAAATATAACATTCAATTTAAATCAAGTTGTTCCTCAATCATCAACCACCGTTTGTAGACAGGATTGAAGTGGTTGCTTAACCCTGTTTTTCACTTAGCGTGCGTGGGGGAATTAACATAGCTTCCCAGATGGCAAGGTTAAAGCCTGATGCTTCACCTACCGAATGATCATCTGGGACTGTGCAGCCACCACATACCCAACGTTAGACAAGTATCCTCCCAAAGGGAGGGAGCATCATGTGATTGCAATTGGCAGATGTCAAGACTTAATGTCATTTTCAACACCGATGACATGTGTGGTTGTATCCACTTACTGGCCAGATGAAGACTACTTAGAGGTTGAAAAATCGAACCTGAGCCTTAATGGGCAGCTGCAGTGGCCCGCAAAACTATTCACCCTCCTTCCAAAGTTTTCACAATTTGATGGCACCCGAGTTCATTTCATGATGCTTTCAAATCAAACTTGATATATCGAGTCTGCACAAACTACTCCAAGGAGATAAAGTAAAAAAAATTCAGATAAAAATGTGAATAAGTTCGATTAATAGAGAAAAATCAGATGATTCTCAGTTGGATAAGTATTCAAACTCTTTGTCTAATTAACCCAAGATCATTTCAGGAGCAAATTATTTGTTTGAAAGGTTAAAAAAGAAGTGTAATAGGTTTCACCTGTATGTAATCAGTGGTTTAACTGAAAAATTAAACTCCCCCACATATCTCAGGAGTTTTAAGGTGAAACTCACTTGGTCAACCAACAAGGCAAACATGAAGACCAAGGAGCTTCCCAAAGAAGTCAGACATGAAGTGGTGGAGAAGCACCGCTCAGGAGAGGGTTACAAGAAGATTTCAAAAGTCACTTATTATCCCTTTTAGTACGGTGAAATCCACCATTAAGAAGTGGAAGACGTATCACACCACCCAGACTCCACCCAGATCAGGAAGCCCATCCAAACTCTGCAGCCGGGCAAGCAGGAAACTGGTTTGGGATGTCACTGCAAATCCAACAATGACTGAAAGATCTACAAGGCTCTTTGTCTGAGATGGGGTCAGTGTTCATCAATCAACAATATCCCATTCTCTTCACAAAGCTGGCCTCGATGGGCAGGTGGCATTGCTAAAAAAAAAAAAAAAGAGATCTAAAATCTCATATGGTGTTGGTGAAAAAGGATCTTGATGATACTGCAGGCATGTGGAGAAAAGTTTTGTAATCAGACGAGACAAAAATTGAAATTTTTGGTCTAAATTCAAAGCGTTAAGTCTTTTCCCATTGCTAAGTAGAATTTTCCCATTGCTTGGTAGTGTGTAAATTATTTGGCAGAGTGACATTCTTGGGTGCACCATAATTGGCATGTTGATAGTACCCACATAACTGCTGTTTTAATAGCACACAGACTTACCTGGTGCATGCCTCAATTTGACTGCTTCTGCAAGGAGTCTCCCGGATAATCGATTGTTACGTGGCACAATACAATCCCATGATGCGAAGTTGTGTGCAGCTGTGGCTCTGTGGAATTGCATGGACTGCCTGGTCCTAACAATCTATACAGGGTGTCCGTCCCTTAAATACGTACCCATTTTATATGTATTGAATAATGTTTTGTACTCAACATGTTCACCTTCTCTTTAAATATGTGTCTGAAGGTGTTGAACGAAATTGTCCAAAACTTTTGCACAGGTGGTATGCGCTGAGCAGCATGAGTGATGTGATCTCGTAGCTTATCTAACGACTGGGTGCATGGCATAAACTGTCCTTGATTAAACCTCACAAAGAAAAATCACAGGGAGTCAGGTCCGGGCATCTTGGGGGCCAAGCAATGTGCCCACCACAGCTGATCAATTTGTTGGGAGACGTCAAATTAAGGCATTCACGAACAGGTCGTTCATGAGAAAAAAAAGAAGAACATAAAATGAATGTGAATTGAAAGAGAAGGTGGACATGTCGAGAACGAAAGAAAACTTCATTCTAACTATTCCATGTAAATTTAAACGAGAAAGTTGTGTTTACTTGTCAATAAATAAAAATGGGGATATATAGTGTTACGGTTCTCGGAACCGCATGGATCCAACAGATAGTGGTCCCAAGACAGTTATTCCATTATTACACGTGTAGATAGTCCCTTTCCTTTTGTTTAACGGGACAACAAGGGAGTGCGTGCGATCATCTAATAGCTAGGTTTGCTTAAATCATTTTCTTCTTCATTTCGTCCCTACTCTTCTTTTCGTCTGATTATTTCTGAGGTAAATCAGCCACGTGCGCCTTCGCTGTGAGGTGGGCCTCATGGAGGCCAGCGCGTGTGGCACCGCTGTGAGGAAACTGCTGCACAGAGCCCTCGTTCCCAGGTGAGCCCTAAACCTAACGTGTGCAGCAGTCATATAGTGTGCTTAGCAGTGCGGGATTATCGACTCGAGCTTCCGATGATCTGGAGAAGATTGCCGGTTGCATTAAAAGGCATGCGAATTAATACCTCAAGAGGCTGCACGAATGGTGTTTTTCACAACACAGGAAACACAGCCAGCACGACGCACAAAACGCGTACGGAGGCCGATAAAGACGACTCCATGCCATGTTGGCGGGATACGAGTGTGCGGAGTAGAAGCGGCTTTTCCTTTTCAACCTCAATATCCGACACATATTGGTGTTCCCCCTAGCACACGCTAGCAGAATCGTGCGCACGCAAGCGTTGGCCACGTGCGTAATGGCTGAACCACGCGCACTGTATGGAATGTGCGCGAGAGGCAGACACGTATGCCGCTCGCGAAACGTGCATGGATTTATCCATAACGATGTACCATCGGCCCTCGCTGGCAGCTGCGGATTCCCCACGGATGTGAACGCCTTCTCGTCTCTACGGCCAGTGAAGCTGCGATCGAGCCAGGGATGTACAGTGCAGGCAGCGTTGGCGCGCGCGTTGATCGGACGCCCGAGTGGCATGCGGGACCCTCGGCGGTCGCCAGGGCACGGCCCGGGGGGTTTGCAGGACGATTCGCGTGCCAATTCGGTGTGGGCGATTCGTGTCATGTCATGGGGTCGGAGCAGAATATTGCCGCTGTCTGAGATGGCCTTGCCGGAAACGAAGTGAGGCGGTTTCCGGCCCAAGTTAGCGGGCCAATCGGAGCGCCCGATTCAGGTGATGGCATTCGCTTCGGGTGGCCCTCCCCCCCACGCTGCAAGTCCTATAAAGGTCGGAGCAGTCCCTCCGCCTCTCTCCTCTTTTCTCTTTCACCCGCTCGATCTGGCCTCGCCCTCGTCCCTCAGCATTACCCGCCTCCTGCTGTCTTGACTCCGCCTCATCTCCACCCATACGACGTCGACCCCACCTGCCTACCTGGTCCCACCTACCACTCTGAACTCCGCCCCTTCTCCACTCAAGGTCCTCCTTCACGAACAAGGTCTCCACACATGTGGCTGAAGCCAGAGACGATGCGCCCACTGTCGGGTACCACACCACGGAGCATTCCCCCTCCCCCCCCCCCCCCGAAACGTATTGGTGGCGCATCGTGCTATCGGGCACAAAGGTACCGAGATCATAGCCTCAACTCCTTTCCCTTCCTGTTGCAATACTCCCTCTTCATCGGGTTTCTGTGTCTGTGTGTCCCGGCGCCTGTCTGCTTAAGTAAGACTGCAGAAGATTGTTATCATTATTGTTGTTATTATTTTCACGTTAAGTCTGCTCTGTGCCCGCTTTTGTAAGTTGCTTGTTTATTTGCTGCACCACACCTCTCTCCCCTATCTCTGCACAACAACCCCAATAAATCTTTTTCGTGCCACATACCATTCCCTGCCCATTGTAAATAAATCATTATTAGGAATGTTAAGTGTAAGCGACCCGCCGCGTCACGGAATTATCCGTGTGCGACGGGCTACAATTCCGGGGAGTCTGGTGGGAACCGAGATAGCTAGCTTCTCCCACCTAGTGGTCTTCTCACCCGACCCCCGTTCCGCAACAATATTGTTGCGGACCAAGGCCGGGGGCGAAAAGACCAAGGGGGGGGGGGGAGCTACCTCGGGTTCCCACCAGATTCTCCGGAATCACAGGTCGTCACACACGAATAACTCCGTGATGTGGCAGGTCGCTAATCGACCGTGAATGCCAATAACTCAACCACGTGACTTAGGGTCCTCCGTCTAATGAATACCGGTTACCTAATGGTCACGTGATCTAATTACCGGAGACACGCCCTCGGAATGCCTTGTTCAAACTGGATCACATCACCGGATCAGATGCAGCTGAGCGCAAATGCCCAAGGACGTACAGGCTCGAAAAACAGATCGTTGGGGGATAACATCCCGGCTAAGCTAGCTAAGATACGAACCATGCGGGACCAATGAAGGAAAAAGATGAAAAAACGAGCTGGGAACATTTCAATACAAAGCATTTATTTACAATCAGGTGAGGAAAGGTACAGTATGTGGCACAGTAAATGGGTTTATTATGTATAGCAGGGATAGCAAGGAATTTGTGAGGTGCGACAAAAGGCAAGCAATTTACACAAAGCAGACACAGACAGACTTATCCCATTAGAACTTCTACAATCTAAACTTGTGCTACGACAGGCGCCATCACCTACACACACACAAACCCGAGGAAGATTAGATAGCGAGAAGGAAAGAGCAAGATGAGACCAGCGGCCTCGCAATACCTGGCGCGGTCGGCCGACAACACAACAACAGTACGCTTTGGGGGAGAAATACTGGTGTCTAAGGTGTGGGAGTGGGTGGTGTGGGGTGGTGCAATGTCGGGGATGTGGTGTCGTGCCAGAGGAAACTGTGATTGCGAATAAGTGGGATGCTCTTTTGTACATCCAAAGGGGACGAGAAAGAGGGGTGGAAAGAGAGAGAGGAGAGAAGATGCGTGAGGCAAAATATTCCTAGCCTAGTTGTGCAAAAGTCTGAGTGTAGCGTGTACCTCAGTGGGATGCTCCGCTTGAGCGTTCCCACCTCAAGAGTCGGCGCGTTATCTCCTGCTTATTCACTTTGCTGGGGCTCGTGGAAACGTGTGCTCCGCACTGGTCCCAGAAGAACGGCTGTCACACACCAACCACGAGTGTCGATCCAGCGACAGGCAGACAACGAGTAGCAGGGAAGAAGAGGGCGGAGCAGAGAGGCGAAGGAGAGGGCGAGGCAGGCAGGCGAAAAAGAGGGCGGACAGCTTCGCGATCTGCCTTTTATAAGCCACGGGCGAAGGGTGGGGTGACGACCCGAAGCGACCCGAATCGCGCTTCCCTATTGGACTACGGCGGTCCTAGCCACGCCCTCCCAGGCTCCTGGGGCCAGAAGCAGTCTCATTCGCACATCCGGCATGACACAGCCCGTAGCTCTGTACCGAACTCCCGGACCGATCTTCCGACCTTCCCCCCCCGGGCCGCCCATCCTGCCGTGTTCTGGCGACTGGACGAGGGTGAATCAATCCTGCGTGCCCATTCGGGGCATCCCCGGCGAGATGCGGTTGGTGCTGTTAACGTCCGTTTCTTGTCCCCGTATCACGCGGTCTGAGTACCTTGAGCCATGCAGCACACCTCTGTTTAATGGTGAATTGTATCAATACAGAGGTACGAGGAGGCGCGGGAATATTTTTCCCGTGTGCGGGGAGATGTTGGTGGTTGAGGTGTTGAGTTTTTGATGAGCGAGGGGTGAGCAAGGTGAGATGCTGTTGTAAATTGGTGCGCAGATCTGAACGAAAGGGTGCGCCATGCGTGCGCCGGGCAGAGTCTTCGTTCTTTTTGTGATTCGCTCACGGGAGGCTGCTTGGTGCTTGTTATTCATATTGTGTGTGTTTGCTGGCTTGCTTGATTTGAATTGTACCACGGCTAAAAGGAAAGGGTTGAAATGGAAATCAGGATTGAATGGGAGATAGAGATACAATTAGACCTAGCTATAAGACCCACGCAATGCACTTCGTCCTGTTAACCCACTCGACATGAGGGGAGGATCAGACTGCACGAAGACCAACTAAATAACTGCCTGGGGATCGCTGCATGTTGCCTTTGAGGCATGCGGTTTTGCAGAACCATAACAATATATTCAGGGACAGCCTGCGCTAACACTTGCCTTGCATCTAAATATTTGCAACTTTCAGAACTCCATCACGTCATGGGACGCTGATGTGATAAAACAGTTCTGCCTTGCAATTTGCAAGAAACGTTATTTGATAGGTGATGTTTGTGCTTTACAGACACTAAGAGAATAGGGCCAAACTTACTGCAATGTTTGAATACCTAAAGTTGAGATGATCTGTTAAGTGATGTAGTGTGTCCATGATACATGGGGAGAAAAGGGGGGAGAGGGGGATTCTTAACAGAGCTCACCCTTCACAGGACCAAAGGCCACTCCAGGTGGGGGCTATGGGACAACACAAGGAAAGTGAGACACACAGATAGACAGACGACATTAATATTCCTCCTCAAAAATTATTCAATTTTTTTTTTGTCATTAGAGGTGGGTCGTGAGTAAAAACCTTTTTCTAATGGACTTGTTAATAGAGATGGATCGCAATACAAATATACCTTAATAATAATAATAATAATAATAATACCATTCCTTTTGTGCTGTGAAGGTACAAAGGGCTGCCGAGGCAGTTTCATTGGCAAGGAGTGCAGTCCTGGATGGGTTGCCACTCCAACGCAGATTACCCCCAATGGTTATTATCCGAGTACACTGGTACTCATTTCACCGACCTCAAAGGATAACAGGCTGAATCAACCCCACCTGGTATTAATTAAACGGTATACAGGGGCTCAAATTCAGGACCCAAAGGTTCCAAGCCAGCCACCTTCAATGCTAAGGCAATAACCAGGCAATAACAAATATACCTTACACACGTAAAAATACTAACCTGCAGTAAATGGAGAAAGAAGATTGCGGAATCCGTGATTTGAGGCACAAAGGAAAGAATGCACAAAAGCATTACTAAGGAAAAATAAAATCGCAAACATTAGTATGTTGCAACCACATATTGATAAAATAAGAATGACATCTATCACTACTAACGACGAAACTTTGTTTGACCCAAGATGGTTGAACTTGAATTTTCTCGTTCAAAATACTTCTCAACGGTTTTGATGTATTACTGAGTGTTTGTGGTACTTACCAGGGGACCAACAAACAAGGAAGTAAAGCTGAAAGTACAGCGTGGTACGTGTCGTTTCCCTTTCTCGACTCGACCCCAACAGTGCCGTCCTTTGGGTCGGTGCAGCACCGTAACTTCGGCGTACAACACAGTAAAAGTACTGCGCGCACACACAGGCAAAACAAATAAACCGCGCAGCCTTAATGATCAAACACTCATTCTTGCCAACTACGACGTTGGTATTCCATGCTCCTACAATTATGAATCTTCTTTTGTGACATTTTTCACAATAATAAATAAAACGACAGGAAGTAAACCTACCGAGCAGAGGATAGTGACGCAGCCAAAGTACGTCATGAATATTGCTTTTGTGACTCTGTTGAATGTTTTTTCATGGTGGGTCTGCAAGACAAAGTAACGAAGGATGAAAACGGGAATGTAAATGAACAGGGCGACTCGAGCAATCGCAAACAAATGGCTACCATCAAGCTCATCTTCATGCTCTGGGTACTGCTCTCAAACATCTTCAAACACAGGCTGGTCAGTTCAGAGGTGAGTGTGTACTATGTATAACTCCAGGACCTAAGGCCATCCTTTGAGCCCAGTAACCCGGCCTTTCCTGCTCATTCTTCCAATTTAGTGACACCATATTTTCCTCCATGCGAGTAGACTCACCAAGTTCCTGTTCAATGTCAACACCTTTCTTTTACTTTCAACACAATATTTCCTGACGCTATTAAATTATTTTATTTTACCAACTCCAATCTCTCCTAAATGACCCTACTAAAAAAAAAAAAACTCATCGGCTCCACACAGCTCTCTTTAACAGGCAATGAAAACACAAACAAAAGAAAAACTCGTGCTCCTCATCTTCCTCGTTTTTTTTTTTTTTCTCTCTCTTACCATGGTGTTCTGCAATGCCCTGCCCACTCTCAAACGTCTGCACAGTCTTCCATCACACAATTACTGCTCATATCCTCTTTTCCTTTCAACACATCCATCATTTCTCTTTCCACCCTCTCTGCTCTTGGCTCAATAACTGCACCACATCACACCTTTCGACTCGCACATATAGTCCCTGCAAACTCCACACACTCAACCGATATTTGGCTTGAAGACATTTGTGGATCACAAAAGAAATATCACCTGAGGCTATCTTTGTTCTTTTCTGTTTGATTTGTGGATTGACTGTGAAACGCACGCGCGCACGCACGCACGCACGCACGCACACAAAATGTATCCATATTCTTTATTACCTCCACCACCGAAGGTGAAAGGAGGTTATGTTTTCACCCCTTTCTGTCTGTTTGTTTGCTTCTTGCAAAATCGTAGATTTTTCAAGTATATTGGTTAATCGGTTTGTTTGGTTGTTTGTCTGTCAATCGTCTACAGGTCACAATTCCAAACCGATAGTCATGAAACTTTACCAAGCTGTAGAGGTAGTCAGTCTCAACTGAGAAGCCTATTGATTTGAGGTCAAAATGTCAAACTTCTAAAATCAATTTTCAACTGAAAAATCATCAATTTACATCGGATTGACTTGGAAATGAAACAGCAATTGCACAGTGCATCACTGAATTGGGAAACCAACTATTTTTGAGATCAAAAGGTCAAAGGTCAACCTTCTAAAATCATCAATTTCAAACTGAAAAATAATCTATTTTAATCCGATTGACCTGAGCTGCAATTAAAATTGTCAATTTTAATCTTAATGAAATGGACAATTTGATGTATCCATGGCAACCTTTGATATAACCTGGTGTTGTCTTAGTGGTTCGGGTGGCTGGCTTGGGATCCTGGGGTCCTGAGTTTGAGCCCCGTTGGCCACTGAATTAACACCAGGGGGTCGACTCAGCCTGTTATCCTTCCAAGGTCGGCGAAATGAGTACCAGTGTACTGGTCCCGGTGTATGCCCCGGTTAGAATAGGTGTACCATATTCCTGTGTGTCGTAAGAGGCGACCAGGGTTGGCATCCGGCCATAAAACATTGCCTCAAGGAGGGAACCATGATTGCATGGAGCCCGCAAAAAGCTAAACCCTGCTCAGCAGGGAAAAATGGCTGTAAAAAGGCTGGGTTTTTTTTGTTTTTTTCATGGCAACCTTTGGAGAGCGAGGTGGATTTTGCAAGTATCGTGCTTTGCACGATGTCTTTTTCTTGTCGGATCCATTCTCCTCTGATGTCTTTGCGGATTGATTCTGATGAAATTTGGTGTACAGGTTGGATGTGTGACAAGGAAGAATTGATTTAATTTTGGTGAAGATCCGAATCCAGATCCAATATATATTTTTTAACTTTTAAAGTGATTCTTTACAATTGAGAGATTGAGCCAAAAACGATGTGCAGCATGATATTGCAAAAATGTATTGGGCCTGACATGCTCCAGTGGATCAGGCATTGCATGGCAGAGGCATGCAGTCTTCCGAGTGCCCTTCTCGTTTTATTCTAGTTATTATGGACTGAGGCTTTGTCTTAACAGAAAAAACGAAGGGCGAATACATTTGAGAGAGAAAATTGATGTGGGCAGTCTGACTATGCTCTGGAATGAATTACAACACTGTTGGGAATAATATTGACTCAAACATAATCCATAACTAATTACATAAATCCCAAATGGAGTTGAGGCAGTTCAAGGCAAAAGGGGGGGGGTCATCCTGATTATCGATTACTAGCAGAGTACCCGCCCTAAGGGCGATCTTACTCCAAGCATTATACATGTTATTTCTGAACATCACCATTATTTGGGTGGTGTATAGGTAACTGACAGCTGCCTCAATTGCTCCCGAAAATAAAATAAAAATAATCCGGGTTGCGTGCATGAAGCAAAAACATACCTACTGCTTATAATTCAAAACGCCTTACTGCGCTGGAAAACGTGGGGACAGGAATACTGTGCTGTAAATGATGGAGACTTGTCATACCCTCTCCCACCGAGAGCGGCGCTACACGATACACATTTACATAGATAATTTCCATCTCTCTCTCCCTCCCCCCCCTCCCCAAGACCACCCCGATGCACTAATTGGGGTCATGCTGATCCTATGTCGCAAATCTTGATGTAATCAGCCCCAAACTGTAGTCGGAGTAGCGCGACACACACACAAACAAATAAACCCTGGTCCATGAATTATAGTAAGGATACGGAAAGAGATTGGATTTGATGGGGGCGATTTAAGAGTTAAACACAAAGGGAAAAGAGGGAGAAGAGCCAGACAAGGGTGGGGTATAGGGGTGACGATGATGTGCCTGGACATCAGATTCTGGTCATTGCTAATTGGGGTTAAAAACACACGAACATTCATCAAGAGATAACTGATGACTGATTAACTCCCAAGGCATTTGCTTTGCAATATACAATGTACAGTATAATATTATACACCAGGACCCCGACATTCGCGGTTCCAAAATCGCGAGTTCCACGCATTTGCGGTAGATAATTTGCGACATGCCATTTGCAGGAAATTGCCCCATGGATTCATGGTTTTTGCGGCGATTATTATTATTTTTTTTAGTCATGAGTCACGAGCATAATAGTTTCAAAACATATCTTCCACAAGCCATGTATAAAGCAGCTGGATGTACGTACAGTACAATACTGTACGTATGCAAAAAAAAGATATCTTCCACGAGCCGTGAACATGACCTGCTTCCGGTACGTGTATTGTAGCTTTGCGGCATAAACATAGTTTCGCGAGATGTCTCACCAGTGTAACAAGTCATTACCCGCAATGCCATCCCCCGTGAGTCACTTACAAAATGAAAACACTAACAGCATTTATTGATGTATCCAGTAATTACCAGGTCGCTACATACGGACACTACACGATGGAAACATTCAGCGCATCTTAGTGTAAGTCACTATCTTACTACAAACAGCACCAGCTGAGATGTTACATTTAAAAAACACTCAGCATAACCTGTCTGTAGATAGGAAAGATGTCATTTCCTGTGAGTCAAAGAATGGAAACGTTCAGCATATATATTAGTGTAATTAGCAGCGAGCTACATACGGACTAATTACACAATGATATCGCTCACCACATCTATTATCAGCTGCCGAATACAGCACCACGTGGAAAAATCCCCCACAAACAATGCGCAGACTACTCACCCCTCCCGCAGTTACCCACAATGCACGTGTCAAGATCGTAAGAGAGCATGCCTCTGCGGACCACGACATTCCCTGCAGAACACATAAGCCTCATCGAGGAGAAGGGGTACCTGCCGGAGCAGGACTTTGACGGTGATGACACCGGCTTGTTTTGGAAAAAGATGATGACCAGAAAGTTCATCTCATAGCGCAAGAGCAAGCAGCCGGTATCAAGGCCGCAAAGGACCGGGTATACATTCTCCTCTGTGCAAACGCCGAAGGGGACTTCATGGCAACATCCTTCCAAGTAAGGTTAGCCTCCCACTTGACATTGTGCAGGAGCCACCCACCATCAACCACAAGGCTTGTGCAGGGGGGTTGTTCGACAGGTGCCACACATGCCTTCAGGGACTTGCTAGGGCAGCCTTGTCTGGCTTTCGCAACTTTTGATTTTTGTCAAACAGACATCGGTTTTGGCGTAAACTCCAAAGCGCAGAGCTTCTTTGGTCTTGACTTCATGCTCACTGATGACAATGAGGCGGTTGAATAGCTTCAGTGAGTCAATGACCAGCTTCTCGCCATTGACTTTGGGTCCAGATCTGAGGCTTGCAAGTGATTTGACCTTGTGTTTGGTTACCATTACATCCACAACAGTTTTTCCATCCATCTTAGCCTGTATGGCTCTGCCAACTTCTTCTGCTTGATCAGCGTTGACTTGTTCTTCGGGAGTGCTGCTGAACCCAGTTGAGAAGGACACCAGAGTCTTCTTGTCCCGTGTGGCATCGAAAGGGTTGACTTCCTCCAACCACCCAACTATGGTGTTGACAGCATCCTTATCTCTCTTCATTTGGGTCTTTTTTAACGTCGGTGTGGACAGGTACTCAACGCCGCATCGCCCACAAGTTCAGAATGTGATAAGATCCGTGGGTGGCCTTTATTGGAGACTTTTGAGAGCATATGCTTTTCAATCCCGGAACCACCACAGATGAAACACCTCAAGCCAGTTTCAGTCACATCCTTGTCCATACTGTCCTAAAAAATAAGACTTTTTTTTGTAAACAACAGACAGGACATGAAATTTTGACACAAAACAGACAGAACACACATACAGTGATGTGTTTTAACATTAATAGGTCCACTCTACGTTGAATATATTCAACTTCTATTGAGTCGGTACACAATAATTTTATAGCTAAAAGCTCTTGCCTAACGTCAGCTAACACAGATAATTCTACTGAGCATGAGCACAAGTATAACCAACAATTATAGCAATGGTTTCAAAAATGTTGTATGCTGGTTTCAGCACAATTTGAACAATCTGAATCAATTGAGCCAAATTACCACAAAACACAGTCTGAGATATTGGCTGCTCGCTAGAGTACCCTTATTCTGGACATTTCCATCTGTCTGTCTGTCTCCGCGAAACTTTGGTCAAGCCTAGGGGCTAAACCACTCAACCGATTCCAATGAAATTTGGTAGGTGGACCAATATTTCTGGGAATCGTGTGCTTTCGAATATGGGACCCCGGGCCCTAGCAACGCAGAGCAACGGCCCTTTAAAGTGGTCAAAAAATCGAAAATAAAAAACAATCGAAAAATCGAAGCTTAGAGTTCTGTGTGCAATCTATCTAGCTCCCTTCATGCCAATTTGCAGCCCTAACAAAAAATATTTGTAGGAGGGATAGGTTTTTGGCGAGTACATGTGTAACATTTCAGAAACGGTTAATTGCGAATATCTCCAAGAGAAAGAGTCTGATTTTGATGAAACTTGGGTGAAATGTGTACAATGTGGCTAGCATGTACACAAAAATGAATGGTTGCTATGCACACCTCCGTTGCTTAGCAACAACTAAAATACTTTATCGTACATCGTACACTTATTGTGGACTGTACATACAAATTACGAAAATCTCCGATACATGCATACTCTATGTTTCGCTAATTTGTACTCTGATCATCGCCCGTGGCCATTCGATTGTCAAAGAATGAAATTGATTGATAGCATGTACATGAATATCGGCTAGTCGCGTCGGCCAACTTTCCATCTAGAGCGAGCAGCCATGTCGCCTACCGGCTTGTCTAAAAATGTATCGTATCAATATTTTACGGCAGGGATTCATTTTTCCTCAAATCTAATGGTTGGAATCAATTCAGCACCCCAAAAAACCCCTAGTTAGACATCCCACAAGTCAATATTGGCAAAAGTTAATTTTTCCGATTTTTTTTTTCGCGCAGGCCTCTGAGCACCCGAACTTTGATTGGCTCCCCAGAATTTTCCACAAGGATTTGGGTTTGCACTAATTGATAGGTGTTAGTAGACACCTAGATGAATACGTTGGTGAAGAAATTTTTTGGTAAGCAATTTTTTCACAGATGGTCAATACAATTTGCTAAAATTCCCTAACTATTAACCATACCGTACCGTACTGTGAAACAAAAAACAAAACATCGTCTTCCTGTTCCGTTTCAATTTTTTATTCAACGAACACAGCACACGTAACTTTACAAAATGATGAAGATGATGATGATTTATGAGGATGAAGATGTGCGTTCAAGTCCATGGGGTGGCCAGGAGCATTGTCAAGCAGCAGGAGTACCTTGAACGAAAGGTTCTTTCCTGCCAGTACCTCTTGACTTGAGGAACGAACGGGTATGGATCCAGTCCACAAAAAGTTCAGACGTCACCTATGCCTTCCTGTTCCCCTCCAGTACACGGGCAGCACCTGCTTGTTTTTGTTATTCAGCGCACGTGGGTTCAGGAACGGTAGAGCATCATGGGCTTTATC
>CM068954.1:189311848-189321849 GCA_035128595.1 Eptatretus atami | reverse complement strand
ACCTCCGTCACGTAATGCCTGATCCACGAGAACATATCGGGCCCAATACATTTTTGAGATATCATGCTACACAGTACTATACCGTTTTTGGCCAAATCTCTCAATGGTGAAGAATCACTTTAACAAGGACAAAATGTGTCCAAGAGCCACGTCAGAAAGGTTTTGTCTTCACCAGAAGAAGAAGAAGAAGAAGAAGAAGAAGAAGAAGAAGAAGAACGCGGAGCTCTCTTAGAGCCAGCGTTCGCTACACGAGACGCGGCTAAAAATTAAATAATTCTCGTATCCAGATCCGGATTCGGATGTTCAACAAAATCGAATCAATTTGTCATGGTCACACGCCTAACGTGTCCACCTCGTTTCATCTGAATCCATCCACAACTTTTTGAGATATCGTGCAATATTTCATTTTTAGCTCGCCTGTTCGAAGAACGGAGAGCTATAGCGATACCCTCGGCGTGAGCGTCAGCGTGAAAATGTTAAAGTTTTTGGTGCAAGTTATATCCTTTCCAATGTTTTTATCTACCACACTATTTTTTACTGATTACAATATACAAATACATATATTGCTTTAAAATTATTTGGATCAGACTTCACTGCAATGCTTTATACAAAATATTATTAGACTAGTCTTTTAAAAACGATAAATGTATAAACAGGCGAGCATTGGGTGGCTTTGACACCAACTCTCTGGTTAGCCAAATCTCTCAACGGTGAAGAATCACGTAAAAAAATCAAGTAGCCGGATCCGGATTCGGATCTTCACCAAAATCTAATCAGTTCGTCGTCGTCGTCGTCACACACCCAACCTGCCCACCAAATTTCATCCGGATCCGTCCACAACTTTTTGCAATATCTTGTACGCAGACAAACAAACAGACAGACAGACAGACAGACAGAAAGGCGTGAAAACAACCTCCTTCACCTTCGGTGGCGGAGGTAAAAATAAAAGCAGAAAAAAAAACAACAAACGAAAAAACTCGACCAAATTAATTTCAGAAACGATACAATACTTTCGAAATGTCGTACGAATGCTGAACGAGGCCTTTTGGTAATGCACCATGTTTGTGTTTACATTGATTCGGTTCTGCACGTCGGGCACTTTTAAACCTGCCATTACGAGCGTGAAAACTGTGATTCAAATCGTCTTTTAAACACAACTTTCACCATTTCGACGAAAGAGTGGCAATCTTGAGATGGTTAACCATAATTGGTCTGTTCCTGAATACAAATCGAACCGAGGAGAAACACAGCAAATACGAGAAATATCCATGGATGAGAGGAGTTGGGTTCGTACCATTTAGTACAACCTACCATCGGTCGTGGACACACGCACGCACGCACACAATAATGAGCAGAATGACGAAGGGGAACAGAGAGGTCGATGATAGGAGGAGTATGGGGATGCGGAACAATGTAATCTGGAAGAGGAGCTGGCTAATAAGATAGAGGAGGTGAGAATGACACCAAATGAAGAGAAACCATGACTAATTCGACTCCATCCTCACTATAATTCACTGACCGGTGCTTGTGTGTGGGTTGGTTTGTCGCGCTACTCCTCCTACAGTTCTGGCCCAACGACATCAGACTTTCTAAGTGGGATCAGCATGACCCCAGTTAATGTAAAGGTGTTTTATATTTTTGCCGGTGCTCTTGTTGGGGGGGGGGGGATGCAAATATGCATCGTGTAGCGCCGCCTCCAGGTGGGGGAGGGTATTACAAGTCCCCACCATTTACAGTCCAGTATTCCTGTCTCCACGTGTTCCAGCGCAGTGAGCCGTTTTGAATTATAAGCGGTAGGTATGTTTTTGCTGCATGCACGTAACCCGGGTTATTCTTTTTTCACCTACACAGAGCTGTCAGTTGCCGATACACCGCCCAAATAAAGGTACGAGTCAGAAGAACGTGTTGTTTGCTTGTAACGAGATCGCCTGTCGGGCGGGTACTCTGCGAGCAATAATAATCAAACAAAAACACGAATCAGCAGAACAAACAAATCTTGAAAAAGATTTTTTTTAAACAACATCAAAATCAGCCCCACCCCTAATCTATAATAATAAATGTCAGTGTGTGTCCATACATCCATCTCCTCCATAACTCCAAAACCATGAAACCTAGGAGCCCCAAACTTTTCATGCATACAAAGGGAACTCCAAGTTAGTGCATGAATGAAAATTGGGTGTTTGGGTTAATTTAAACACCCCTTTTGAAGATAATTTAGGGGTTGCTCATCACGAAAAACCAAAATAAGCCTTACCAAGATGGCGGTGTGCCATCTTGGGTCAGCCCTGTCAGTTTGCAAGAGTCTTAAGTCGCCATTTTTTTGGGGCCTGCTCAACAATGCCTTGGTTTGGAACAAGCCGCAAGGATTTCTTAACGAGACAGGTTTTTTTTTTCACTATCCTCACTCATATTATCGAATACCTGATCATCATAACCCACAAATTGCTGGATACATTGCAAATGCTTATAAACGTTCGCGCCCCGTCTTCCGGCGTGAGTTGCTCACTCAAAGCGGCCAAAACTATGGCTGCAAAGCGTGGAGCAAGCAGCATTTGGAGATAATGATCAAGTGAAGAAGAAGTCAAGAAGGTCTCAATCATTGGAGGTGAAATTAGAAGTTTTAGATCGGTTTGATAGAGGTGAGCGCAGCATTGATATTGAAAGAGAGATGAGACTTCGTGATTCTGCAGTGAGAACCATTCGTGAGAATCGTGATAAAGTCCGAAAGAGCACTCAGACAACAAGGAATCTCAGTGTTACCAGAACTGCAAGATCTCGGCCTGATGTTGAGAAAATGGAGAAGATGCTCACCACGTGGATAGAGAATCAGAACCAACAGAACATGTCCTTGTCTGGAGAAAAACAAGAAAACTTCACAGCTTGGTCCATGAATCGTGATCCCTTTCCAAAACCGAGGTAGAGGTTTTGACATTTGGGAGGACTCTGTTCGACCTTCTGAAATCCGCATATGAAGATGACAACATGCATGCACATGCACACAAACCCCATGTCCTGCTGCACAGCGGACAGGCTAATCATGCACCTGTAATATCATTCATTTTTGCCAACAATCAATCATTTGGAGTAAATACGGGGTAATGGTAATCGTAACAAATCCTCTGCAATCGTCCCATGATGCAAAAGATCGACTACAACTTAATTTATGAACCAAAAGCCTCAATTATTTAACCAATTTGTGAGATAAGCCAGGGAAAGTTTTTGCCTAAAGTTTTCGTGAACCAGTCTGACACCTGACTGAAGGCAATTTGGGAAAGGAATTTGGAATTTGTTGAGGGTGCCGGTGATAGCTCGCCTACTCTTGGCAAAACAGACCGCGTGATATTTTACATCAACCAGCCAATGCTAGCAAATAGGACACACTTTGTGATGCAACATACTGACTGCAAAATCACAAATCTGACAGTTTATAGTTGGGTCGGCAATCAAACTCAGACAAGACAGTCCTGTCAAGCACGTGATACAGATGATAGTGCTGTTATCTGCAATAATCAATGAAGAGTAACAAATATTATCATGGCAAAATAAACAGTTCAAAAAAAGATGCATCAACACTTACTGAGTGCAAGAGTCATTGTCATTTGGAATGATGATGTATTCTTGGTTTAGGTTTCCAAGAAGCATGCCAACGTACACGCCAATGGGAACCCCCCTTCGGAAAAAAAAAATATTACAGAAAAAGGTCTCAGGCATGGTTACATTTTGTTCTGCTCATCACGAAATACAGTTAAAACCTACGGTGTAGTGCTGCCGGAGCGGAACGGTGTGTTGGTACGGCACCTCAATACATCTGAGGTGGAGCGTATCTCCGCAACAGTAGAATAACATTTCGTATGCAGCCTATGGCTGCTGGTTGCATCATGAATGAGAGCGCGGCTATGCTGCCGATGCAGTGCCCCGTTCCCAGTAAGCCGATACGTACTCATTTTGCCGACCTCAGAAGGATGACAGACCTAGTCAACCCACCTGGTGTTATTTAACGGAACGACAGCTTCAAACTTCAAACCCTAAGATCTTAAGCCAGCCACCTTACCCGTTAAGCAAACACCAGGCTTTCCGCTACATCTACAGAAGCATTCAAACATCATTTTGAATCAATAAAGTTAAGAATTTGTCAAGTGGTTTGGTACTTAAACCTTTTTTTCTTTACCATAGTATATTTATAAACAGGTATCATATTTGAATGTTTATATTTTAGCAAGCTCTATCAACCAAACCTCTCAAATGTGCGGTGCCTTACTGTACACATGTGGGCAATCGGGGGTCTGAACAAAACCCTTTATTTTACATTTAAACAATAGATCGTTAATACCTGTAGCATATCAACAAACTTTTTGTCGCTCTTCTAGCTCTTCCACAAGCCTTCACTTTGTATGCAAAAAAATAAATAAATAAAAAGAATCCAAATTTACGAATGGAGTTCGGTTCGTAACATCATAATTTCTGCGCCGCCGTCACACTGGATTACAAAGGAAAAAGAAAAAAAAAAAGAAAGGGTCAAAGCTTGTCCTGAAGCTTGGATATGTTGATACGTTAAACACCGTGTAGAGAGCGATATTATAACAATACAGGTTACAGGCAACAGACACGTATGAATTGCCAAACACAGGAAGGTCCAGAAGCGAGACGAACTTTCCAACCATTTTATCTCCAGATTTAGTGAATTATCTCTCATTTACTAAAAGTGTTTACACCCTGGAAAATGTGAAGGCATGAAAAAGTTTGGATGCCCACAACCAGTTGACGTCCGGCATGGATTAGTGATGTGGCAGTTCTTGTGAAGAATGGCTATCACGGTGTACGAGGAAAGGAAGATCTATGATAAATCAATGGCACGGACCAATTTTGGCAGATCAGATAAGCAGAACATATACTGTATGTGTTCACATAATGTTTATCTGTTCTGCCATTTTGAATACTCTCGGATGTTCATCCTGCCACAAAGCTTTATCTTCTTCAGTGAACTCCAATAAAGACACCAACTAAACTAAAAAAAACCCAAAAAGTCAACTTATCATAAAGCATTACAAGTTCACCTTCACACTAATACCAGCAGATGTTATCTGATTCCAGGTTAACAGGTAATTACTGAATGAATGATAGGTATAAAAGCCAAAAAACCGCAAACCAAGCATACTTCGAAAGACCATTTTGATTATACCGAGCGCGTGCATGTTATTACCAAGAGAGGATGTAGAGGATGATGAGATGTCTCCTGGAACTCTAAAAAAAAGACAGAAACAGGACAATTACTTGATGCTTGTTCATCATTAATCAATCTGTTTCCATATCATAATAATCACAATAATAATCATCTTTATTGTCCCATATTCAGGGAAATTCCTCTTCTGTGACACCGCAAGTTCAAAACATCATGGAGAAACATAAAACATCAAAAGGAATAAGAATACCAGGTAAAATACGGAAGATTGACCAAATAGCAAAAATGGAGAATTTAAATATATCACTTGAATATTTGTAATCCATATTTGGAGTCGCTGTCATTCCTGAACATGAACATTGCAAAGCGACAAAATGCTATAAATCTCCTGACAAGGTCAAATTATATTTCTTGGGTGAAGAGGAAACACAAACAATAACGGTTTAATTCATTCCTGATGAGGAGCACGATACACAACTGCTTACCCATCGCCCCAGTACTATCCTTTTACTTATTTTCAATGCGCTCAAACTCTTTCTATGTGCGCTCATGGCGTTTAATGCCACGATACATTTATGAGGTCGGAAGGGCCTCGTTTTGGTTTCATCTTACAAGGGCAATGTTACACCCGACTTCAAACCCACCTCTTGGTTGATGAGGCAGTGAGGCAGAGGTAATGTTCTTGTGTGGCAGACGGACATTACTGCTCACAGATTGCGCAACTTCAGCCTTCGGAAGGTTGTGGTAAAGTTTCGTGGAAATTGGGTGTGCGGTTTCAGAGAAGAAGTTGCAAATGTTTGTTGACAGACGGACTATCCCATAAGCTCCATGGAACTATGTTCCAGGTGAGCTACCAAGTTTTGTTGCAATTTTTTAAAATGAAATCTTACTCTGTGCAAGTAACATGAGTGGCAACAGGTTAACTTAAGTTGAAGTTGAAACAATACGAGACTTCACGAAGACTACTTTTGCATTCCACTTTGATATCAAGTTACTTCACTCAAATTGATCATAAACATAGAGGTGATAAATGCATGGTGAACAAAGACTTTCATGTTGAAATTTAAGCAACCATTAAAAGGTAGACTTACATGCATAAATCAATTTCAAAATAAAGGAAAGTTTGCCGTTTCTCCATCTTTGTGTTACTTACTTTTGCCTATAATAGCAGTCCTACCGCTCAAGCTCACCTCAAGGTCCCACGTGCTTCCACTTCTCCCGCTGCAGATTCTGTGATAAACCTCATACGAGTAGATCATGGTCAGGCAGAAGGTGCATGCATAAAAACACTGGCATACCAGGAGGTAGGGTGCGTTAGTTTTTTCAAAACAAAATCAGGTATTTAAAGCATTTATGGGACACAATTCCCCAAATCAGTGTACAACCTGGTTTTGGATCAAAAGGCAGTTCATCCTGGCTACTCAAGTATGTATATTGGTGCGACGGTGCAATTGTAAGACCATCAACATTGGTTACGTCCCAAGTAATGCTTATCCAAACCTTCTCTTATTTGTTTTTCTTTTCCAATCCTTCAATCAATTCTATTATTCACAAAGAAAGTGTTGTTCATATTTCTTTGATATCTGCTACTTGAGTGGCTCAAGTCTGATCTTGCCAATTCCTCACTCAATATCAACGTTATCAGTGAAACCTCAGATGTTACTCAAGTTTGTACAAGATTGCCACAGGGTTCTTTGTTCAGACTACTTCACGACTCTGTGTGCACACTACCTGAATGAGACACAGCTCATCACATGATATTTCTAACCACGCATACATTGATGATAAACAGTCCTACACCCACACCGATGGACACAATCCTACACCGATCCAATGGGGCACGGCAGGAGTGCTCGTCACACGCCACATGTTTCGATTGCCCACCGATCACACAACGTGCCTTCTGGTTGAATGGTTTGCATTAGCGGTAACAATCGTCTGAATGGGAGACGGCCAGTTCTGTGCGGATTATGCGGTTTTACCGTGTGAGACATAATCCGTGGTGATGCTCACCATAACAGTCAGGAGGTGGTCTGAACGAATGAATATATATATATATATATATATATATATATATTATATAATTATATATATATATATACAAACCTGAGTGACAAGCTGGTGTCTCGGTACCCGTGCTGCCACTATATATTTATATATATATATTATATTATATTTCTGGGGCCACCGCCCACAATTAACGTTGTGGTACTGGCTCTTTTAGAACCACGAACACCACCCAGTCAACCACGAGTTCCAGTGTCCACCGTCTAATTATTGCGTTAAAACTCGAGGTCACGTGGTTACCTGAGCGGGGAGCGTGCCCTCGGCAAAGCACCAATGTTATCTCGATTCGATTTTAATTAGGGCGGCCGAGCGTTTTAACCGCTGGTGCGTGCCGACTATTTTTGGTCAAATTTGTGGTAATTACCTGCCAGTCTATCTCGGTTCGGATAATGCTAGACTAATGGAAGGAAAGGACAAACACGGACAGGTTGGAAATCGACAAATGATTTATTAATAATAAAATAAATAACTAAAAAGAACTTTTTATTTTCTGAGGTAAATAAAGAATAAATTTCAAAGCAAAATCAATCAAAATGCCAGGAAAGAGACAAAGAGCAGATGCTTATCGGGGTTTGACTTACTTACAGCTAAACACAGACCTGGGTACCCAACAGATCATTCGGGGGGGTGGGGGGGGAAGAATCGTCTCGCTCACCAGAGAGTAGTCGCCCGTGAAGTGAAAACATCCTGAAATGTGTGCGTGCGTGTCACGTCCGTCACCAGCATCCAGCCTTGCCGTGCACCCTCTCGCGAACAGCCTTGAACACCAGTTGACGCCTGGAGGGCACCGAGATCGTCTGTCGCGGGTTTAGACCCTGGTGTTGTTCGTGACCGACCCGCGCCCCACTCATTGGCGGCACTGCTCACACCCACACGCGCACCACACGTTCGCTTCCTTCTCCTCTTTTGCACGCTTACACCCGCTTCTCGTTCTCTTCTCCCTCCCTGGCTTTCTTTCGCCCCGCTTACTTTCGCCTCCGCTTTCCTCTCAGAAAGTACCTCCCGTTCGTTTTATATCTCCGAGCCGTCTCTACGGGTGCAGTCCGCCCCAAGCTCACCCCGCCACACTTGCGCACAGTTACCATGACGAACCGTGCGCTCTCAAAAAAGGCGGGCGTCGGAGCTCGCGAAAGAATGTTGCTGAGGAAGAATGAGGGCGGGCTTCAGAGCTCGTGAAAGAAATGTTGCCGAGGAAATATAAGGGCGGGCTTCAGAGCTCGCGAAAGAACGTTGCTGAGGAAAAATGAGGGCGGGCTTCAGAGCTCGTGAAAGAAGTGTGTAAACGTGTCTGTCGTAAAGAAACAAGCTCAAATGAGCAAAGATCCTCGTCCTCTTAATGATGACGTCATAAAAACGAATATGACGTCCATTGTGATGTATCAGGTTTGCGATAAATTATCTGTGCTAATGCCCTGTTCGATTCCCGCAAACAGAATTAAAAAGCTTGCCTAGTTTTGGAGATAATTTTTTAGGGATTTCCATTAGCGGAGATATTTTGACGTCATAACTTTTTTTCTCGGAGGAATTTTCAAAATCGGAGATGGTTACTGTCTGCGCAGGGTATTTATACATATATATGCCAAGTTTCAGGAAGTTTCGATGAAAACTGTAGGCTGTGAAACAAAAAAGTCCACAAGAAGAAGTTGAAGAACAACAACGTGAGTAAGACTTAGAGATCCTCCACGAGGATCTAAAAAGCTTCCCATAAAGAGGGGATCTATCCTTTACCCTTCTCAACGCATCACATTTAAAATCCCATTAGACATGGGGAGGGGCTAATCTGAACATGCATTTAAGAAAATAACTTGCTGAGGGCCTGGATGTGTGGATGCATTCATCAGACCGGATTCTGAAATCCATAACAATTTCAGTATTTTTTTTCTGTATTTCTGTATTTCTACATAAATTTGACCTAAAATATGATCAGATCTTCATCAAGTTCGAATAATAGATAAAGAGAACCTGAGTAGACAAATTAGTACAACACAAAAAAAAAAAAAAATCAAAAAAAATCTACTTTTTCATTTATTTATTGAGCAAAATGATCCAACATTCAATTTCTTTGCTGAGCTTTACATTCTCTTTCCTTGTATTGACGAAGGGTAAAGCCCGGAATGTTAACTCTTCTTTTATTTACGGTGGATCAACTACCATTTGAGGTATTTGTTTTGCCTGATATTTTCTACCCTCGTTAAGCCACTCCGATTCCACCTTCCAAATTTCCAGTTTTACCTTCTTTCTGTATATTTTGTGTTTCTTTCTGTATCTATGTAGTCCACTTCATGCATCCTCTCCTGCCCCCCATTGTTTGTCAAGTGTGCCTCTATCTTCACCTCAACTCTGCTTTTGGTGTCCCCTCCCCTCTTTCAACTGTTCCTTTTGTCCTGATCCACTCAGCGTACCAATTCTACCAATTCTAGCTCGTCCCCGAGCCTCGACTATGTATACAAAATAAATAAATTATTATAATTTTTTAAAGAGCGGGATGCTCATCAGTACGAAGATAATGCCCATAATAAGCATGATGCTCTTCTTCGTGGCTTGGTGCCCACAAATCCTTCGCCTGACCTGAGATGTACAGGATGTCACACACAATACAACCTCATCCGATTCTGCTCGAAAGTTTACAATCACCGCCTCCTCGGTGCACATTTTACCGTACAACTTACCTCTGGAAGATGTCTAATAGATGAGTAGATCTCACATGTTCAAACACATGGGCCAAGCTATTCTTCACACTTTCTATCTGTGGATC
>CM068954.1:189270423-189288800 GCA_035128595.1 Eptatretus atami | reverse complement strand
TGTACTCATTCTGTCCGCATCGAGTTTGAGACATCAGTGCGGTGTTACAATCCCTGTTGCTGACCCCCAATCCAACTGTGGCTTCTCCTTCACTTGGCTTGGGAAACACAGGCTGCGTGAATCCGTTGAAATGTCTTAAAGCTCCAGGGTACATCCAGCTTGCAACTCTTCAAGGCTGGCGAATGCTGCACTCGTATTCTGTCGTTGCATGCATTCTGTGCTTTTCCGCCTGGAACACAGCATCCGTCCCTAAATCTGACTGGCCAAAGAGGCGGCTTCTTGTTCCGTCCCTTCTCTGGAAAAAAAGGGTGAATCGCCCAAATTGCAACATCTATTCCGAGGCTCTGGTTGAACGCCTTGCTCTTCGAGTGCGGGCAAAGCTGGTCTTTGCTCGGATTAATTCTTGAAGGTGCTCCTCCGCCACCATCTGCTTGCCAGCAGACCAGCGTAACCAGAGCAGTCAGGCTTTACACCAAGAGGTCAACGATTGACGTATCCTTGCTCTCCGGGGTCCTCAGCCGAACGCAGACGAGAGTTTCGGCAGGGCTGCACTTGCAGGCCGATGTTGATCTCTGTTTCTAAACGTCAATCCAGTGAATCAGCCTTCTGCAGGATTCTTGATCTATCGTGTGCGGTTGCCACCAAAAACGATCATACTGATTGTCTGAAAACCTCTCCTCTGGTACTGAGAAGTTAACTGTGAGATTGTGGTTATGGAAGGTAGACCCTTATTTTCCATGTGGTGAACATAATATTTCCCAAGTTGTTACTTGAGTTCGTCAGGGTGTTTTGTCTATAACTGGCCCACACTTTCAAGCACTTGTTATGGACTGGATTCTGGAGAGAGATGTCGGAGAGATCAAGCCTGCAGTGCATTCGTTTGGGAATTTTTCAAGATCTCTGACCTTGATTTTGTTAGATGATGCTAGTCATCTTTGCGCGAACGTTTAGATATCCATATCCTTTTTGGGGCCCTCGACGCCGCCTCCTGGACTATGAGGAGTCGGGATGCCGCTGGGATTTACTACGGGTTTCCCTTGGTTCAAAACTAAGATCCAGGCTTTCAATTCGCGACATTCTCTGGATGCCGCTGTTTCCGGTCTGCTGTGCCTGTTTATGTGAGTGAGGATGTTGAGGTCTGTGTGAGAAGATTCACCTCCCTCCCCTTGCAGCTGATTTTGATATTCCATGGTCTCTGACTGTGCTCGTGAGTCAGAGGTCAATAGACGGTCTGGCGGGGCCTGGGGTCCATGGATTTCACTGGATAATGGGATTATGGCGCTGCCGCCGAAGTGCCCCGGTTACCAGTCAGCTGAGACACGAAAGTCCAATTCTTCTAGCGTTCCTTGGTGCTTCCTGTCTGCTCTAATGTATTGTGAGACTTGGACTCTGACAAGGATCTGCAGACGGAGACTTAATCTTGCAGGTTACCAGGTCTCTTCGGAAATCCTTGAGATACGCTGTGGACTCTATACAAGTTGTGTCCACACGAGCGCTGTTGCTCGAGAGAGGTACATCAAATGAGATTTTTACCTGCATAGTCCGTGGAGCGTCACCGCGGGCTGTATGGAACATCTGGCTCGTTTTCCTGATTGCTAGAAATCCTGCTCACAGATTTCTCTCAGCGGATCTCGTGATGTCGGAGGAGGCCAATGGGCCAACCACGTGCCTCGTGGTTTGCAGCAGGTGATCGCCATCTCAAGGAGATGGGGATGGGCCAGGCATCTGCCTGGGTAGGCCAGACGTGTCCGGCTTCTGGCAAGTGCCGCGGGCGAAAGTGCGACGCCCGAAAGCGACGTAAGCTGCTTATGGCGCACCGCTCCATACCTGACCGACTCATCGTCCGTCCATACGTCCACAAAATTTTCCCAACTTCGACTTTGAAACTACACAACACACTTATCCAGATAAAACTTTACCACAACGTTCATCACCGTATGTATGTATCAGTTTGTTCATGCACTTAAAAAAAAAAAAACAAGTTATAAATAAAAAAAACAAATTCGGCGCTTTGGGTGTGGGTTCTACGTGCCCCCCCAAAAAGCTAGGTATTTGTATTCTTCAGAAAACTACACATGTTAATTCTGATGAAAACTGACCACAACCTTCATATACACCCATGACGTATCCCCAAAAGTTGAAAACTCACGGTAATGAAAAACCAAATCTGGGTGCTGAGGGGGTCTACGTGACGGGAGTTACGGGGTGGTTGCCCCCCTCCTCCAAAGAGGTTATTCTTTTTCTTTCTCAGAACCGGATACACACAATTCCGAATAAAACTTACCCCCACAACCTTCATCACCATGATTTCTTGTCATGACATTTATGAAAGATCAGGCTCTAAGGGAGGTGGAAAGAGGGGTTGCTGTTGGTCTTTCTCCAAACTGCACAACACAAACTTAGGATAATGAAACTCCGAACTGCAAACCTTCTTCCACCCGTGTGATGACCAAAGTTGTTCAGCCATTATTAAAACATTTCCAGGTGTTGGTTGTAAAGGGGTTATGGATGTTGGGGGGTCCCCCAAAAAGCCTATTTGCTTTCTTTTCTCAGAAGCGACATACAATTCCAATGAAAACTTTAAACACTGCCAATTCATCACCCATGATGTACTAAAGTTTGTTCATGACATTAAAAAAAAATTGGAGGGTCTAAGGGATTCTACATGGGGTTCGCCCCCCAAAATATGCTTTTGCTTTTCTCTCTGAAACCGCACAACCAATTTTAAGAAGCAAAACTTGAGAGTGTCCAAAGGTAAACCTTTATCAACCATGATTGTACCAAAGTTTGTTCATGGATATCAAAAAAAAAACATCCATGGGTATTTACTTTTTTCTCCGTTATATAATTGTTAGCCGGTCTGTCGTGGTAGTAAGGAAGAATGTAATAGGGAATAGCATTGTGTGGGAGATTGCTTGTTCTGTTGGACGAGTACAAAGCATCGTGGAAGTAGGGATCTGTGAGCTTTAGTGTTGCGTGTCACCATGCGAGGGGTTGGTGATTGCGGTCGTTAATTAGCTTAGGCATAGAGATAGGTCATAATAATAAGTTCCCCAGTACCCTGTGATTACCCTGCTGTGAATTTTTCCCTATGTTTTTATATTTTCAAGCCAGGCAATCAAGGTGCGGCAGGGAACAAGTCCCCTAAAACCACAACAAACGGGTGCGAAAGCCCCGCTTCAAAGCTAGTTCTGACAAACAAGCCGAAAGTTCCACTCCCGCGAGGACGATTGGTGGGTCATGACGTCAGAAAGCATAAGCCAAGCAGGAGAAAAGAAGCCCGGCCTTTCCCTGTCCGGTTTGATGCGAGGCAGCCAACGCCCAGAGGCATCTCTAAAGCCGGAAAGGGAGGAGCGCACAGGGTGAGGTTGGCGCATCTCAGAGAAAAAGGAACGCACGCCGAGCAGGTGCGCCATTAGTGGAAGGCTTTCGAAACTGCACAGGACAGAAATCGAGAGATAAATCGCAGAGCGCCCACGCACGAGGAAGGTGTGAGGAGACGCCAAGACAAGCTTGTGCGCTTTTGAAGAGTGGATTGGAGTGGTCATTGCACACCTTTTTGGAAAGAGAAGGTTGGCCACATATCTCGTCCCGGACACAGTAAGGCTTGTGCATTTTTTAGCTTGTAGATCAGGGAGTGGCAGCACGAGGAGTCAGTCATGAAGAAACGGACCACCGAGCCTCGTGTTGTCACAAAACCGTTCGACTGGCGCCTCTTAGCCGTTGTGGGAGTTAACGCTCCGCAGATGCCGGCGTCTGTGGTTTCGTAACCTGCTACGAGAGCAAGCCACCTTGATTCCAGTTCCACAAGCGTTAGCTCTGGGGCCAAGCAAGTAAAAGCAATAGTTTGGAAAGCGAGGGTCTTTTTCTTTTTCTTTTGTACGTCCTATTGTCTGTATTTGAGTCTGTTCCCCTCCTATGTAACGTCTGCGAGGGGCTCGACTGTCGGATTATTTATTTATTTCACATTATTTCATCTTCCCTCTTTTGATTATCTGCCCTTTTTGTAAATGATAAATTTGGTTTATTTCATTAAATGTGTTCATTTGAAAGAAACTATTTTCAATGTAATTGTATAGTGGACTTTTCGAGGATAAAACCCCGGTGCATCCGTTTTTCGAGTCCCTTATGCTCCTCCTTCCCTCCACTCCATGCTCCGCCATGCACTTCTCCCGATGCCTTCAAGAGCACGTTTTAACAATCTCCGAGAGATTCACCAACGGTGTTCCGCCGGAAGCCTCCTTAATTAAGAAACCAATTCAGCCCGTCCGGGCTTTTGGTGTAACCGCCCAGCACCACCAACTTGGTTGGGTTGTTTTAACCTGGGCTGGACTACACCCACGACCAATATTTTGTGACTCATCTCCCATGCCTTACCAGTGATTCCCTCGTGATGCGGAATATTTTATCCCGAGCCACTAACCAGTGCCCCACGAGTAATGTGCCCCTAATGTTTTAATATGGAGGAGGAGCAGAGACAGAGACAAGACCGGGAGAGAGAGAAGAGAGATGAGAGGAGGAGAAGAAAGAGAGACGGTGGGGAGGGGGGAGAGATGGGGTCGAGATGGGAGGGAGAGGAGAGAGAAGAGAGAGACGAGAAGAGGACATGGCGAGAGACGAGAAGGAAAGGGAGAGAGGTAGCCCGCTGGGGGAAAGAGAGAGGAGAGAGAAAGCCTGATATTCTGCATGGTGGTTTTATATAAAACTTGGTGTTGGCCTATGTAGTTTCATAATGCGAGCTGCTGGATGGAGAGTTGAAAAACAAAAAAAGATGAAGCTAAAGTCATGTGAGAGCCAAATTTGGCTTATTACATTGGACGCAATTTTGATACGATGGTTAACTGCTTACCTTCCATACAGTGGACTATTGTCCCTGGCGGTAGAGAGTGTTGAATCCCTGAGTTGTCTATAAAATAACTGTAGTTGTTGAAGATAAACAGTAAAGTTTCAATTTGGCTGACCCTCCTCAATTCAACTGTGGTCCCCTTCGTTTGTGTGTGAAACACAGAGACTGCGTGTTAAGCTGGTTTAAATGGCGGGTAAAGCTCCCTGGGATCTGTGGGCCATCCATGCTGAACTTTCTCAAGGCAGGTGGAATGCTTGTAATCGTTGTCATCATGCACTTCGTGTTGCCTCTGCCTGGAAACACAGTGCATTACATCACCAACTTGACTGGAAGAAGGGTCGTTAGTTGGTCCCTCCTCTGGAAAAGGAAGGTGATCCGCCAAGACTGCCACTACCACCAGGGGTGATGCTGCTCTCCCCAGTGTTTGGGCAAAGATCTCTTGCTTTAGTAATTATTGGCATAGGGCACGGCCAACATCTGCTTGAGCATCAGTAGTCAGCAGCGTCAAGCTTTACACCCCAAAGGAGGTCAACATCTGACCGTATTCGTTGGCTCTTTCGGCGTTGCCTAATTCACACGAACGCCAAGGATCAGAGAGTTTGGCAGGGGTGTATGCAGCTCTACGTTTGCATTCTCTGCAATGCATTTTTGATTCATGAATCAGAGATGTCCTCTCTGGAGGATTCTTGGCTGTCGTGGGGTGCCACCAAAATATACGATCAATCTGCATGTCCTTGAACTATACTTAGGTCCAAGAATGCTGTGAGAGTGGTGGTACCATCTGAATTACCTTTCCAATGTACTCGGAGTTGCCTACAGGAGTTGCAGGGGTGTTTGTGTACTGGCCCGCGCACACTTTTTCAGCGCATTTGTGATGGACTGGTTCTGGGAGAGGATGTTGATGAGATGATCAGAGTGCGTTCGCATTTTGGCAATGTTCAAGATCTATGAACCTTGATCCGCAGATTGATGCAGTCATTTTTGCGGACTCGTAATATATCCTTTGGGCCCCGAGGTGCTAGAATAAAGAGTCGGGAGCCGCGTGTTCTCGGAATACGGCGTCGTCTTTCCTGGGGTCGTAACTAAACAAGATTTCAGGCTTTCAATGAGCATCTTTGGATTGCTTGTGCTCCTGTCTTTACCTGTTGTGTGAGGAATGTGAGGTCGACGGAGAGCTTCACTTACCTCGCAGTGAGTACTTCAATGTCCTCTGCTGGCTTGAGCCAGTAGGTCATATATGTGCGGGTCAGGCCGTGGGAGAGTAAAGAGTCACTGGTCAATGGGATTGCACTACTGGGTTGTGCACTGCGCGGTACCTGTGAGAGTATGGAGGACGAAAGTCATGTCACGTATCTAGTTCTGGGAGTGAGCTTAGCCACCAGGGATTCTAGACGACTGAATCTATCGGTCTCTCGATATCTTGCTATGCTGGTCGACTTTTGGTAATGTGAATGCCACAGAACCCTTAGACGAGAAAGGACGCTAGCGATCTGCTAGATCGGAACGTGCGTTGCAGCCCGTCATAATACCTAACGCTGAGTGGAGTGTGGATTCTTAAAGGAATTGGTTTCACATCAAGATGGAAAAGAGCACAAGAATGTGCCTGCGTGTAGCACCTGGTTTTGGCTCGTGGCTGTAAAGCAAGCGACACGGAAGCAGAGTGCTGCCGGTTCATGGGACTCCAAACGCACACCAACTCTTCTGTGAGTCGATGCAGAGTGGCGTTCTTGATAACAAGGTCAATTTGCCGGCCTTCTGCACCCGTGGCAGCTCACTCGGCACCGCGGAGCCCTAGTCTGGTTTACCAGTGACTAATCCGATGGTGCCGTCCCGGCTGAGGTTCCCGGCACAGGCGACGTCGCGCAGCGTGTGTTTTTTTCCTTGTGCATCCTCGCATCGCGCTAATTGTAGGTTACCATAACAGCAAGGTTTTATATTTCGGCGTCAACAGTTCGTCGTTAAGAAAGCTGTTTATCAGTCTACACTACAACTGTCGCTTCAAGGCCATTTCTCCATCATAAGTTGAGTTTCTCACTCTGCATTCCGCCTATCTACGGCACAGGCCATGGTCTCTCTATTTTTTTATCCGCCTCTTTTTTCTTCTGGTCTTGCACCCTTCACACTTCCCTGCTTCGCCCACCTCAGTTTAAAAAACAACATGTTGCAGGGCACACGTCAGGTCGAACAGCAAACCACTTCTTGCGGAAACTCCCATAATCCAGGTATCTCACTATTCACTCTCCACTCATTCGTTCTTTTCCTGCTGCGAACACCCTCAATTCTCCTCCATCTCGTTCTCCTTCCAAGTCTGGGTTTCAATGGCAGCTGTTCACCCAACTCCGATTGTCTCTAATCAAAACCATGATCTTTCTCGGACCTTTTGTATAAATCCCCAAGCTGTTGCCACTCCTGCATCCTTCCCGCCCCCCCATTCTTCCCTCTACCATTATTTGTCCAGTCTGCTGTTCGTTTGGCCTTCCACTCAACATGTTTGGTGTTTTCCTTCCGCCCCCCCCCCACCCCTTCCCTCCAATTTAACTTTTGTTCGGAATTGTTTTCTTGCCTATTTCTTTACCCTGTTACCCCCTTACCCAGCTCGCCACCCAACTGTCACCTTGGAACTCTGTCCTATTTCTTTCTCCGACAAGCTTAGGTATTTTGAGCTTTGCTGTCGAACTCTCGACCTCGCATCTGCATATGCCTACCGGGTCTCAGACGGCCATCAGCCAACAGCGTGTCCTAAAAATCTGCTCCTCTGGCTTTGCTCAGCCCCTCTTCCTGTTCCATTCGCCCTCTCATTGCTCAAGGTCATCTGCCATCTGCTTGGGAAATCGAGCAAACATTTTACTGCCGCCCTATAAAGAAGGTGCAAAAATAGAATCCCTGAACTACAGACCAATCGCCTTCTCCAATCATCAGCAAGGCGTTATGGAATCCCATCATCGCTTTCAGACATTTTAAATTGCTTTCCTTCTTTCCAATGGTCCTGATTTATTTCCGCTGTTTGGTTTCAGACCAGGTCACTCTCCCTGGATATGTGCTGCTTCTGCTTCCTCTCACATACAATGGACTGGAGGCTCCTCCAATGCCAGACATGAAATCGAGAGCCATTATCCTAGACAATTATCCGTGCTTTGACATGGTCTGGCACCCTGCCCTGATCACCAAACTCCTCTTCATTTGGTGTAATCCAAGGCATCTCACTCCATGGCTCGCAGACTTTCCTCTCCTGCCGCAGTCACATGTGGTGGTCCTAAAATTGTCTCAGTCTTTTCATCCCCTTCTTCCTGTCCATGGAGGCCAGTTTCCTCAAGGAGCGTTCCTGGGCCATGTTCTGTTTCTTGGTTTCCTCATTCAATGACTTCGTCCGACTCTCTGGAAAATCGCTCTACATCTCTCTCTTTGCTGATGACTCCACCCTCTGCCGGACCATCTATCATCCTAGAACAGGCAAGCAGCAGCTTTGCTTCTTCGCTCACTAACAGATCTGGGTTAAAAATCACAAACTTGGTCAACACGTGGAAGCATGTCTCTTTTCAAGCCGCAGACAAATTTCATACTCTCACTATGTCTCTCGAAAGCCTACCCATTTGGAACCCCCCCAACCCCATTCCAACTTTCTAAACAATCCTCTGGAAGTCCTTTCTTTCAAGCTTCTGGTCATACAATCTGCCATGATCTTACTGGGAAAGCCACATTCCAACCTGCCCTCTCTAAAGCCAGGTCGCCGACTGGATCCTTCCGTCGTGCAAAGTCCTCCCGGCCTACCTGAGCTTTGATCACATACAAAGCTTTCGTCTGCAGCCTGATGGAGTGCTGCTTTCCCTCTGGGCATGGTGGTCGGCTGCCTCCCACCTTTCTCGGCTTCACGCTGTAGAAACCAAGACATTTCGGATCATTTGGCATCTCCCGCGATGAGGCTGAGTCTTTGGCCTCCTATTCAATCTCTCACCGCAGGGAGGTCCGGTGGTCCTTCTTCTGTTCTTCTACCGTCTCCTCTCCGGTCTCGTCCCCCCTGCTGTGTCTGCGATTTGTCCCCACCATTTTCCGCGGCGCTCAGTGGTCTGCCAACACCCCCTTCTGGTCAAACTATCAATATCACGAATACACTGCTCACCTTCACTCTTTCATTCCTCTTTTTTCCCGCCTTTGGAATAAACTCACTCACTCTGTTCAAATCCATTCTTCCCTCCAGGCCTTCAAAACAGCTGTTCACCACCACACTCATATCGTTCCCCCATCCAAATCCTCGATCTTTTCTACCACCGTTATTGATCCACCCCAAACCCACCTCCTTCAAATTCCCCGCTTTCCTTCCTGAAAGTCCCTGTAATGTCCATCTTGTTACCCATGTTCCCCGCCCATCCCTCTCCCTTCCACAGATCTCCAAATGTCTCTGTTTTTCCCCACTGTTTGTTCCTTCCCACCCCACCCGTCTTGTCTCATGCCCCTTTGCTGTGCTTGTATGTTAGCCTTCATACGAGCTTTGAACAAGGTTTACAAAAAAACAACACAAAAAACTGCTGCAACCACGAGGCACTGTCGTCGGCCCATTGGCCTCCTCCACTCACAAGACTCCCTCGCTGAGAGAAATCTGGTGAGCAGGATCAGCGTCACGGAAAACGAGCCACATGATGTCCTACGCCACAGCTGATGCTGCTCACGGGACTATGCAGTCAAAATCTCTTTGAGTCTCTCTCAGCAACACTCTTGGACACAAAAGCCAAGGATTCACGAAGAGACCTTGTGCCAAAGGAATTAAGTCTCCGTCTCAGATCCCTGGTCAGAGTACAAGTCTCCAAATCCATAGAGCAAGACTGAGCACCAAGGACCTGAAGACTTCGGACTTTCGTCCTTCTGCACAGGTACCGGCAGCGCCCACACCCCATGATCCTGTGAATCCATAATCTCCCAGGGCCGACCCAGACACTTGCTGTCTCTCACAGCCAGCAGAGACATTGAATCACTGCCAAGGGTAAGGTGTAATCTCGCTCCACGACCTCAACATCCTCAACACAAACAGGCACAGACAGGACAGCAGCATCCAAGTGTCATTGAAAGCCTGGATCTTAGTTTTTGACCCAGGAAACCTGTAAATCCCAGCGGCTCAGACTCCTCATTCAGCACCTCGAAGGCCCCCCAAAAGGATATCTAAAGTCTCCACAAAGATGACTGCATCATCTGCGAAAATCAAAGGTCGGAGATCTTGACATTCCAAAGATGTCACCGCAGCTTGATCTCTCTTGAAATCCTCCCCAGAATCCCAGTCAATACAAGTGCTGACAAGTGTGGGGGCCAGTATACACCCTCTGACGAACTCCAGTAACAACTGGAAATAAGTCAGAGATGGTACCACCACATCTCACTGCACTCTCAGTGTACCAGAGTAGAGTTCAGACATCAGATCTATCAGTTTTTGGTTGGCACCCCATGAAGACCAAGAATCCTGCCAGAGGGCATCCGATTCACCTGAATCAACCGCTTTACAGAGATCACATAGGCTGCAAGCAGCCCCCTCGCTCCCGAAACTATCGTCTGCGTTCCGTGAGGACCGAAGAGCAAGGATACGGTCAATCGTTGACTGTTCTCTTTTGGTGTAAAGCCTGACTGCTCTGGACACTGGTGCTCAAGCAGATGGTGGCAAACCCTATCAAGAATATCCGAGCAAAGACCTTCCCCATCACTCGAGAGCAGCGTCACTCCTGCGGTAGTTGTTGCACTCTTGGCGATCACCCTTCCCTTTTCCAGAGAGGACAACAAGCCCCTTTTCCAGTCAGTTGGGATGATGCCTGTGTTCCAGGCGAGTCTTCCATCATTGATGCAAAATTCATTCCAAAAATCCCGCCAGCTCTGAGATACAGCTTGGACATTGGCAGAAAAGGAAGAAAAATGAGAACTGCAGAGACGTGACAGGTGTGCCTCCGTTGACATTTAATACATCACCAGCAATACAACCTGTCACTTTGCTGAGAGGATAATTAAGGGGGGAAGAGAGAGAGAGAGATGAGACGGATGGAGAGAGAGAGAGAGAGAGAGAGGAGAGAGAGAGCGAGAGAGAGAGACGAGAGAGATGAAGGGGGGGGAGAGGGGGGAAGGGGAAAGATAGAAAGTTGAGGGATGAGGTGCATGAGCAAAGACCAATGATAGGTGATGCTTAATGACCGAATACAAAAAAAAAAAAATCTCATGTCAGAACAGCTGTACACACAACATAACAGATTTTGTAAAGTAATTCACTGGCACATGTGCAAAAATTTATTTATGTCCCAGTTCCCAAAAATTTGTGGAAACATGAACCAAAAGAAATCACTGAAAACATGGAAGTACGCGAATGCAAGAGCGCCACTCACCTCTACCACAGGCAAGATGGTGGTCTTTATGTCTTCTACCATCTCCTCTCCGGTCTCACCCCCCTGCTCTTGTCTGCGAGATGTCCCCCCCCCCATATTTCCGCAGGGCGCTCAAGTTCCGCCAGCAACCCCCTTCTGGTAACATTATCAAAATCAAGAATCACTGCTCACCTTCACTCTTTCATTCCTCTTTTTCCCCACCTTTGGAACACACTCCCACACTCTCTTCAATACCATCCTTCCCTCCTGGCCTTCAAAACAGCTGTTCACCACCATCTCTTATCTTCCCCCATCCAAAACCATGATCTTTTCTTCCCCCCGTTAATCCACCCCAAACCCACCTCCTTTCAAATTCCCCGCTTTCCTTCCTGAAAGTCCCTGTAGTGTCCATCTTGTTCACCATGTGTACCCCACCCCATCACTTTCCCTTCCACAGATCTCCTAATGTTTTTGTTCCCCACTGTTTTGTCCTTCTCTCTCCTGCCCCTCTTATCTCCTGCTCCCTTTGTTGTACATTGTGTGTATTAGCTCTCATACAAGCCTTAACATTATTTCAAAATAAAAAATAAGAAAGTACCGCTCACGTACGATCTAATGATCCCATCGAGCGTGAACATTGAAAGCAAAGCATTGCGACCAGATATCATACTTAGACACACAAAAAAAGATAGATACTGCTAATTGAGGTGTCAATACTAGTGATTTTGGACGAAACAATGCAGAAATCAAGAAAATGACCAAATACGAAGACCTCAAGAATGAAGTGAAAAGATCCTGGAAGCTGAAAAATGCCAATATTGTTCCAGTGAGAGTTGGAGCTATGGGAATGATGATCAAGAACGTCATAGAGGTATTAAAAACATCCCTGGCGAATATTACTACAAACGAACTACAGTTGGAAGCTGTCGGGGCTCAGTATGATCCTGAAGAGAGCCTCGCACAAAACTTTGACAACAGAAAACTTCACAGCTTGATCCATGAATCATGACCCCTTACCAAAATGAAGATGGATACTTTGAGCCCGCCATGGGAAAACTCCATTCCACATTCTGAAACCCGCATACAATATATTGATACAATCAATGAAACACCACACACACACACACACACACACACACACACACACACACACACACCACACTTATTAGTATAAGATCGTAAATACAACCCATCACTTCGCTGACAGGAATACTAAGAGGGGCAGAGAGATTGAGTGGAGAGAAGAAAGAAAGAAGAAGAGGGGCAGAGAGATGTGGAGGGGGGAGGGAGAGAGAGGAAGGGGGATGGGGGGAGGGAGGAGAGGAGCGGGTGGGAGAAAAGGAGAGACAGGTAGGAGAGAGCAAATAATATCAAAGGCTTACCTTGCTGTGTTTAACCCCCCGGGATCTTTGACTGGTCGAGGGTTAAGCATGATCATCACCGCGCGCCTCAACACAGAGTGCCATTCCAGTGTGTTTTGTATTTACGGCGATGGCCCGCTTACACAGGAGAGCAAAGGTATCATAGCTTGAACTGTGTCCTCCTGAAGCAGATATACACAACTGACTGAAGTACAACACAATGACTGGTCGGTACAGACCGGGAGGGCAGAATGCAGTCATTGTTGCTGTGTTTCCTTGTAGTCTTGCTTTTTACTGTTGAAAGTTTCAGTTGCTCTGGATGCAGCCATTGCTGCTGTGTTTGCCTCTCATCTGGTCACAGACACGGGAGGCAGAATGCAGTCATTGTTGCTGTGTTTCCTTGTAGTCTTGCTTTTACTGTTGAAAAGTTTCAGTTGTCTGGATGCAGCCATTGCTGCTGTTTTGCCTCTCTCTGTTTTTCTTGCTCTTAAGAGTTTCAAAGCCTGGTGTTAGCTTAGTGGTTAGGGTAGCTGGCTTGGGATCCTAGGGTCCTGAGTTCGAGCTCCATTTTCCACTGTATTAACACCAGGAGGTTGACTCAGCCTGTCATCCTTCCGAGGTCAGGCAAATGAGTACCAGGGTACTGGTTCGGTCGGTGTATGCCCGGTTTAATAGGTGTACCATATCCCTGTGTGTCGTAAGAGGCGACCAGGGTTGGGGTCAGGAAGGGCATCCGGCCATAAAACATTGCTTCAAGAAGGAAACCATGATTGCATGGAGCCCGCAAAAGCTAACCCTGCTCAGCAGAGAAATGGCTGTAAAAAGGCTGTTTTTGAGGAGTTTCAGCTGCTCTGGATGCACCATTCCAATTGCATTTGCCTCTTGTCTTTCTTCTTGCTCTTGAGTTTCAGCTGCTCTTGATGCAGTTATTCCTGTTGCATTTGCCTCTCGTCTTCTTTCTTGTGTGAGGGGTCAAGGCTGTTCTGGATTCAGCTTTCGCGTCATTTTTGTCAAGTTCGCTTCTTGCACATTTCTTTATTTTGGGAGGACATCTTCCTGCAAAAAAAGGAGGGAGGGAGGTGGGAGTGGAATGGGGTGGGGAAGGGGAAGTGAGACAGGGGAGAGGAGAGCGACGCCTCACCACACGTCGCAATACACTCTGAGAGGAAGGGGTGTGAGGAGGGAGAGGGGAGGGAAAAAAGAAAGAGAGAGAGAGAGAGAGAGAGAGGAGAGAGAGAGAGAGAGAGAGAGAGAGAGAGAGAGAGAGAGAGAGAGAGAGAGAGAGAGAGAGAGAGACAGAGATGCATGGGAAGACAGTGTTGTGCTGTATTCAGAGGGGGTAGAGTGAGGATGGGACAAAGAGAGGGAGTTGGGGGAAGGGAATTAGGAGAGAAAATGTTTTGCTTTATGAGCAACACACACACACACACACACACACACACACACACACACACGATATCGGCAATTTTTCACTTGTCGGCATCAGCAGATTGGAGTCAGTGTGATTACCAACAACAGTACGTCCTGATAGACCCAAAAACCTTATGTAGCTTTCACCCTTGTCAAGGAATGTTTTTTTTTTAAACGTTACATGAAAGACGTTTCAAGATGTGCAGAAACATTATTATTTAGAAAGAATTGCCAATCGTCATGTGATGGGTAAAATATATTGGCTCTGCAATTTAGAAAACGTGTTAATATGGCAAACGGCTTGGAAATGGGGTGTTATCAGCTTTGAAACTCACTAAAAGAAACTCCATAACGTTTCTAAAGCAAACCCGGTTCTTATTAAGATAACCAACTACTTTAGAAACAGCCGCGAGGACAAAGGAAAATGTGATTGCTCATACGCTGCTGAGATTAAAAGTTAATACCTACTGTACCTGTACGTCTGTTCCTCCAGCCTGGCCATACCAAGGTGGTGTGTTACCCTAGCAATTAATTATATTGACGTCATACGTTCCAGGCGTACCGACTGTGGGAGAAATTTCTGGCCACCTCAAGACAGAAAAACCTTTAGTTCAATACAAGCTGTTTATTCAGTGAAATAAAAGACACTTGTGCACAGGAGGAAGGCTTCAGCCTGCAACATCGTTGCAAGCTCTCTCTCTCTCTCTCTCTCTCTCTCTCTCTCTCTCTCTCTCTCTCTATCGAGTGCAGCCTGTGGCTGCTGGTTGCATCATTGGTTGGGACGTGGCTATGCCGCTGATGCAGTGTCCCCCTTACCAGTACACTGGTGCTCATTTTGCCGACCTCGGAAGGATGACAGGCTGAGTCAACCTCCTGGTGTATTTTAATTCAGCAGCCAACGGGGCTTGAACTCAGGACCCTAGGATCCCAAGCCGCCACCCTAACCACTAAGCCAACACCAGGCTTCGTTGCAAGCTGAAGACTTAATTTTACATGGAATATTGAGTGTACATATACAGTTTTACCAGGGTATGTCTGGACAACAGATGGAACTTTGTGGATAATTTCTGGCTGCTGACTTAGATGGTCAATAGACAGATAAGGTTTTACAAGGTTGTTTACAACTACATCAGCGAAATGTGTGTATTCTGCTCTTTACTAGTTTTCTCAGCATATATTTATGAAATTATTTCTGAAAGCACTAAACTAAGTTAATTTGCATATTTACATTATCATAAATTCAATTAATAATTCAGTTTCCACACGACTCCAGGAAAGCGTCAGTTAAATTTGTTTTTTTCACATTTAAAAGGTAATTGCTAGTTTGCAACTAAGCTTGTTAAATCACCGGGTGATGAGCCTCCACTCCCGCCTGGCAAACACGGTTTGTTCCAGGTTCCGTACGAAGTTCTGCAAAGAAAAACCACAAAGGCTAACCTTTTAAATATAATTCCTTAAATATGGAATTCAAGCAAAAAATTAACAAAATGCAATTCAAAGACATAACAATCCAAAGAGAACACAAAATGTCGGCCAACGCTTTTCACTGCTCGAAACAACATGAAGGAACTCTCAACACGAGGTCGATGGAGGTTTTTATTTTTATGTGCATGAATGTCGAAGTGAAGAGTACTTTATGAAAACACATCACACAAGAAGATAAATGAAGCAATGTCGTCTAAAAATGAAATTGCACATTTTCAGCCGGTGAGGCACCTCCCGAGGGACAGCACACCATCGTGCAGCTCGGTCAATGTGAGATGTGCATGTTATTTTTTTTTTATACATGCATCTATGTCGAAGTGACGGGTCGTATAATACTAGAACAAAAAGGGGGAAATGTAGTGGAAAATAAAATTTCACATTTTCAGCGAGCCAGCCACCGCCTGTTGCACCGCAAAACAACATGTGGCCAACGCAGTCGAGTGACCCCTGAACCTTGTTCAAGTCGATCGATATACAGTATTCAGTGACAGTGACAGTGCCAACATTGTAGCATGCTCGCCAAGTGGCTTAAGCACTCCAATGAAACGTTTGATAAGAAATGGCTCGCTTGGCAAACGATTAGCAATCACGGAACCATCATATTAAACATACACCTCCCGGAGATGTGCAAAATGTCAAATATATCCGACTTGGCCAAATTAACACTTTTCTAGGAGTTGTAACTGCTTGTAAGTTCGATTCTGGAGCTTAAAATTTGTAATTCTGCTTAGTTCAAGAGATTCTCGCAGTTATCGCATGTGTGGAAATGAAATAAAGCAACGAACGCTGATGCCTCCGGACATTTATAAGCAATGCAATGTACCCAGTGATTCGTCGCTATAATGAACAGGCATTCGATATAATACGACTGAGCAAAGTAGAAAAAAAAACTATCGTTAAGAAATCGTTGCGGCCTGTTCCAGGTCAAGGCATGGTTGAGCAGGCCAAAACAAATGGTGGCTTCAGACCCTAGTGAGGTTACCTAGGATACGCCTTAAGACCCCATAGAGAGTGGTGGCCGAGGATGCAACTGATGAAGGATATAATTAAATAAGGCCGTTAATTATCTTCAAAAGGTATGTTTTAATGAACCCAGACACCCAATTTTCACTCTTGCACTTTCTTGAAGGTTTCTTAGTATGCTTGCAAAGTTTCAGGCTGCTCGGTTTTATGGTTTTGGAGTTATGGAGGAGACACACACACACTGACATACACACATTTATTGGTATTGATTATATACACACTTATACGAAGTTTGATTTAAATCCCTTCAGGTGTTCTTAAGTTATCGTGATAATAAAAACCTATCATGGAATCTGACCTTTGACCTCTTGATGCCACATGTCATCTAATCAGTTAATCTTTGCATCATACGGTATACTTATACCAAGTTTGGTCAAAATCCCATCACTGGTTCAAAAGTTCGCATGGTAACATAATTTTTACCGAACATGACCTTTGACCTTTTGATCCCAAAATCTAATCATTTCACCTTTACATCATTAAATATACTTGTACCAAGTTTGACTTGGATCCCTTCAGCCATTCTTAGGTTATCGTGGTAAAAAAAAAAACTTCTCAAGGGCGGACAGCCGGACGGACAACTTGAAAGCATTACGCCTCTGGCAACTTCATCGGCGGAAGCATAAAAAAACAAAACAAAAAAAAACCCAGATTCAAAAACTTCAATAATTCTGGCTGCCAAACCATGCGTCCGATCAGGTTAAAATTTCAAACATAATCTTCCCTGGATCACAACTGTGAAGTGTCATGTCGATTGATGAAGCAGTTCAAGAGAAATAATTTTTTTTAAACATTTTAGTTCAATCCAATATGGCTGTCAGACCATGTGACCTATCAATTATTTGTGAACTCTCTGGTATCCCCAAGTATTGGGGAACATGAGTGTGAAGTTTCCGATCGATCTGTCAAGCGGTTCTGGAGAAGAGTTTTAAAGGTTTATTCTTCAAAAAACCAATTTCTGCCAGACCATGTGACCATGCCATTAAAATGTATACCCCAAATTCTCCAAGTCAAGTAAATCATGTGTGGAGTTTTGGATTGATTTAGTAAGCCGTTCTGGAAAAAAAGGTTTTAAAATTTTTATTTTCGATCCAATTTGGCTGCCGAACCACATGACTTATGACATCATAAATTTACATTCTGCCTCTAATTGGGTAGGGGATCATATTTGTGAAGTTTCGTGTTAATCGGATAAGGTGCGTTTTTCTATCCAAGAAGGCTGCCAAACGATGCGACCTATGACGTCATCATTTTCACATTAAATGCAGCAATAGTGTGAGATGATATTTGTGAAGTGTCACTTCCATTGATGAAATACAATGAAATCAGACACAGGTGGAGGCCATTCGGCCCATCATGCCTGCACGACATCAATACCACACTAATTTATCAACACAAGATCCAAAGAAGATAACGCAAAATTAATTTATTTATTTCAAGAGTTTTTGTGTTTTTTTAGTTATCTATTTATTATAAGTTTTTGTTGTTTTTGTATTTTTTATTTATTTTTATTATTTTTAAAAAGATATATTTTTTCTTCTCTCATGGGAGGGAGCATGAGCTTGGTTAAAAAAAAACACAACATCAACCACACAACACCCCTTGACAAGACCCCCACCAACAGCACTCCGTACACATGCACACAATCACCTATCAATGCTCAAACTACCTAAAAGTCTTATCAACATCCCCATACCCCTCCATCTCCATAACTTCCAGGTACCTATCTAATTCTAATTTAAACTTATCCACTTTTTCTGCTGCCACTACCTTTCCAGGGAGACCATTCCATGCATTAACTACACTTTGAGTAAAAGTCTCCTCCCTTACTACCATCGTAACTCTCCTCTTCTTTCCCATCAGGTTATGGCCCCTGGTCCTATCACTGTCTATTCTGTTGAATAATTATATAATTCATCTTCA
>CM068954.1:189220676-189241765 GCA_035128595.1 Eptatretus atami | reverse complement strand
TCTGCCCATGGTCATATAACATGCTCATTCCAAATTGCCCATGTAATTTCAAACTTCAATGTTGCACAGATTGTTAAATTCTCTCTGTATTGGAATTCTCAAATGGAAATGATGCTTGAACAAGCATTGTGGTGGCCATGGCTCTTCTCTTAAAACAACAACTAAACAATGAAGAGAAGACAGTTATAGTACATTTGAAGAGTACAATAATAATCACAAGCATTATTATATCCAACAAAAATCCAATGTAAATAATGTTTGGCCCATGTATTTCCTTAAGCCAAACCCAACCAGCAATTTTTGAGAGGAATCGTGCAAATGATGATACAAGCATCAAATGTGGCACATTTGTTCTCCAGGAGGAGATTCTAATAAAATCTGCCTGATTGGCCATTTGAAAATCCAAATTTTGAAAAATTTGAAAAAATAAAAAAACTTCCAACAAAGTAAGATCACGAATCAATGTTGGATGTCTGGTGAGATTGGTGAATGTTTCAGAAAACATATCAAAGAGTTCCAAAGTCTGCTTGCAGTTTTCTTCCCTTTACCGCGGAAGGCAGACACGAGTCCATCCAGTGAACGCATGGAAGTATGGGATCCCCTAGCTTTCTCAGGCCCTATTGCAGAACTACCTCATGGACTGGAATTCCATCACACCTTGGCTCCTTGCCAAAGGCAACCACATTTCTCAAGACCTAGTTCCTGTAAGATGGCAGTACAGATATTGCTATGACTATAGTCGTCAATTAGCCTTAATGATAATGGACTTGCTAACATCCGTCGTTGCATCCTCGGCGTTGTACAAATATTCGAGTGTCAGCTTCTTCATGACAACATGAGAGACACAGCATCCAGTGATTCCTTGTGTGCTAATGGCATCTCTCTCTTTTGTGACAATGACTGTGCTTGTCGTCTGTGCTTCACACATCTTTTCCAGCAAGGAAGTGAAACAGCTCAGTCTTGTTGCTGTCATCTCGAAGAAAAGCTTCTCCAGTTACTTGGGGTCTTACTGGTTCCTGTCACTCTTCTTCTGATTCTTGCCCCCTTTTCGACCTTGCCTCGGACTTCAGACTTGACTTCTTGTCACATCAAACACTACGTCACCCTCTCGTACCTGGCACATAGATTCCACCTTGGGATATGTCTTTTTAGCATAGTATCAAAAATCATTGAAGTCGTGAAGTAAGGGCATGATAAATGCCTGAGCCATCAATGATACTGATCTCCCCTTGTTCTCGTCGGGATGTTAACTTGTGCTTCAAGAATTTCAGCCAGCTGTGACTTCAAATTCCTTTGAAGTATTTTTAATTTTTTCAAATTTTTCAAAATTTGGATTTTCAAATGGCCAATCGGGCAGATTTGATCAGAAAGCCCTGCAGAACAGAAATGCCAAATTTGATGCTTGTATCATAATTTGCACGATTTTTCTACTATCTACTACACCAGTGGTCCCCAACCTTTTGATCCCACGGGCCGCATTCACTACTCCCAAGGATGTTGGGAGCCAGAAAAAAATTGAAGCATTTTATTGAGAAACTTAATACTGTCACACAACGTTTGTGTTGAGAAATCGATACAACGTTTGGGGTTTATTGGAGTATTGTTTTTTTGTTGAATAAATTTTATATGTATTCGATCGATCGATTGTTCACGCACTGTAATTCTGAACAAATTTCCGTTCGGGGTGTAATTAATTTTAAATACTGCCGCAAGATGCCGGAAGGTAAAATCAAATTGATTTGATTCCTCCCGGCGGTAAGCGGCAGTGGCCGGCAGCGGCATTGTGTAAGGCTTTTCAGGTCACGGCGCCGGCCGGCAGTGGCATTGTGTAAACCCCTTTAAAATTGCTCCATGGAAATGTGTTTTGATTGGAAAGTCCTCGCGGGCCGCAGTATCGGGCTCCGCGGGCCGCAGGTTGGGGACCAATGTACTACACTATTAATCTTTTTGTAATCATATAATTATTTATTCTCTGCTTTAAATTTTGACATATTGACCAGTATTTCTGGTCTAAATTACCAGAAGTTTAAATTAGTTTAAAATAAATTAAAGTAATATTTCTAAATAACCAGAGGTTCATATTTACTTTTCGTAAAAATAATTTGTTATATTTCTCGAATTACTAAAATGCAAACATGAAATTTGTGTGCATGTTATCGTTACAATACACAACTGGTGTACCGAACATCAGTTCGAATATTTCTTCAGTCAAGCACTAAAAAAAGAAGAGAGATTTTTAATTCAGCAGCCAAACGGGGCTTGAACCAGGACCCTAAGGATCCAAAGCCGCCACCCTAACCACAAGCCACACCAGGCTTCGTTGAAGCTGAAGACTTAATTTTTAAACATGGAAATATTGAAGTGTACATATACAGTTTTTACCAGGTATGTCTGGACAACAGATGGAACTTTGTGGATAATTTTCTGGCTGCGACTTAGATGGTCAACAGACAGATAAGTTTTACAAAGGTTGTTTACAACTACAATCAGCGAAATGTGTGTATTCTGCTCTTTACTAGGTTTTCTCAGCATATATTTAATGAAATTATTTCTGAAGCACTAAAACTAAGTTTAATTTGCTTTTTACATTATCATAAATTCAAATTAAAATAATACAGTTTCCACACGAACTCCAGGAAAAGCGTCAGTTAAATTTGTTTTTCACATTTTAAAAGGTAATTGCTGTTTGCCAACTAAGCTTGTTAAAATCACCGGTGATGAGCCCCACTCCCGCCTGGCAAAACACGGTTTGTCGCAGTTCCGTAACGAAGTTCTGCACAGATAAACCACACAAAAAAAGAAAAACCACAAAAGGCTAACCTTTTAAATATAATTCCTTAAAATATGGAATTCAAGCAAAAAATTAACAAAATGCAATCAAAGACATAACAATCAAAAAGAGAACAACAAAAATGTCGGCCAAACGCTTTTTCACTGCTCGAAACAACATGAAGGAACTCTCAATCACGAGGTCGATGGATGGTTTTTTATTTTATGTGCAGAATGTCGAAGTGAGAGTACTTTAATGAAAAACACATCGAACACAAGAAAATAAATGAAGCAATGTCGTCTAAAACATGAAATTGCACATTTTCAGCCGGTGAGGCACCTCCCGAGGGACAGCACACCACGTGCAGCTCGGTCAATGTGAGTTGCATGTTATTTTTTTTTTATACATGCATCTATGTCGAAGTGACAGGGGTCGATAATACAGAACAAAAAGGGGGAAATGTAGTGGAGAAAATAAAATTTCACATTTTCAAGCGAGCCAAGCCACCGCCTGTGCCACCGGCAAAACAACATGTGGCCAACAGCAGTCCGAGTGACCCCTGAAACCTTGTTCCAATCGATCGAATATACAGTATTCAGTGACAGTGAACAGTGCCCAACATTGTAGCATGCTCGCCAAGTGGCTTAAGCCCCAATGAAAACGTGTTGATAAGAAATGGTTCGCTTGGCAAACGGTTAGCAATCACCGGAACATCATTTAAAACATATCACCTCCCGGAGATGTGCAAAATGTCAAATATAAAATCGCGACTTGGCCAATTAACACTTTTCTCGGAAGTTGTAAACTGCTTGTAAGTTTCATTCTGGAGCTTAAAATTTGTAATTCTGGGCTTAGTTCAAGAGAATCTCGGCAGTTATCCCGCAATGTGTGGAAATGAAATAAAAGCAACGAACGCTGTGCCTCCGGACATTTATAAGGCAATGCACATGTACCCAGTGATTTCGTCGCTATAAATGAACAGGCATTCGATAATACGCGAAGCAAAGTGGAAAATAAAACTATCTGTTAAGAAATCGTTGCGGCCTGTTTCCGGGGTCAAGGCCATGTTTGACCAGGCCAAAACAAATTGTGGCTTCAACCCTATGTGAGGTACCTAAGAATACGCCTTAAGACCCCATGAAGAGTGGTGCCGAGATGCAACTGATGAAGGATATAAATTAAATAAGGCCGTTAATTATCTTCAAAGTATGTTTTAAATGAACCCAAATCACCCAATTTTTCACTCTTGCAACTTCCTTGAAGGTTTCTTGTATGCTTGCAAAAGTTTCAGCTGCTCGGTTTTATGGTTTTGGGAGTTATGGAGGAGACACACACACACTGACATACACACATTTATTGTTAATTGATTATATACACACTTATACGCAAGTTGAATTTAAATCCTTCCAGGTGATTCTTAAAGTTATGCGTTGATAATAAAAACCTATCATGGAATCTGACTTGACCTCTTGATGCCACATGTCAATCTAATCAGTAATCTTTGCATCAATACGGGATACTTATACCAATGTTTGGTCAAAATCCCATCACTGGTTCAAAAGTTTCGGCATGTAACATAATTTTTACCGCATGACCTTTTGACCTTTGATATCCGCAAAATCTAATCATTTCACCTTTACATCATTAAAATATACCTTGTACCAAGTTGACTTGAATCCCTCAGCCATTCCTTAGGTTATCGTGTAAAAAAAAAATAACGTTCTCAAGGGCGGACAGCCGGACCGGACAACTTGAAAGCATTAAAACGCCTCTGGAACTCATCTGGCGGAAGCATAAAAAAACAAAACAAAAAAAAAACCCAGATCAAAAACTTCAATAATTCTGGCTGCCAAACCATGCGTCCGATCAGTTAAAATTTCAAAACATAATCTTCCCGGATCCACAACTGTGAAGTGGTCATGTCCGATTGATGAAGCATTCAAGAGGAAATAATTTTTTTTCAACATTTTCGTCAAATCCAATATGGCTGTCAAGACCATTGACCTATCAATTATTTGTGACTCTCTGGTAACCCCAAGTATTGGGGAACATAGTGTGGAAGTTTTCCGATCGATCTGTCAAGCGGTTCTGGAGAGAGTTTAAAGGTTTAATCTTCAAAAAACCAATTTCTGCCAGACCATGTACCATCCATTAAAATGTATACCCCAAATTCTCCAAGTCAAGTAAAAATCATGTGTGGAGTTTTGGATTGATTTAAGGTAAGCCGTTCTGGAAAAAAAAGGTTTTAAATTTTTATTTTCGATCCACATTTGGAGCTGCCTGAACCACAATGACTTATGACATCCATAAAATTTACATTCTCCTCTAATTGGGGTAGGGGATCATAATTTGTGAAATTTCGTGTTAAATCGGATAAGGTGCGTTTTTCTAATCCAAGAAGGCGCCAAAAACGATGCGACCTTGACGTCCAATCAATTTTCACATTAAATGCAGCAATAGTGTGAGAGATTTTGTGAATGTCACTTCCATTGATGAATACAAGGAAACATGAAATCAGACACAGGTGGAGGCCATTCGGCCCATCATGCCTGCACGACATCAAACCACCACTTAATTTATCAACATAAAGATCCAAAAGAAAGATAACGCAAAATTAAATTTATTTATTTCAAGAGTTTTTGTGTTTTTTTTAGTTATCTATTTATTATAAGTTTTTGTTGTTTTTGTATTTTATTATTTTTAAAAAGATATATTTTTTCTTCTTCTCAGCGGAGGGAGGCATTGAGCTTGTTAAAAAAAACACAACATTCAACCAACACACACCCCTTGACAAGACCCCCACCAACACACTCCGTACACATGCAACACAAATCACCTATCAATGCTAAACTATAAAAGTCTTAATCAACATTCCCCATACCCTCCATCTCAAACTCTCCAGGTACTCATCTAATTCTAATGTAAACTAATCCACTTTTTCTGCTGCCACTACCTTTCCAGGGAGACCATTCCATGCAATTAACTACACTTTGAGAAAAGTCTCCTCCCTACTACCATCGTAACTCTCCTCTTCTTTCCCATCAGGTTATGGCCCCTGGTCCTTCACTGTCTATTCTGTTTGAATAATTAAATAATTCATCTTCCTTATTTCACACACTTTCATTTCTTTAAACATCTCTATCATCTCTCCTCATAACCACCTCCTTCTAGTGTTATAAAATCCCTGTCTCCTTTCAGCTGCTCCCTCATAATGAGTTCTAGCACAGGCCCAGAATCATCTATGTAACCATGCGTGAACCCTCTCCATGGCATTCTAGTTCCCGTCCTTCGTTTGTGGTGAACCAAAGCTGCACGACAATATTCTAGATGTGGCCCTCACAAATTCCTTACAATGTTAACACCACCTTCTTGATTTATAATTGATCCCCCCTCCAAATATAACCTAAAACCCTATTTGCTTTACCTATAGCTTACCTGGCACCTGTGCTGCCTGCTTATGCCCATATCTATTACACACCCCCAGATCCTTCTCCTGCATGGACCAATGCTCCAAAATACCCCTTACAGCCTGTAATTCAATTTTTTCATATGTTCTTTCCAACCCCAACACCTACACTTGCTTAGGTTAAATCCCATTTGCGCAATCTTTTGCCCTAATCTATGCACGATTCAATACTATTACGGTTCTCGGAAACCGTATGCATACAACATAATACAGTTGTCCTGAGTCATTTATTCATTAAATATTACTTGCAGATTGATCCGCTAACCTTTGTCCTAGCGGGACAGCAGGGAGTGCGTTGCGATGGCTTAGTTGGTGATTATAAATCATTTTCCCCTTTTTTTTTATTCCCTCCTTTTTCTGAGATAAATCATCTCGCTTGCTACCCTCGTGCTGGCACAGCGTACCACGTCTGACCCCTGTATTGGAGCTCTCGTTTTCTGAGGCAAAATCCTGACGTTCGCTATGGAGCCGCATCGCCATCCACCTTCGCAAAACCCAGACACGCGCGGATGTGGGCGGCCAAACTAGCGTCTGCCGAAACCATCCGCCAGAAAGGCGGACCCATGAAGGCCCGGTCCAATCGGATGGCTCGCGATCGGGACGCATTGACGTCAGTTTCGCCATGCTCCTCCCCGAGGCTCCGTGATCTATAAAGTACGGAGTAATCCTCAAGAGTTGGGCGAAGTTGGGGTGGAGGAAGGAAGAAGTCTTCGAGTTTGTGATGCGAAGGTATTGAGTTGAATGGGAAGGTTGTCGTTGGGATGGGGAAACGGTTGTTGTTGTTGGGAGGCCTTGGAAGGAGAAGTGCGAAACGGAATTGAGGAGTTGTTGCGAAGGTGTTCCGGCTACTTGGCTCTGCTGACGACTCACCTTGACGGCCAGGCCTTGGTCGCCCACCGAACACCTCGACCAAACCTCTTGTCTGGTCTGCTACTGTCTCAACTCTCGCCTTTGTGATCCGCTCTTCCTCCACTCAAGCTCCTTGCTGTCAAGACACACGAATTACCACAACAGTGCGGCTGTGGACCAACTGCACAGGCTTTTGTTGGGTTGCCGCACCAACGGAGCAATCCCTTGCTCCGAAAATGCTCAGGTACCAAAAACTGTGACCTCAACTCCCTCCCTTGGCTGCAAAAAGTCCTTTGCCTTTATTGGTTTATTTGTCTGAGTGCGTGTCTGAGTGTGTTGGCGCCTGTCCGTTAGCATAGCCTGTAATAAGATATTTTATTTATTGTGATTGTATGCTTTTATTAATCTCGCGTACAAGTCTGCACTGCTAGTTCTTTGTAAGTTTGGCTTTGTTATAATGTCGCACCCCACAACCTCTCTCATATTTCCCTGCATTACATCCCCAATAAACTTTTTGTTGTGCCACATGCTTTTCCCTCGCTTATTGTAAATAAATAATAATTGTAGAAATGTCCCAGCTCGCCTTTGTCTTTTCCTCCATTGTTCAGCATGGTACGGATCTAAGTTTAGCCGGTCTTTATTCCCAACAATCCGTTCCTTCTAGCCGGTACGTCCTTGGCAGTGGCCGCTCGGCTGCATCCGATCCGGAAAGGTGATCCGTAGTTGGTGGAGTGATCCGGTTCGGACAAGGAGTACCCGAGGGTGGTTCCCGGTGGTTAAACCGCGTAGTTAATTAGGTAACCTGATTTACACACGGAGGACCCTAGGTCACGCGGTGAGTTATTGGCATCCACGGTCGGTTAAGCGATCCGCCGGTCACGGAATTATCCATGAGCGATGGCCTACAATTCCGGGAGTCTGGTGGGAATCGACGTAGCTTTCCCCACCTAGTGGTCTTCTCACCAACCCGCCGGCCGCAACAATACTTTCCTGAATCTGATCACCACCCCTCTACTATCCACCTTACCTCCAAGCTTTGTGTCATCTGCAAATTTGGAAAAGCCTACTCTTCACCCCACGACATCAAAATATCTGATGTAAATAATGAAGAGTAATCGTCCGAGTACTGATCCCTGAGGTACACACATGACTTGCATCCTCCAGCAAGACATCCTCCCACTCACAACCACTCTTTGCTTCTATCACTAGCCAGTTTGCAAAACAAATTAGCTACTTGACCAGCCACTCCACAAGCCCTCACTTTGGCTAACAACCTCCCGATGTGGTACCTTATCAAATGCCTTCTTCAAGTCGAGATTATACAATGTTCACTGCCTTTCCCTCATCCACCCAATCAGACACTGCTTCATAGAACCCCTAAAAGATTCGTTAGACAGTAACTACCTTTGGTAAACCATGCTGACTACCTTTAATTTGTTTGGTATTTATTTAAATGGTTCCTCATCCGGTCTTTAATTAATGTCTCCAACACCTTCCCCACAACTGAAGTCAAACTAACAGGTCTATAGTTTCCCATTCTTCTCTGGATCCTTTCTTAAATAATGGGTTACATTTGCTACTCTCCAATCCTCCAATCCTCAAATCCAGGATCCAACCTGTCCAACTCCAGGGAACTATTGAAAATATCTGTTAATATCTCGCTCGCTTACCTGCCCAGGTAAATATCTTGCTTACCTGCCCAGCCACTTCCATCAATACTCCAGGTGCATATTATCTGGATCCAGAGCCTTATCTTCTCTAAAGATATCTCGCTGTCCCTTTACTTCCTCTACTCCAACCAGGATCTTCTGTAAAAGCCCTTCCTCACCTCCTCGATAGATACTCTCACCTATTGGCAATGCTCCTGACTGTTCTTGTGTAAACTGAAGAAAAATACCTGTTTAATAAGCCTGCCGTCTCACTTTCATACTAACCACTCTCCCGGTGCTACTCCTCAATGGGCCCACACTGGTCCTGCCCTGTTCTTTTTCCCCTGATATACTTAAAAAAAGCCTTGCTATGATGTTTAATATTCTTAGCCATGTCCTTCTTCATACTCTCTTTTGGCTTGCCGAGTTATTTCCTGAACTTGCGTCTGTTTACTCCGATAGTGATATAATCTAACTCCGTCCTGATATTTTCAACCTAATAAAATCCGTTCTGCTTCTCCTTATATTGTTACATATCTCACTGCTCAACCACCCTGGTCTCTTTCTGCCTTCTAGTTTACACCTCATTGGAATGTACTTACTCTGCACTCTACACATTTGGTCCTTGAAGGTTTCCCATTTTTCTGATGCAGATTGTCCTGTTGTTAGAGTCTCCAATCCACATCACCCAATTCTCTCCCCATACGCTCCAGGTTTACCTTCCTGAAATCTAATCACCTTACTCTACTATCCTGAACTCAACCCTTTAACAGAAATTTGCACACACAATGTTATGGTCACTTGTTCAAAAATGCTCCCACACCTCCACCTCCACCACCATATTGGGATCGTTACTAAAAGGGAGTCTAACATTGCACTCCCCCATGTGGGCTTATCTCCAAACTGGGTTAAAAATCAATCCTGGAGCTAAATCTCGGAAATCCTCATCTGCTCTTCCCTTTCCCTGTCCTGGACCCACTCTATCCTTGGCAAGTTAAAATCCCCCATAATCAATATTTCCCTGACCACATGCCCTTTTGAATTCATCATGTACTCCTCCTTTCCTCCTCTTCCTTCCCACCCACAGCCCTACAAAAGCATCCTTCTAGTATCTTACTGTTTTTACAATCTCTAATCTCTACCCATACAGAATCCATGACATTAATCCCCTCCTTAATGTCACCCCTTTCTTGATGCAATGCTGTCCTTTAACCCCAGATTGCTCCTCCTCCTCCTCCTCCTATTCTCTCCTTCCTATCACACCGATAGATCTTGGTAGCTTTCTAATCCTGTCCTCCAGTTACTCTCCTCCTTAACCATGTCCACTCATTGCAACTATATCGTACTCCTCGCTTCTACTTTGGCCTCAAACTCTTCCATCTTATTAATTATTAAATTTCTGGCAATGGTATAGAATATATTTAACTTTTCCCTTCCTGAAATTCTATTTTCTTGCTGGCCTACTAATCATAATTACAATCATCAGTTTCTTCCTTTATTGCTTCCCCCTCCCTCCACTGACCTAAGAAAAAGCCCAAGTTCCTTCCTCAATTCCCCCTGCAAACCTTACTGCTCCCTTTATATTTAACATACGGCCATCATTCTGGAAACACTCCCTTGTCCCCAAATGATTCCCACTGCTCCGAAATGTAAACCTTCCTCCCTACACCATTCCTTCCAGCCATGGTTGACAACTATCGCTCTGCTCATCATTTCTGTATTGTTTCCTAATCTTGGGGGAATTCCCAGAAAACATGACCTCACAACCCTTTGTTTTCAGCTGCTTACCCAATATCCTGTATCTATTTTCTAACTTCTAAGTAAACTTGCCCTACATCATTCGCTCCGAGGTGTACCACAACCAACTTCTTCCTGCCGGACCCGATACAATATCGTTTACCCTTCCTTCAATGTCCCAAACTCCTGCTCCTTCAAAACTGCACAAAACCCTGTCTCCGACCCTTCCTGCAAAAATGAAGAATCTACATATTTTATTGTCTCATCACCAACAAAAACTGTTTCCCATACCTAATCTTACCAATTTCTATTGCTGCACCTACACCACTCCCTACACGCTGCTATACCACTACTGCGCACCCGATGCCACCTCACAACTGCCTGCACATGCTGCACCTCCATCACTGCCTGCACCCGCTGCATATCCACCACTGCCTGCAACCCGCTGCATATCCACCACTGCCTGCACCCGCTGCAATCATCACCACTACCTGCCTGCCCACTGCACCGCCACCCACTGCATGCACCTGCTGCACCACCACTGCCTGCACAACAGTGCACTGTCACCACTGCCTGCACCTGCTGCACCTCCACCTCACTGTAACTTTCCCCCTTCCTCTCATGTACCCCATCCATTTGTACCCTCCAGGCACTAAAACTCCCCCAATACAACCTGCATTATTACAACAGCCATGAGAATGCCAGTCCACAATCTTGTCAGGCAGATCTTCTCCAGAAAGACCAAATGCTGTTTCAAGTCTCCACCACTTTCCAATCATGAACACTTACCAAGTCTCTTCCTTCAACCTTCCTCCACTTCCCTCAAATCTCTCTCATAAACCTGGCCCTCTCTCACAAAACAGTACCTCTCCACACCACCACCACCATCACACCACACAACATCCTCCTCCTCCATCACAACTGCCACAAGCACTTCCTCGTGCCACCACCTATAGCTTTCTGTACTGAGCACACACTCATTGCATGCTGCAATGTTCTCCTAACCACCACACCAAAAGCAGCTCTTCCCCTGCCTCAACCCCCACACCCTAAAGTTTGCTGTGATGGAAGCACATATGTTACCCACAATAGGAAACAACACCATGGGATACATTTCCAAATCTCTTGCAATTTCAATGTCCTCACCTGCACACCAGGCGACATGACAGTTTGGAAGTATGCACACACCTCTCAGGTTCTTAGCCAAGGTTTGAATCTCGGCCCAGTTATAAACGTGACCACGGTGTTTTGAGGTGTCAACGTGTGCACCGTTCCTCAGATTGATGTTAATGTGGGGTTCCATCTGCTGGCATTTGTCAATAGATGTTAAAGATCTCCCCTTCACGAAGTGTAGGATTGCAATCACTAGCACACTGGCAAAATTCAAAATCCATGCTCCAACAACAGGGGCACAGCCACACTCAACATTGATGCAAATCAGCAGCTATGTGTAGCATATGAGAAATGAATGACTGTAACACCTACCCAGTCTCCAAGCTCCTTGCTGCATCTGGCCCACCACCTTTACATACCTCCTCTTTCCTCCCTCTTACTTTTCCCTCAAACATGCCTTTACCATCAACCATGTTTTACCCAAACATAACCTTGCCCTCTCATGCTGCACCGTTCTTCTGCAACCGTTCCTCAATCTAATCCACCTGCAGCTCTTTACTCCCAATTCCGACTAACCTCTTCCAGAAGAGCATTCTTCACCACCACATCACTCGAACCCGCACCATCACGAACTCTCACATCCTTACCATCTTGTCATCTTCAACATCGCTGTCAATTGAAACCGAGTTTTCCATCCTGACCATAAAAAGGAAAGTTAATCAAACATCATGATACTCCCAAACAACCCCTCAAACATCCACTCCTCTTTTCCTCTCACTTCCTTCGAACAATATTTCTCATTTCTTTCATATATCCATTTCTTTATCCACCCAAATCCTTGCCTCCCATGTTCCACCATTCTCATCAACCTTCTGCCTGCAACCATTCCTCAATCTCAACCACCTCAGCTCTTACCTCCTTCTTCTGACCTGCCTTTTTCAGGAGAGCATCTTCACCATCAGATCACTCGAATAGCACCATTATGAACTCTCATATCCTCACCATCTTGTAATCTTCAATCATCGCTGTTAATTAAAACCGGAGTTTTCCATCCTGAGCATAAAAAGCAAAGTTTCATCAAACACTTGGGGGATGGCCAGCGGAGGCCTCGGAGTACCGGCGCAAAGTGAACACAGCGACGTGCTGCTCCGGCGCATGCTCCCATACCTGACTTACCTGACCTGAACCAAGTGATCGATGAGGTCATCATATTTTTTCTGTTGACCATTTATCCCCAGATAACCCTCAATAATTTTCAAACTGATCAGATAAAGCGTTGTACTTGTTGATATGTCATAATGAAGGCACCGATGACATCATGGTGAACAACACTTATTCCCGTGGGAGTGCTTGACTACACATTTCTGTTCAATTTTTTTCAATGCAGTGGTTTCGGAGATGTTCGTCCAAGGTTTTCCTTTTTTCACATGGTGGCCACATCACTCTGACATCATAATTATTATACCACAAAATTCTACATGAGTAAGAGCACACTATGTTAAATTTTGTGTCAAATCGACCAAACAGCTCTGAGAAAATGAATTTAAATGCGAATAAACCCATAACAGCCACACGGAAAAATAAAAAATAGGACCACTGGACTGCAACTTATCAGGGCCCGGCTAATGTTGCAACCTAATTCCTTTCAGAAATATTGCAGTATCTCCACGTATGGAACTACCCATTTCATACGCCAAACCACCGACCATTCCTGCCAATACATACATACCCAACCATCCCTAGTTTCTGTTCCTATACGTTTCAAATTTAAATAGGACTACTGTTAATGTGACCAAACCCTTCAGTAGACATTGCCATGCATTAACTCATATTTGAGTGTTCTGCTGAAAAACTTACTTGATTACAGTCTTCGCTCTTCTTTATACTCTCAGGATGTGGCAGCTGGTCCTGTCACTGTCCAAACTGTTGGAAAAAGAAAAGAAAAACACAAAAGTGTCTGCACTTATTTTTTTGAAAGATTTTATTCCGAACAACGTCTTTACCAGATACCCATGTCATGAACTCCTTTCTAATCTATAAAGTCTCCTTCAGCCGCCTCCTCATAGTTTAGTAACACACAGGAATCAAAGGAGCAGCCGATGCTGAACCCTCTCTGTGGCAGCCATGTCCTTCCTCAGATGTGGTGACCAAAATTTTGCAGAATATTCAAGGTGAAACCTCACTAAATTCTTGTACAGTTTCAACCTCTGTTTATAATTATCCTCAGCAAATACAACTTGAAGCTTCATTAGCTTTACATGTATTGTAGCTGCCTGTATGCTTACTGCGTGTGTGTGTGTGTGTGTGTGTGTGGTGTGTGTGTGTGTGTGTTTGTACATTCTATTCCACCTAATGGTTGGATAGTTTTGCCTGACTCACAATCACACTTTAAAATTAGAAAAAAATAATGTATGTGTATATATATAATAATATATATACGGTGCCATGTGGTTATGACTGCTATGTGGTCAAAAAGATATCTTCAGAGCTATCATATTCACAATCGCCATGCCCTCCCTATAATTTTCACTGGGTACTGAAACCTCAATGAGCAATGCTTATTTCCTTTTTGTATCTGATTACTATGTCTGGTCACAGTTGTTTGTTTTCTCTGTTCAGCTGGATGGGATCATCAGGTCGTACATGATCAATTATGTCCTTGTCTTCAATGATTGCTTTTCATTCATGTTCCATGACTTTTGTGAAACTGGGATATTGAAATTTCTGCAGATGTGCCAGTGAATTTGCCTACAATGCTTGTTGTGCCTTTATGTGTACAGCTGCTCTGACAGTTTTTTTTCACATCCCAATAAGAGGTGGGTCGTGCTTTCTTTTTCTACCTTGCAAAACCTGCACTTGCCCAATTGGCTGTCCTACCATTTTAAAAAAAAGTCATTCAAGTCTTTTTTTTGAAGTACAAATAAAGGCACAACAAGCTATGTAGAGTAGCAGATCTTTCCATTCAGATTGCCAATGACAAACCAGACATAATCGCTGAACAGAAATTCCTCCTTCAATACATCCCCGACTCCCTCCTCCGGTATGACAGACATGAGCCTCGTCCTGGCGGCGGAGTTGCCTCTTCATCAAGACTCTATTCCTCACTCTCCATGCATGACCTCACTCCCCCAATCCCCAGGAATACTGTACCTCTGGCTACGGCTTCCCTCCGATCCCACCTCATGTTTATATGTGTGATGTACCGTCCACCAAAAGTGTTGAACACATTTCCACTCGCTCTCCGAAAACTGGACCAACATCTATCCTCATCCCAACTCTCTTCCTCATATGTGGTGACTTCAATTGTCATCATGCTAGTTGGCTGGGTGTGGGTACCCTTCATCTGCCATGCAACTTCAGAAAAAGACTTCTACGACTCATTGGACTGAAAATCTGTCAACTTCCCGACCCGGATATCAACCGTCTTATCCATCTCTTATGGATCTGATTTGACCAATTTCCCTGAAATATATGCTGTTCTTCCACTGCTCCAATTGGTTCATCTGACCACATGCTTGTCAAAGTAGACATCTCTCTGGCTGTTATTAGAGAAACACCTCAACAACGTCAATTTCACTGAGGCGACTGCAGGGACGTCAAGCAGCACATCAAACTTTTAGACCTGGTCTCCCATCTCTACTTCCTCCAACATCACTCGTCCTGGGAATTCTTTCAAAGAAACTTGCTCTCTCTCTCTCTCATGCATATATTTATCCATCTCATCTTTAGTTGTCCTACCCTTCTTCCTCCACCATGTACACTGAAGCTTGTGGTGAGGCAGTTGTCCAGAAACAACTTGCCTTGCCTCATGGAAGGAAAATCTAACTGAAGCATTCTCAGTTCCTTCCACAAAGCTCAGAACAAGTGTGTGTCTACTCTCAGGAGAGCCAGAAAACAACATCTTTCGAGTCTCAAGTCTGAAGTCTCAAACCTGTTCTCCTCCTGCAAATCCTGGTGGTATCTAGTTAAGTCTGTTTCTGGTGTATGTTCCCCTCCCATTACCTCAAATGGCCGCACAGCTGACACTGCAACTCAACTAGAATGCTGGTCTAAGGAAATGCCCAGATGTATTCACTAAAATCTGATTGCTTCAATTATATACAATTCACTAGTCTTGTTTAAAGAAGCGGATTGAACTTTTCCCCTTCCATACCATAAATTGTATGTGATCCATCAATGTGCCTAAATGATTTCAGTTTTGACGTCGTTCTGTACTGGGAGAGATTTTACACATCTGGTCTTGAAATATATCCGACAATCTTCAAAATTAGGCTGATTGCTGCAAAAAAGCTGAAATGATTTTCACCTGGAAATACATCGACCTGACAAACTGTGCACCAGCGTTTAAAATGACAAAGACTGTGTTTCATGAACACTGTAGATACAGTTACAACAACGTCAGTAAATTTAGAACATTTATTCACATACAAGGCACATTTATTATGTGCACATAGGAGATTCTGAACAGACAAACGCATGCCAGAAATCTCAAATACAAATGGAGAATCTTAGTCCTTATATAGTTTCAGTAAGACACAGTTTTTTTTATCATCTCTGCACTGGCGCCAGTTTGTCGGTCTTGACATCCTCCAGGCGAAGCCTAAGTCTCATTCACATTTGCTCTACGGCTAGGATACGGCGGCCGTACCCCCCCTGAATTGACAGAAACGTGCGGCGGCCGCAGAGTTTCTGAGGTGGCCTCAGGGTGGCCTACGCCGTATGGCTATCTTTTACAGGCCGTAGGGGTCTCCGTGGAATTATAGCGCGGAGTTATAACTTTTTCATTTCTAGTTGGCCGTAGCAATTCGACAAGCCCGTAGCCATGACGTAGATGTGTTCCACGTCGACCGTATGTAGGGCGTACGGTGGGCTTGCGTTATTCGTGCAGCTGCCGTAGGCTCTTATAATGAAAAATGAATTTTGCCAACCCCCCAAAAATTACGGCGGCCGCACTATTCCACGGTCGCCGTAGGGTAGTCCTAAGGCGTCCTGTGTTCACCGTACGGTGGCCTTGCGGTCTGTGTGACTACCTGCGGGCAACGCAGGGTTGATGCACGGTTCCCCTACGCCCGCCGTGTGTCCTACGTACGGCCTTCGTGGCAGTCTGCGTCGACCGTGCGTCCAACGTGCGCTACCGCATCAGAGTATAGGTGTTTGCCACACACATCATCACATTTCACCAGCAGCTCAGACCAGACACATCACCATGCCTCCAAAGAAGCGATCAACCACAGGGGAAAGGAACAATCAACCGTTGAGAACAACCAGCGCCTCTGTATATAACCTGGTCCACAATCTATATGACAGATATGAGATATGATATACATATGAAAAAGAACTGGTATATATACCCACTCGTTACCGTCCGCTGGCCGCACGTTCGCCTTAGGGCCCCCCTGCGGTGCCTTGCGGGCACCTTGAGGCTACCTTGCGTCTGCCTTGAAAATTCTATGGCCGCCGCAGGGACGCCCTAAGTCACCGTGCGACAATAAATCAAAGACCGTACGGCACCCCACGTTTTCGGTCTCCACCTTTCTAAATACCCCGTGCGGCTACCCGAAAAATAAAAACATATGTGACTGCTACATTGTGTGACCGTGGAAATACTGCGGCCGCCCTATAATTGCTAGTGGCCGTAGATTTTTTAGAACCCTACGGCCGCCGAGCCAAATGTGACTGAAGCATTATCTTCAGTCTTCTTAGACAGCTCCTGCTTAAATGGTTGGAACACATTCAAATCAAGACTATTAATCGTATAGAATGCTAGAATGATGTCAAACGCCAACTCTAAATGGCCATTAAAACAAGTTCCATCCTATGTAGGTTAAAAAGTCAGTCTGCTTCTCCCAAACTGGGAAGATAATTATCTTGAAGCGACTAGAGCTTAGTGGATACATCTGGACATTTTCTAAAATCCACATTCCAACTTGTTTGTGTCTTTTATAAAAAAAATTCTTAAGAAGCTTTACATGACAGGCCAATTCTTCTTTATATTCAACTTATTGGCAAAGTTCAACCTATTTACACATTTAATATACAGGTGATCTTTCCATACAGTATAAATGATGTTAATTCAAATGGATACATACTTAAACCTCATATCGTATTTAGTACATTTTATATTCAGGTTTAATATATTTTATTTTAAATTCAAGTTTTAGTCATCATCAATTTATTTATTTTATCACCCCAAACCCATCATGATAAAAAATGTATCGACATTCCACAGTTGTTTTTTTTAAAACAACACTCAACATTTATGAATTTTAAACAGGCTACATGGGCAATCTTGAATGAACATCTCATATTCCAGAAACATCAGCAATCTGTGTACAAATCATCTTTCCCAACTCTCCTAGCCAATAAAGTTCCATTACTTGCTAATCTATTTTCCTTTGGAGGTAAACAGCGATCAAGGATGGAGGTGTTGCAGACAAATGTTGCACAAATCTCCTGAGCCTCCTTTCCCAGCACCATCTCACCTCCGTCCGTCATGTTGAACAGGTAACCACGTTTTATCAAACTTGGTTGTAGGACAGAGCATAGGTGGATTAAGTGGGCAGGGAGAATATGTGGAGAGAGTAGCATCTCATGCAGAGTACTGTTGCCAAAGCCCTCACACCACATGTTGTGTAGCCGAAGGCATATTGGCATGAAGTGGCCAGATGGAGAAGGGTGTAGAGGGTAGGAAGCTCCGAGCACAAACTACTTCGTTGCACTCCACCAACATTGTCCACTCTGCATATTCCAATGTCATAATCACAAGGAAGTCGTCATTCAGAAATTCCATTTCTTGATTTCAGCCATAAAAGGCCAGGACGTGTTGTTGTTGCTTTCGTTGTTGCTGTTGTTTTTTAAATAAAAAATAATGATATCCCACTGACAAAGGACAGCAGGATCGATGATTGTCTCAGAGATAACATCTTCCCATGGTCATATAACATGCTCATTCCAAATTGCCCATGTAATTTCAAACTTCAATGTTGCACAGATTGTTAAATTCTCTCTGTATTGGAATTCTCAAATGGAAATGATGCTTGAACAGCATTGTGGTGGCCATGGCTCTTCTCTTAAAACAACAACTAAAATGAAGAGAAGACAGTTATAGTACATTGAAGATACAATAATAATCACAAGCATTATTATCCAACAAAAATCCAATGTAATAATGTTGGCCCATGTATTTCCTTAAGCCAAACCCAACTTTATAGTGGGGCAGATAACAGCAATTTTTGAGGGAATCGTGCAAATGATGATACAAGCATCAAATGTGGCACATTTGTTCTCCGGAGGAGATTCTAATAAAATCTGCCTGATTGGCCATTTGAAAAATCCAAATTTTGAAAATTTGAAAAAAATAAACTTCAAAAAGTCAAGATCACGAATCAATGTTGGATGCTGCTGAGATTGGTGAATGTTTCAGAAAACATCATCAAAGACGTTCCAAAGTCTGCCGTGCAGTTTTTTCTTTACCGCGGAGGCAGACACGATGTCACATCCAGTGAACGCATGGAAGTATGGGATCCCGCTAGCTTTCTCAGGCCCTATTGCAGAAACTACCTCATGGACTGGAATCCATCACACCTTGGCTCCTTGGCCAAAGGCAATCCACATGTTCTCAAGACCTAGTTTCCTGTAAGGATGGCAGTACAGATATTGCTATGACTAGTACATCCGTGTCATTAGCCTTAATGATAATGGACTTGCTACCATCCGTCGTTGCATCCCTGCGTTACAAATATTCGAGTGTCAGCTTCTTCATGACAACATGGAGACACAGCATCCAGTGACTTCCTTGTGTTGCTAATGGCATCGTCTCCTTTTGTGACAATGACTGTGCTTGTCGTCTGTGCTTCACACATCTTTTCCGCAAGGAAGTGAAACAGCTCAGTCTTGTTGCTGTCATCTCGAAGAAAGCTTTCCAGTTACTTGGGGTCTTACTGGTTCCTGTCACTCTTCTTCTGATTCCTTGCCCCCTTTTCGACCTTGCCTCGGACTTCAGACTTGACTTCTTGTACACATCAAAACACTACGTCACCCTCTCGTACCTGGCACCATAGGATTCCACCTTTGGGATGATGTCTTCTTTAGCATAGTCATCAAAATATCTTTGAAGTGCGTGGAGGTAGGGCATTGATAAAATGCTGACCATCAATGATGACTGCATCTCCCCTTGTTCTCTGTCTGGGATGTTCACTTGCGCTTCAAGAATTTCAGCCAGCTGTGATTCAAATTCCTTTGAAGTATTTTTAATTTTTTCAAATTTTCAAATTTGGATTTTCAAATGGCAATCGGCCAGATTTGATCAGAAAGCCCTGCAGAACAGAAATGCCAAATTTGATGCTTGCTATCATAATTTGCACGATTTTTCTACTATCTACCACCAGTGGTCCCACCCATTTTGATCCCACGGGCCGCATTCACTACTCCCAAGGATGTTGGGAGCCAGAAAAAATTGAAGCATTTTATTGAGAAACTTAATCTGTCACACACGTTTGTGTTGAGAAATCGATACAACGTTTGGGGTTTATTGGAGTATTGTTTTTTTGTTGAATAAATTTTATATGTATTCGATCGATCGATTGTTCCAGCACTGTAATTCTGAACAAATTTCCGTTCGGGGTGTAATTAATTTTAAATACTGCCGCAAGATGCCGGAAGGTAAAATCAAATTGATTTGATTCCTCCCGCGGTAAGCGGCAGTGCCGCCAGCGGCATTGTGTAAGGCTTTCAGGTCACGGCGCCGGCCGGCAGTGGCATTGTGTAAACCCCTTTAAATTGCTCCATGGAAATGTGTTTTGATTGGAAAGTCCTCGCGGGCCGCAGTATCGGGCTCCGCGGGCCCGCAGTTGGGGACCAATGTACTAACTATTAATCTTTTTGTTAATCATATAATTATTTATTCTCTGCTTAATTTTGACATATTGACCAGTATTTCTGGTCTAAATTACCAGAAGTTTAATTAGTTTAAAATAAATTAAAGTAATATTTTCTAAATAACCAGAGGTTCATATTTACTTTTCGTAAAAATAATTTGTTATATTTCGAATACTAAAATGCAACATGAAATTGTGTGCATGTTATCGTTACAATACACAACTGGTGTACCGAACATCAGTTCGAATATTTCTTCAGTCAAGCACTAAAAAATTATTTTACATCATTTCCTCTCGATAAAATATACAAACATAATCTGTCATTTGTCAGATAATTTTACCTTGCCTATGGCACACCTAATTAATCCCAAAATCCTACAGATGTTGACCAAGTTCCAATATTTCAAGTCATAAACAATCTCATGAGTTCAGTCTCAGATAGGCATTGCATCATTATAATCTTATTTCCCTTCATCTATACTTCATTAGTTACTTAAAATCAACAGATATTGCTGATCGTCATCATTACAGGTCTTATATCATTACAGTAGTTTATTATCCTGATTACACATTACATATTTTTCCAGAAAAACATATCAAAATCACCGTTTTGATCTCTCAATGAAGAG
>CM068954.1:189174190-189189368 GCA_035128595.1 Eptatretus atami | reverse complement strand
GGATGTTGAGGTCGTGGAGAGATTCACTTACCTTGGCAGTGATATTCATGTCTCTGCTGGCTCTAAGTCAAAGGTCAATAGACGTCTGGGTCGGGCCTGGGGAGTCATCGATTTACTGGATAATGGGGTGTGGCACTGCTGGTACCTGTGCGGGAGGACGAAAGTCCGAGTCTTCAGGTCCTTGGTGCTTCCAGTCTTTGTTCTAATGGGATTGTGAGACTTGGACTCTGACAGGGATCTGAGATGGAGACTTAATTCCTTTGGTACCTGGTCTCTTCGGAGAATCCTTGGCTATCGCTGGTCGACTTTGTGTCCAACGAGCGTTGCTGAGAGAGACTCAAATGAGATTTGTTTACCTGCATAGTCATGAGCATCAGCTGTGGCTGTATGGACATGTGGCTCGTTTTCCTGACGCTGATCCTGGTCACCGGATTCTCTCAGCGAGGGAGTCTCGTGAGTGAGGAGGCCAATTGGCGACCACGTGCCTCGTGGTTGCCAGTAGGCTTGATCGGCATCTCAAGGAGATGGGGATGGGTCAGGCATCTGCCTGGGGGATGGCCAGACGCAGGCCCCTGGAGTACCGGCGGAAAGTGGAGGCAGCGATGCGCTGCTCTGGCGCATGCTCCCATACCTGATCTGACCTGACCTGACCTGTTCATTGCAATTTTGCACTTGTCATGAGGGACAACACATTGAACATGTCATGTAATGAAATTGGACATATCATGTATTGTAATGTAATGTCAACAAACCATTTATAATTTTTTTTACGGTTGTGGGGTAATGGGCGGAACTTAGCAGTGATAGAGTAGTTTGGTCCGTGGACGTGTAGGAGGCATCTTGTTATAATTAAGGCGGGAAACTGTGAACTTAAGTGTTACGTGTCACTATATGGGGGGGCGGTTTTAATTAGTAGGGTTTTAAGAATAAGCTTCCCCAGTATGTAATTGCCCTGTGAGTTTTCCCGATGTCTTTATAACCAAAAGCATGATAAGAAACAAGCAAACATGCTGAGCAGGCAGAAGCCCTGCCTCCAAGGGTGGCGGCGGGCAAAGACACGCCCCAGAAGCTCAAGATTGATGAGCGTGACGTCAGAAGCTAGCCGAGCAGGCAGAGGCCCCGCCTTCCCAGGTTTCTTGTGAGCTGGCCATGCCCCAAAGGCGGACGATTGATGGGTGTGACATGAGACGCATAGAGGAAGAGGACGTGGGAGCATCATACGAAATAGGACGAGATTTTAGCAGAGTACACACATGAAGCAGAGGCAGAGGCGGGAGTTCAGGGTGAGTGCACGCACGAAGCAAGACGCTGACCTTTGGCTCTTGGTCGAGTCGTGAGAAACGGACCCCGAGCCTCGTGTAAGTCAAATATAGCAGGTCGGTGAGGACGATCGATGCACGAAGTAGCTACACGTCTGAGCCTTGGTGTTGAGTGCTGCTCGCGGAGTGCCTAGCTTACGTTTGTCCTGCTACGAGAGAAGTGACGGCGCCGTTTGCACGTGTCTGCACGTGCTGGTGGAAGCACCTCCATTCCAAGCTCCACAAAGACAAGCTCTGAGCCAAGCTAAGTACAAGAAGAGTTGAAAGGAAGGGTTTTATTTTTATTTTGTTTTCCCTTTGTCTGTATTTGAGTCTGTGTGAAGAGGCGCCTTGACTGGAGTATTTATTTACTTCGTTATTATCATTACCTGTTGAATTATTATTCTTTGTAAATATTTGTTTATTTTCATTAAATGTATTCCTTTTAAGAAGCTGTAGCCATGTATTTGTAGTGGGGTTTGAGGATAAACCCCCCTGTGCTGTGCTTCCCCATGCCTCCGTCCCTCCGCCATTGCGCCCTGCCCCTCCTGCACGCATTATAATCTCCGAGGATCAACGTGTCTGCCTCCTATTAATAAGGAACCGCTCGGCCGTCCGGGGACTGGTGGTGTTAACCACCCGTCACCACAATTTTGGTTGGGGGGGGGGGTTAACCTTGGTCACCAGAGCCGCGACAGTATATTCGCTTATGTTTCCAGACTTTATGGCCACCCTGTAGTTTAGTAATATTACTATTACCCCGCTCATGCAAAACAAAAGGCAGGGTCAAGCAATTGGTTAACTCTGTCTTTCTTTCTCTATACAGACGTCAGTTTAGGATCGAAGAACTACTTCATTTCAAAGAAATGTTATTTGTTGAACACTGTAGAACACGAGTCGGAACATGAACCTGCAGTTTAGCAGTACTTTGGCTCTGAATTTGGCAGAGAGGAACGAGGTAATTTTGTTTAGTCTGCCAGCCTGGCAGTCAAACAAAACTGAAAATTACTGTATTTCAAACAGGAAACTTAATGTTTTTAGGGAAATCCCAAAGGACAAATAACAGGCACGAAGAACTAATGTAATGTGTTAAATAAGGTGATGTAAAAGACCTTATTGGGTTTTGGTTTTTTTTGGAGAAATCGTCGTCCAACAGACAGCGGTCTCCTTGGGTTAACCTGAGGCGGTCCATTCGGGTGGTGCCTGGAATGTCCTATCCCTAAAAGAGGATGATCACCTGTCTCTGTTATCATCTGAGCCCAAGTGTTTGGACATCGGCATTGCAGCACTCTCTGAGGTTCGGAGACCGGATTGCGGCGAGATCATGGCGGGTGGTTACACCTACCATTGGTCTGGTCGCTCTGATGGTTACCATGCCCAAGGAGTTGCTGTAGCTGTGTCCAATAAGCTGACTCCAATATTGGGTTTTTTTATTCAAAAATATTAGGTTTTTTTCTACAGCCTTTAACACCTTAATTTTAATTAAATTAAATTATATACTTCAACAATGTAGAACACTTGTTGCCTTCCTGGCACTTTCAAAAACATTAAATTGAGCAGTAATTGGAGAAAATATTATGGCATTTTACATCATCTCGAGCAATCAAATTTTCTGCTCGCTGACCGTTCTCATGTCCTTTTTTTCTCAAGACTATAAGGTAAGGTGCTCCATGAACTCTAGTTATTTTGGTTTTAAGTTAAAGACAGTGAAGTCTTGGGTAATAAATATGTTGTTTTGCTGAAGAACTTACTTGAACACTGATTATGCGGATCTTTTCTTGTGCCATCTCATTATCCGTGACGTACTCCATGATGCGCTCATTAGCAAGTATTAACTGATGGTCTCGGCATTTTGCAACCTCCATGTTCTTCTCCAGTTGGCTTAAAACTTTCTCAGAGAACCTCTGCTGAGCATGGAGGCGATCATGAGTTTCCTTGTGCTGATAAATAAAAAGTGAAGAAGGTGGAAGGATGGGGAGGGGAGGAGAGGGGGGGGGAGTTAAGCAATCTATAAAATTGATGTTGAGGAAACAAATTAAATGGTTCGTTGTATAAAAATGGTTTCCAGCAAAGCTAATGGCCACAGTATATCCACCCATCCATTGGGACTATACTCTGTGCAGAGCGTTGGTGCTGCCTTAGCAGTCTCCTTGGCTAATGGGCACAATCCTGGACGGGTCGCCACTCCGACACAGTATACCAACAAGCTGGCACTCATTTTGCCGACCTTGGAAGTACGACAGGCAGAGTCAACCTCACCTGGTATTAATTCAATAGCCAAATGGGATTTTAACTCAAGATCCTAGGATCCCAAGCCCACCAACCTAACCATGAAGTGAACACCAGGCTTACAGTGTATCATTCATGTTATATATTTCCTTCTGTTAAGAATCAATGACCTTTCTTCAAGCATGATTGTTCAAATAAACAGACTTGGTGGCATAAAAGGTTAGTTAGAGCGTTCGCTCTGAATCTGGGAGATCATTGGTTCAAAACAAAAGAATACAAATAAGACGTGCTGTTTCCTTGCTTGAGCTCAACATTTCCAAACGATAGAACATAGACAAAAACGAGAAGGGCACTCAGTAGAGTGCGTACCTCCGCTAAGCAATGCCTGATCCATGAGAACATATCGGGCCCATGACATTTTTTGAAATATCATACTATATATATATATATATCGATTTTGGCACTATCTCTGAATGATGAAGAATCACTTTAGAAATTAAATAATTCTTGTAACCAGATCCGGATCCGGAACTTCACCAAAATTGAATCAATTTGTCCTTGCCACACACACACACACACACACACACACACACACACACACACACAACGTGTCCACCAAGTTTTGTCCGAATCCGTCCATAACCTTTTGAGATATCGTGCTATATATCAGTTTCGCCCTATCTCTCAATGGTGAAGAATCACTTAAAAAATTCTAGTAGTCGGATCCGGATCCGGATCTTCACCAAAATCTAATCAGTTCGTCCTTGTCACACACCCGACCTGTCCACAAAATTTCATCCGGATCCATCCCCAACTTTTTGAGATATCCTGCACACAAACAAACGGACGGACAGACAGACAGACAAAGGGGTGAAAACATAACCTCCTTCACCTTCGGTGATGGAGGTAACACAACCACAAGTTGGCAATTCTAGTGCAGGCGACGATGGGCCTAAATGCCTCCTCCTGCATTGAAGTTCCTTGAAAGAAAACATATTATGAACGACAAACAACGCTATTAATCTATTTCTCTCGGAATTTAGCAAGAGTAGTCGAATGGAACACCATGGCCGAGACTTTTCAAGCGATACCACGGGGATCTTTCAAATCCACAACGCTAATGTAGAAAGGATAGCCGGTTTTACACACATGTGCAATGGAAAGTGTTACTTCGAGCTGCAATGGCACCGTGTGGAGACGACACCAGGATGGCATTTTTAGACCAATTCTATACAAGACAACTGTACTTGTTAGTCTAATTGTGGGAAATTAGAGTTCAAAGTTGAAGTTGATGTGCGGGAAAGAATTAATATCAACAAAATAGTAATAAGAAAGGATGTAGTCATGGTTACTGCAGTGTTTGCTGTGCTGTGCTCGCATACAACAATCCACAGCTGGAACTAACTGCTCACCTGCTCTGCGAGAACATCTTTTTCCCGTTCCAACTCTTCAACTTTCGCCTGCAGCGATTGCTTCGCTTGCTGCAATCTGTTCACAGAGTACAATAATATTACGTGATACGAGACCGGATATTACAAGCAACTCGGACGCAGGAGGAAGCCATTTGGCGCATCACACCTATGTTCTATCAACACCAAATTAAATCAATGCATCAGTACAGCTAACCATTTACAATGAGAGGTGAGGGTGAGGTTGTTGGGGGGTTGGATATTTTTTAAAAATCTTTTCTCTTGAATACATGATACATGAAGAGACTAGCACAGACATCACACACACGTACAGATTCTTGTTATTCTAAATGATTATTTAGACAGCCTCGTAGCATTGTTTATGACATTGTCTGTAGTTACCGGTGAGAATCTGACCGGAATGTTCTTCCCACTTCCTCTGAAAATGTCGCATTCATGAACTGTAAACTACCTTTCAGCATTGGCACTTGGCAGCCAGGGGAATGCTTGTGGCCCAAGTCGTTCATGAACCGACTGGCCAGGGCTGAATTCAATCGAAGGGGATTTGTAATTTGTTTAGGGTTGCCAGCGATAACTCACCTACTCTTCGCAAAACATACCGTGGTATGTTTAACGTCCGGCCGACTGATGCTGACGGATGGGACAACTGGCTTACTATCCATCAAAGGGATGGCTCACCGTGTGATGAAACAACCCCGCTCCACTCAGAGTTTGTGGTCTGGTCAGGAATCGAACCCAGACTATGTGATCCAAAGGTAAATGCGTTAACTCTACATCATCTTTTCTTCATTTCACCACTTATGTAAAGGTTCGAGTACGCAGCAATTTACTCACAATTCGTACTTGCTCGGTCCATCGCAAGTCTCAGGTACTTTTGTCTGCTTGGACTTCTGGAAAAAGTTCCTGACTCTTTTCCATAATGAAAGTTTTTCTCCTTTGCCTTTCTTTTCTTTCTGGTCCTTTTTTCCCATGTTTCCTGAAAAAAAGAAAAAGAACGTGATTAATGCCAATATCATTTTTTTTCTTCATTTTTACACTTGTCTATTCTGGACTGGCAGAATGGCCTAGACTCCTAGAGGTACGCACACTCACCTCCAAGCTGTCCAGCCAGGGTTTTAAATCTATACCCAGCTATAAACCGTCGTCCCGGTGTTTCACAAACTGCGTGATTCATCAGTGTGAGTGACGTCCTTCAGACGGACATCAAATTGGGCATCCCGTCTGCAGATATTAGATGGTGGACATTAAAGATCCCACAGTGTCCTTCGTGAAGAGTAGGTGTCCGCGAAGGCACGGCACCCTGTGCAAGTTCCAAATTCCTGCTTCAACCTAAGTCGAATGTCAGGCCTGGCCAGCCAGTTCGTGAAAGACTTGAGTCAAACAATTCCCCTGACCAACTCACACGGTGGGAATAATCGGATACTTCTACTACTACTACTACTACTACGACTGATGAAAAAAATTTTTTTCATGAGACACGTTCGAACATCCAACGTGATAACTCCAACCGACTCTGGTCCACACAGTGAGGAGTTGATCACCTCCAAGTGCTGAGAGCAGGATGGCTGGATGATGCAAGTCCATCTGTGTTTGCACTTTTGTATCCAGTCTGAAAGTTGGAACATTTTCTCATCTTTCGTGAGCAGATAAGGGCGAACATCAAATTGTGCCCAATTCCATTATTAGTCCCCTACCGGTTTCACAGGAGGGGACAACAGGTTTCCTCTTCGTCTGTCCGTCCGTCCATCCCACTGGTGGGTTTTCAGACTTTTTTTCTCAATACCCCTTAACATATTCAATTGAAACTTGGTACGTGGCTTTATTATGACGAGTTACAGAACGAGTTCGAGTTTCAGGGCGTTTCGTCAATTTTTCACAGTTATGTCCTTTTTTGGACTTTGTAAATAATCAAGTCGTTTAGGGGGGCATGTATTGCAAAGCAATTCTCACTCTCGTTTGAACTACTATACCAGCAATACCAGATTCGGTGGCGTAATGGTTAGAGCGTCCGCTCTGAGTCGAGGAGGTCGTCCGTTCAAACTGTGGTCGAGTCAGAGGCAAAACTTCAAAAATGGTACGTACCGATTCCTTGCGTGGCATTCAGCATTTAAAAAGGTTAAGAGCATGGGTTGGAATCCAAGCGGAGGAGGAAATTCTCTGCTGAGTGCAATGAGAAATGTGGTGCCATTGTTGTGACGTCACTGGCACCCGGAGTGCCCCGGGAAGTGACTCCATTCTCTCAAGCTCAGTGGCTGTTTGTCTCGTCTGACAGTTGTGTATGTGTACCTGTATTGTTTGACTGTCTGTCTGACTGTCTGCCCTCCACTACGAGCCTCAGATCCTGTTAAAAAAAAAAAAATCATCTATAATTCCAAGCAATCTCTGTGTGTCTGTGTGTGTGTCTGTGTGTTGTGTCTGTCTGTGTGTGTGTGTGTGTGTGTCTGTGTGTGTGTGTGGTTTGGTGTGTTTTTTTTTGTGGGTGTGTGTCTGTGTTCTTGTCTGTGTGTGTGGTTCTGTGTGTGTCTTGTGTGTGTGTCTGTGTCTGGTGTGTCTGTGTGTGTGTGTGTGTGTGTGTGTGTGTGTCTGTCTTGTGGTGTCTGTCTGTGTGTGTCTGTCGTGTGTGTCTGTCTGTGTGTGTGTGCTGTCTGTGTGTGTGTCGGTCTGTGTGTGTGTCGGTTGTGTGTGTGTGTCTGTGTGTGTGTGTGTGTGTGTTTGTCTGTGTGTGTGTGTCTGTGTTGTGTCTGTGTGTGTGTCTGTCTGTCTGTGTGTCTGTGTCTGTGTGTGTGTCTGTGTGTGTGTCTGTCTGTGTGTGTTGTGTGTCTGTCTGTGTGTGTCGTGTCTTGTGTGTGTGTGTGTGTCTGTCTGTCTGTGTGTTCTGTGTGTTCTGTGTGTGTCGTGTGTGTGGTCTGGTGTGTGTGTCTTGTTCTTGTGCTGTCTGTGTCGTCTGTGTGTGTGTCTGTCTGTGTGTTGTGTCGTCGTCTGTGTGTGTGTGTGTGTCTGTGTGTGTGTGTTCTGTCTGTGTGTGTGGTCTTCTGTGTGTGTGTGTCTGTCTGTCTGTGTGTCTGTCTTGTGTGTTGTGTCTGTGGTGTGTGTCTGTCTGTCTGTCTGTGGTGTCTGTCTGTGTGTGTGTCTGTGGGTGTGTCTGTGTGTGTGTCTGTGTGTGTGGTCTGTGTGTGTGTCTGTCTGTGTGTGTGTCTGTGTGTCTGTCTGTCTGTGTGTGTGTGTGTCTGTGTGTCTGTGTCTGTGTGTGTGTGTCTGGTGTGTGTGTCTGTCTGTGTGTTGCTGTGTGTGTCTGTCTGTGTGTGTTGTGTGTCTCTCTGTGTGTGTCTGTCTGTTGTGTTTTTGTGTGTCGTGTCTGTCTTGTGTGTGTCTGTGTGTGTCTGTGTGCGTGTCTGTGTCTGCCTGTGTGTGTCTGTGTGTGTCGTGTCGTGTGTGTGTGTCTGTCTGTGTGTGTCTGTCCGTGGTTCTGTCCGGTGTGTGTCTGTCTGTGGTCTGTCTGTCTGTGTGTGTGTGTCTGTCTGTGTGTGTGGTCTGTCTGTGTGTCTGTGTGTGTGTCTGGTGTGTGTCTGTGTGTGTGTTTGTGTGTATTCTGTCTGTGTGTGTGTGTGTGTCTGTGACCGCTGTTTTCGAAACCACTGGTCCGATCTAATTGAAACTGCCAGGTATATTGCTGGGGACCTTGTATGTGCCTTTTCAAGGTTTGATATGAATCGGACAAGTGGTTCCAAGTTATGGCCATTTTTACCAAACAATGACAGGACACGGTGCTATGACGTCACGATTGACGTCACAAACTTCTTTTTTTTTGCACGTACGGGTATATGATGAAATGTTTCAAACAAGATCATCGGATTGAATTTATAAACAAACATGAACACAACAACTGTAAATGTATCCGAATTCACCTGATAAAATCAACCATTAGGAAATAAGGTCACAGCTCAACCGGGACGGAGAATGAATTATTATATATTATTGCTATTATATTAATTAATACGCTCAGCCATATTTTGTGGACGTTGCTGGATTCGCTGATGAACTCATTCGGGTTTCTTGTTGTTGTTGTTTTTTTTTTACGACACAGATGATTGCTGACAGGAGGACCGCTTGAGTAACCCAACTGAAAGGTGAACGTAACAAAAGTAAACGATGCATCGTCGAACAAGGATGAGGTGAACGTCGACCGAGGTGACTTACCGTCTGTAATATTCAATGGTGCCACAATTAAAAACAGATATACAAATATACAATGACAGACGGGGGAAAGTGAGTAAACAACACGTTCTGTGATCGACATCAACGATTGGAATCAACTTACCAAAGGAAGAGACGTCGAAGAAGCAAAGAAATGTTGTCCACACCGCACAAAACGCCCCGTGACAATCGCTTCAAGCGAATTCAACAGAAACGCGGCACGTCACAATGTGACCAATAATTATCACCATGGTAACAACCACCCGATCGTTCTCTTGTTTTATCTCTCCCATTATTTTAACTCGATCGCTTATTCTTCTTCTTTACTCCAAATCGTACACTAAATAATTCGCGAAACACGGATAGGAACGAACAATCAAAAAAAATTATGGACGTCGACAAATGGTTCTGATGCTAACTATACCGCCTAGACGCCACATACCGATCCAGAATACACGTCTCTCTGCGGCTTCATCGTTCTTCGCCGAGTGTGTTGATGATTATTGATTTTTTTAAAATCATATTTCTTTGATTTTTTCTGCGTTGTAAAATTAAAAATAAACGAGATCATAAATATATGTGGAAACCCAGGTGCAAAGAATTTGTTGTGCTCTACACCGCACAACGTCCGACCACACGTGACTGGAAATCGGGAATTAATTTACGCTTCACGTTGATGGATGCATGAGATACGTGGTATGCGGATGACGGAGGACGTGCATTTAGTCATCACGCAGGCGGGGGGGGGGGAGGAGAAGGAAAGCCTTGTGCTGCTATTTACATGCATAATTTATGCATTCGTTCAGATAATATAATTGGCGTGGTTTGGCGAGGAAGCCAATCGACTCGCAGTATTTTCATTCCCTTCACGGGTTTGTGTTGAGAAGAAAAGAAGAGAAGGGGAAATCCGCGCTCTCGTGACGGTTCTTTATCTACAAAACACGTACCGTGGCTTTAATCAGCGACCAGTTCTTCAGTGTTTGTTTCCCCCGGGATTATCGTAGTAAGTTCTCCTCACTCGGCCAATTTGGGCCAATTTGGGCCAAATTTTCTAAAATCCTCAAATTTCATCGCTTGACTTGAAATTTGAACAGGATTTGCGAATCAGGTCATTGACTTCAACACCGATTATTTTTGAGGTATCAGAGGTCAAAAGGTCACACATAGGCCACAAGGTCAACCCAAAATAGGCCGAATTTTTGAAATTGTTTCTAAAATTTGTCATTTTCATCCATTGACTTGAAATTTGAAGGACCATTTGCATATGAGGTCGCTAACTCAACCACCCTATTGATTTTGAGGTAAACATAGACCAAAAGGTCAACATAGGCCAACTTTCTAAATCCTCAATTTTAATCCGATTGACTTGAAATTTGAAGGATTTGCAACTCCGTCAATTAATTCAACCACCTATTAATTTGAGGTAAACGTATGCTGAAAAGGTCAAATACGGTCAAAAGGCCAATTTGGCCCAAATTTTCTAAAATCCTCAATTTTCATCCGATTGAGTTGATGTTTCAAAATGATTTACATATCAGGCCACTGAATTCAACCACCTATTAATTTTGAGGTAAACGTATGCTGAAAGGTCAAAATAGGTCAAAAGGCCAATTTGGCCCAAATTTTCTAAAATCCTCAATTTTCATCCGATTGAGTTGATATTTGAAAATGATTTACATATCAGGTCACTGAATTCAACCACCTTGTATTTTTGTGATCACCATAGGCGAAAAGGTCAACATAGACGAAAAAGGTCAGCATAGACCAAATTTCTAAAATCCTCAATTTTCATCCGATTGACTTAAAATTTGAAGAGCATTTTTTTATGTCAGGTCACTAAATTCAACCACCTATTAACTTTAAGGTCAAAATTTCAACACAGGCCTAATTTCAAAAATTGATAGATTGGGCCAAAAACTAAATATATCACTCTATCTCAAAAAGTTGTCTGAGTTATGACAAAACAAGGTGGATGAGTTGGATCCATCCATCCATCAGGACCATACTATGTGCAGAGCATTACAGGGACCTTGGCCATTGGACACAATCCTGGACGGGTCACCACTCCGACACAGGATACCAGCAAGCTGGTACTCATTTTGCCGACCTCAGAAGGATGACGGGCAGAGTCAACCCCACCTGGTCTTAAATCAACAGCCGAGTGGGATTTGAACTCAAGATCCTCGGATCCCAAGCCCACCACCCAAACCATTAAGCCAACACCAGACATATGAGTTGGATAGGTGACGAAAACAAGCGGATTGGATTTTGGTTCAGATCCAGCCCATAAGTGGGATAAAAAACGTGAACTGTTCCACCTGGCAGAGGTGTGTGCTCGACCGAGTACCATTCGACTTTGTGCTGTTTTTCCAAGTTGTCACTCCATGAGTGATTTTTCATTTGTTTGTCTGTCTGTCTGTCTGTTTCTTTGTTCACACAGAACTTTCGTGTTTTTCTCTGCAACCGCTTGTCAGATTGAGACGAAATTTTTCAACCATGGTGCGACTACTCATGTAGCATGTTTCAATGATAATTATGACGTCATAGGTCACGTGGTGTGGCAGCCATATTGGAAAAACGGAAAAAGTTTGGACCTCTGTATCTCTGAAACCGCACCAAGGAAATTTTGAAACTTGGCAAATAGCAGGTACTCCTCATGGGGAATGAGTGTGATTTTTCTATGAGGTAATAGGTGCCTTCGTTATGACGTCATAATTGCATATGTAGAACGCCGATCCGATAAGTGTGAAAATTTTTGAGGGTCATCTAGGGATAAAATGGTCCACAGAAAAATTTTTTATGATGTCATCGGTCACGTGATTCGGCAGCCGTAATCTTTTCTTTTTTTTGAACCTTCAAAAATATTCTTCTCTGAAGTGGCTGAACAGATCGAGGCGAAACTTTATACATTGGTCACATGGTTTGGTAGCCATATTGGATTTAGGTGTTTGCCTTCATTATGACGTCATAAATGCATATGTAGAATGCTACATCCGATCAGTATAAAACATTTTGAGGGTCATCTAGGGATAAAATGGTCCACACAAAATTTTTTGATGACATCATCGGTCACCTGATTCAGCAGCCACCGGTACAATTATCCCTCCAGGAGAACATCTCGAAAAACTGGAAGGAGAGTAATCGGGCCAAAGAACTGTGCACGTTGGTGGTGGAACTCACGAAGAAAAGTGAGGATATTCAATGTGCCAATTGCTCCATGTGGCAGGTCCAGCCGCCCAGGAAATACGCGCGACCATGACGTTTTCCTCGGAAGACCAAGACAAGATTGGCCTGCTCACGGACACATTTCAACCTTTCTGCGAGCCAAGAAAGAGCGTGACCGTGTCCCGGTACTGTTTCAACTCCCGTGCCCAGAGGAAGGGAGAGAACTTTGGTAGTTTAACGGACTTGCACAGTTTAGCAAAACACTGTGAATATGACAAGCTGGAGGAGTCAATCACGGACAGAATAGTGTGCATTGTCGTGGACGACACAATCCGTGAAAAGCTGATTCAAGTGAACAAGCTCACGTTGGAGAACTGCGTCGAGCTTTACAAAATAAGAGAGCACAGCGCCGAGCAAATGAAAGCCATCACCCCCACCACATTTCCAGCGTCCAAGAGGTCCAGCGGGCACGACCACCTCCAAGTACTAGTACATTCAGAGACCCCCGACCTCGAGGCATCCCACGCACATCATTCAGTGATCGCTGACTATGCCAAGAAACATTGATGCGTCAAATGCACCTGTGAACACCTGCCTGGTAGATGTCCCGCCGAGTGTGAAACATGTCAGGCAAGTGGCAAGACGGGGCATTTCATGAAATGCACCACCACCAAAAATGTACAGGGGATCTACACATAGTGCGACACACCTTCCACCAAATCAGCGTGGTCAGCCTCGACGATCATCTGAGGTTTGATTTTGAAGTTGAGGTTTGATGAAGAGGAAGCAGGGTTCGATTTTGAGGACCTCTTTTGTGGATGTCATCGCCAACGGCAGGGACAGTGACCTTGATTGGATGCAGACTGGATTCATCAGTGAGGTCCTGGTGATCTTTTGGTTAGACTCAGGGTCCCAGGTGGATAATGTACCAGAATACATAGTTAACTAGAAGGACACTCGGTAGAGCGCGTACCTCTGCCACACTGCCTGATCCAGTAGAAAATATCAGGGCCAAGAAATTTTTGAAATATCATGCCCCATTAAAATTTTTTTTAAAGAAAAATATATCATTTTTGGCCCCATCTCTCAATGGTGAAGAATCTATTGGACAAACAAGGGTGTAATGTAAACAGTTCCTGCGGCTCGATCTGGATCGCATTGATCTCACGAGACCCGCAATGTTGCTTCGGTTTTGGAATAAAGCCAGTTATCTTACATGGTGTCACACGTGAACCGGACCTGCTGCTTTTTGAACAAACGACCATCCATACCCGACTATCGATTGGGATGCAGTGGATTTATTTGGAGAATTCACTCGGTTTCGAGACTACGTTCAGTTCGTGTTCGCGGGCCCGCTATCGGAGCTAAACCCAAAGCAAAAAGCCGGATGGCTGGGCACGTGGATTGGTGCTCATGGCCGTGAGGCTTATAAAACGTTCACATGGGAGGAGACTGAGAAAGATGATCCCTACAAAGGTACTCGATCATTTTGAAAGGTATGTGCGACCGAGAAAGAACAAGCGGATCGCCCGGCACAAAAGAGTGAGGAGACCGATCCCGAGGACATTCTAATATATGTGATCATTGATGGAATTTTTGAATCCAGGGTGCAGGAATGGTTACTGGATCAAAGTGAAGGACTGTCACTATCAAAGGCTCTGGAAATTGGACAACTGTTTGAGTTGTCCCGCACGGAAATCTGCATCGTGCAGAATGAAGATAACGACAAACTTGGAGTGTCAGCTATCACAGCTCAGAGTAAATCGCATCCTAAGCCTTGTGCATCGTCATCGCAGCTGCAAGCGTTTAAAGCATGCGGTAGATGTGGCAAGGATGGGCGGCATTTGTGGAACCAAGGGAAATGTCCTGCAGTTCCGATTGCAAACGCCCAAACCGTTGGATGTTGGTCTGCCGGAGGCGACAACTACTGGACAAAACACTCCTCATCGATGCTGGAGAAAACAAGGAACAACTACCTGAAGGCAATTCGGAAGTTCTTCGAATATACAAGGTTGACAACATCGGCACTCTGGCAGATGTCAAATGGTCCCAGACTGTCAGAGTCTGTGGCATTGCGAACATTACCTTCCATATTGATACAAGGGCAAGGTGCAATATACTTACACTCAGGGATTTTCAAAGACGACCAGTTAACATTGAACTTCACAAGTCTAAGAGAACCCTGAGAACTTACTCCAACCACATCATTCAGCCTGTTGATTCCACGGATCTTTCCCTGGAATTTGAGGAGAGGTCCATAATAGCTTCATGCGAGCTGGTCAATCTGGATCAGGAGAACGTGATATCGGGGGAGACCGCTGATAACCTTGGCCTCATTGCTCGACTGAGTTCCCTGGCGGGGGTTCAATCAGTGGGTGATTAATCAGTTCCCCCAGAGCTACAAGATTTTCCTGATATCATCAGTACATCAGGTACCTGCCAGGAGTCTACCAAATCAAAACACACCCAACAGCCAATGGGGTTGTACATGCTGCACCAATGCTTAGGATTATCGAGGAATTGAACAAGATGGTAGATAACGGCTTCATAACTCCGGTGGAGAAGCCAACCGAGTGGGTCAGCTCAATGGTAGCTTCAGTTCGCAATAGCAAGCTAAGAATATGTTTGGATCCTAGAGATCTCAACAAGGCCATCAAACATGAACATTATCCCATGAAGACAGTTGAAGAGATGGTCTTCAATATACCAAAATCCAACTTATTCTCAGTATTGGATGCAAAGAGTGGGTTTCTGCAGATTCTTCTGGATGAGGAGTCATCAAAACTGACGACCTTCAATACACCGATGGGTCGTTTTCGTTAGCTGAGGCTACCATTTGGATTGAAATGTGCCCCAGAAATA
>CM068954.1:189127188-189138438 GCA_035128595.1 Eptatretus atami | reverse complement strand
TCGAACACCGAGTTTATATTCGAATCCACAACAAATAGACAAAGCAATCTTGATAAATAAGGGTTTAATGACATAAATCGGATATTAATAATAGGAGAGAGGAGATTGGGACCATATTCTGTGCAGAGCGTTGGTGCTTCCCAAGCAGTCTCCTTGGCTATTGGGCACAATCCTGGACGGGTCGCCACTCCGACAAAAGATACCATCAAGCTGGTACTCATTTTGCCGACGCTCAGAAGGATGACAGGCTGAGGTAACCCCACCTGGTATTAATTCAAACAGCTGAGTGAGATTTGAACTCGGAACCCTTCGTTCCAAAGCCTGCCACCCTACCATTAAGCCAACACCAGGCATACTAGAGATTAATTAATTAGGATAAATCAAACAGGATAATGAACCGTGAGGTAGAATAAAACTAATTCCTATTTAGGCGCCTCCACACATTACTTCAATACAGACAAGGGGACAATAAATAAAATGTTAATCCCTCCTTTTATCCTGGCACTTAGTTTGTTACCCAAGAGGGTCTTTTTAGAACTTGACGATCAAACTGTCGTCCTGCCGGGAAGCTCGCAAAATGGTGCCAAGCGTTCTCTCTGCGGGGAGCGTAGGAGGTAGTTCGGGTAGTGATATTCAACACTTAGGCTCATAAATCGCCGTTGCAGCTTCTTTTCACGATCGCACTTGCACGCCGTGCCTCTGCAAAATGGCGCCCGCCTTCCCGATGGCACAAACATGAGCTTTGAGGAGCGGTTCTCACACGACCCAGCTGAACAGTCAATGGCAAGCGTATTGCTCAATCACACGAGCAAATTCGCCTCAACACGAACAAGAGAATTGTGCAGCTTCACTGTGTTGAGGGGAAGCCAGAAAAAACAAGACCTCATCTCCAAGTGCATACCTCACAGAACCTCCCTTCATGCTTCTGTTTGTCTCGACCGCCGATCTTGACTCGATCCTTGTCTCTTCCCTCAACGTCACCCCATCCATCATCCACCCCAGGGGTGTGGTCTCCCGAGTTGTCATTTCTGGAGTGTGTTTCGCCTCCTGCTCAGAAATGTCTGGCTCGGTTGTTTAAGGCCTGATTCATTTTTATTGCCGGTCTTGTAAATGCACAAAAACATGGAATAGGTCATGGGGCAATCATATACTGGAGAAATTAGCCTTAGACCCTACCTAATTTAACACAGCACCACCCCCGTGGTGGCGACACGTAACACTTAAGCTGACAGTTTCCCAACTTCAGTTACGTTCAAAATGTCTCCTACCCGTCCACGCTACCCTACACAATTCCTCCTTTGCTATGAAATTCTTCATCTACCCCACAACACAACAATATCTTGGTTGGATAAGTGTCCACTCCCCTTATAATAGCAATTGTAAATATCTTCAGGTTGTAACTAATCACTTTCAAAATTCACACGCAAGTCAATTGGGCTTCACCTGTCTTATATTTAGTGTTTCTGATTATTACGTCCACCACTGAAGATTAAAACCACTCCGTGGGAGTACCTCCTGTGCAGCTTTCCTTCGCAGGGCAGATCATCGGATGATGGGATTGGGCAAAGCCTTCGGGACCCCCATCTTTGATGATAAGAGGGAAACCACGGGGTTACATTCCCGGGTCAGAATTGCAGGAGAGTCGGGTTGTGCTGAGGTGTCGTCCACCTGACGGCGGTCTCGTTGGTTAACCTGAGGCAGTCCCTTCGGATAGGTGCCTGGAATGTCCTTATCCCGAAGAGAGGATGATCACCTGTCTGTTATCATCGGTATGGCAGGACTCTGAGGTTCGGAGATCAGATTGTGCGGAGATCATGGCGGTGGTTACACCGACTATTGTATGGTCGCTCTGATGGTTACCATGCCCAAGGAGTTGCTGCAGCTGTGTCCAATAAGCTGACTCCAATATATTGAGGTAACACTGGTCAACGAGCGTATTATGGGACGAAGGATTCGTCACTCCTTGGGTGTCATTTCCCTGGTCTCTGTGGTATGCTCCGACTGAAGCGAGTGATCTCACATTCTATGCCACGCTCGAGTCTGTGGTTGATCAGTGCCCCAAGCGAGAAACACTTCTTGTCTGGGCGATTTCAATGCATCGACTGGATGATTTGGATGGTTATGAGACGTGTTTGTCCCATGGTCTGGAACTGTGAACCAGAATAGCACTAAGTTCCTTGACTTTGCAGGAAGTCATGGACTTAGGGTGGCCAGTTCATGGTTTCAGCGCTCACCAGCTCATCGCTGGACTTGTATTGCAACGCTGCAGTGTGGCAAAGTAGATTGACCATGTGCTCGTTGACGGTCACTAGAGGATGGTCCAGAACTGCAGGGTCTACCGGAGTGCTCAGTTCCTCAATACTGACCACCGGCTTGTTGTAGCAACTCTTAAGTTGCACCTTAAATCCAGGGAATGGTACCATCCCAGCCGAGGCTGGATGTTGGCAAGCTCAAGGATGAGAGGGTAGCTGTGGAGTGTGCGAACAGACTGAGTGGGGCTTTGGGGGGTCTGGGTGCTTTGGGAGATCCTGAAGAGTTGTGGAGTGCCTTCAAGACCACCATCCTTCATGCTGCCGGTGGAAATCTTGGAACTCACCGCAGGGCGAAGAAGAATTTTGTCTCAAGGGACACTGGATACCATTGACCAGAGTCGCAGGGCCAGGCTGAATGGCAGAGCTGAGCTGTTCAGGGAGCTGATCCTGAAGAGTTGTGGAGTGCCTTCACGACCACCATCCTTGATGTTGCCGGTGGAAGTCTTGGAACTCACCGCAGGGCGAAGAAGAATTTTGTGTCTCAAGGGACACTGGATACCATTGACCAGAGTTGCAGGGCCAGGCTGAATGGCAGAGCTGCTGTTCAGGGAGCTGAGGCGTAAAACTGTACGTGCACTAAAGGTGGAAAAGGAGGCCGATGTGCGAGAAATCTGTGAGGGGGTAGAGCATCACCTGTGGACAGGTGATTCTTGTCCTGCTTAAACGGAAATTCGCGCATGGCGTTCATCAAAGCCCATCCCTCGGTGTACTGCAGTTAGAGCAGAGGGTGGTTAGGTGGTTCTTGAAGAGGAATCCGAAGTGATGGCCCGCTGGGCCGGTTAATTTGAGCAGTTGTACCAGGCTGATCCACCAGCTGTCGAGTTGGACGTCAGGGGTGTTACAATCCTGTTGCTGACCCTCCAATCAACTGTGGTCCACCTTCGCTTGTGGAAACACAGGCTGCGGTGAACTGTTGAAATGGGGTAAAGCTCCAGGGATCTGGGCATCCTTGCTGAACTTCTAAAGGTTGGTGGAAATGCTGCACTCATGTCGTTCATGCAGTTTTGTGCTCTGCCTCGAACACAGGCATCATCCAACTGACTGAGAAGAGGGGCCTTGTTGTCCCTCTCTGGAAAGGGAAAGGTGATCGCCAAGACTGCAACACTACCGAAGGGTGATGCTGCTCTCAGTGCGGGCAAGGTCTTTGCTCGGATAATTATTGATCGGGTTCGTCACCATCTGCTTGAGCACCAGCGTCCAGAGCAGTCAGGCTTTATACCAAAGAGGTCAACGATTGATGGTATCCTTGCTCTTCGGGTCCTCACCGAATGCAGAAGAGTTTCGGCAGGGGCTGCTTGCAGCCTTGTTGATCTCTGTAAAGCGTTTTGATTCAGTGAATCGGGATCCCTCTGGAGGATTCTTGGTCTTCGTGGGTGCCACCAAACTGATCTATCTGATGTCTGAACTCTATTCTGGTAGAGTGCTGTGAGATGTGGTGATACCATTCTCCGACTGTCCAGTTGTTACTGGAGTTCATCAGGGTGTGCACTGCCCCCACACTTGTATGGACTGGATTCTGGGAGGATGTTAGAGAGATCAAGCTGCACTGCATCATTTGGGAATGTTAAGATCTCTGACCTTGATTTCACAGATGATGCAGTCATCTTTATGGAGACTCTAGAAATCCTTTTGGGGGCCCTCGAGGTGCTGAATGAGGAGTCGGAGCCGCTGGGATTACGGGTTTCCTGGGTCAAAACTAAGATCCAGGCTTTCAATGACATCTTGGATGCTGCTGTCCTGTCTGTGCCTGTTTGTGGTGAGGATGTTGAGGTCGTGGAGAGATTCACTTACCTTGGCAGTGATATTCATGTCTCTGCGGACTGTGAGCCTGAGGTCAACAGACGTCTTGGTCGGGCCTGGGGAGTCATGGATTCACTGGATCATGGGGTGTGGCGCTGCCGGTACCTGTGCGGGAGGACGAAAGTCCGAGTCTTCAGGTGATTGTGCTTCAAGTCTTGCTCTCTGGATGTGAGACTTTCACTCTGCCCATGGATCTGAGATGGAGACTAATTCCTTTGGTACCTGGTTTCTTCAGAGAATCCTTGGCTCTCGCTGGTCGGACTTTGTGTCCAACGAGATAGAAGCCAGACGGAAGCCCATGTAGTACCGGTGGAAAGTGCACGCAGCGACATGACAAAACTTGGTGGACAGGTGTGACATGGATGAATCGATTAGATTTTGATGAAGATACAGATCCACTTTATGATCGAGGAACAACTTATTTGAATCGAATATTATATTATGAATGTGAATCTGAGGACAAACCTGTATTTTTACAGTCTTTTCTCTCAAATCGTCCTGACCGCACATGCACAGAGAGGAGTGAAATTAATTTTTTTAACATCAGTTCTTATTTTCTCCTTTTCCCACCACCATCTTCTTATCCTTTCCAACTATACCCTCTGTTTCTTCTCTAGAAATACAAAAAAAGCCCTTTTCCCTCCTTACCTTATTCCCCACGTAACCACGTGACTACTTCTTCCGACTCTTCCTCCTCCTCCTCCTCACGTACCATCTTCCTTCCATTTAAGCACTCATGTTCACCATATAACTTTTTTTTTTCCAACCTTTCCTTTACCTAATCTTACATAATCTTTAAAAATAAATAAATTTTTAAAAAATGCATTTTTTCAGTTTCTTTTTTTCTTTATATCTTTTCACTTCGAACCTTACCCCTCCTGTAATCGCGTGTTTCTCAACCCCTCTCCTCTTCTTCCTGTTACTTTTGTCGACCGACAGCCTCCTTCTGCGTTTGCCGATTCAAATTCACCAAACACCTTCACGATTTTTGTTCAACCTTTCCTTTATCTAACCTTATGCAATCTTTATAAAACAAAACAAACTGTCTCTTAAAATGTTTTGACTTCCTCTTTCATACGTGTGGTTCTCGGTATTGTATCAAAATTCATTACTCCTCTTCATCTTCTTCTTAAAAAGACTGTTTTCAATTCGTCCTTTCCTTCATCCCGTGTCTAAAAAATCCCATTGTTATGTTTCTTTTCTCCATTCTCTTAATTTTCCTTTATTGCATCCCTCATGTAATGTCTTTAATCACATCTCTGACTTTAAAAAAAATTTAAATCTCAGTTTGCAATTCATGTTTGTGTTCCGTCAATCATCCTTTTTTTTCTTCCAAATTCAGTAACAATTCACCCCACCTCCTTAAATCTACCTCTTCCTAACTTTTCACCCCTCCCTTCTTGCCCCTCATTCTACCTCTGCTCTTAGCACCTCTTCACTGTCTTCTGCTTCAGTATCAGCTCCTCCTCTGGTGTCCCAAACTATGTGGTGTTCTAACATCTGTGTGCTCCATTCTAACCAAACAGATATCTCGCTTTCTCAATCAGTACACCACTCATCATATAAAACATGCTCTTTCTTTCATCTCATCACACCTCCCGCTCTTCCCAACCCTTCGAATCTTGTACCTCCCCCTGCCCACTCGCTCCTTCACCATACCATGACCAAGTCTCAGTCTTCCCCTCCCCACCTCTCCCATTGCCCTCCTGCACCTTGGCTGTGCCTGCTCTTATCGTCTTGCATCCCTACAAATTCTTCCCATACCCCTCCCTCTCAAAGCAACTTTCACACTCTTTCCCTCCAAGCTTCCCTCTCACCTTTCTCAAAAACTCCCCCTTCTCCTCCAATCTCAACCTTCTAAAAGTACCCCCCCCTCTCCAACATCCACAAGGCTGCCTCCTTCCCCAGCCCTCTCTTCCATCTCATCACTCCACCTCCTCCAATCTTCAACTTCCCTTTACCCCTCTTTTTACTCCCCACTGCACCTCAACCATTCACCACCGAGCCTTTTCTTCTCTTCCGGCCCTCTCCCCTAACTCTTCTGCAATCCCCACACTTTCAACAACTCTCCTTACCTCCCCCCCCTCATCCCTTGTCCAACCCCTCCCACTCCCCTCCCCTCCACCGAAAGCCTCCTCCCCCTCCCCCTTCCTTTACAGTGTGGACCTCAAACATCTGGGCCTTCGCTCAAACCGAGAGATCTTTCCATGCAGGTTGCCACTGACAAGTCAGACATCTGCTTAACAGAAACGTTCCTCCTTCAAGACATCTGACTCCCGAGTATCTCTCTCCTCTGGTATGACAGACCTGAGCCTCGTCCTGGCGGTGGAGTTGCTCTCTTCATCAAACACTATTCCTCACTCTCCATGCACTGCCCTCACTCCCCACACCCACAGGAATACTCTCGCTCCAGATTCCCCTCCACTCCACCTCATGTTTATATGTGTGTTGTACCATCCACCAAACAGTGATGACTCCATTTACAGGTCGCTCTCTGAAAACATGGATCACCTTCTTTCCTCATTTGTGGTGACTTCAATTGGCGTCATGCCAGTTGGCTGGGTATGGGTACCTCTCTCACCTGTCATGGCACTTCTGTGACTCATTGGGACTGACAGTCTGTCAACTTCCTGACCCGGATCTCAACCAACGGTATTCCATCCCTTCTGGATCTGATTTGACCAAATTCCCTGAAAATATCTGCTGTTCTTCTTCTGCTCCAATCGGTTCTTCTGACACATGCTTGTCAAAGTAGACATCCCTCCGGCTGTTATTAGAGAACCACCTCAGTGCTATAGAGTCTGGCAATTTCACTCAAGCTGACTGGCAGGGTCTTCAAGCAACCATCAAACTTCTAGACTGGTCTCCCATCGCTACTTTCTCCAACATCAACCCATCCTGGGAATTCTTTCAAAGAAACTTGCTCTCCCTCATGCACAGATTTATCCCCTCTCGTCTTCAGTTGTCCCACACTTCCTCCCGCCCATGGTACACTGAAGCTTGTGGCGAGGCAATTGTCCTGAAACAATTTGCCTTCACTTCATGGAAGGCAAAACCAACTGAAGGCAATCTCAGTTCCTTCCACAGAGTTCGGAACCTAGTGTGTGTCTACCCTCAGGAGAGCCAGAAAACAACATCTTTCGAAGCTCAAGTCTGAGCTCTCAAACCTTTCTCCTCCTCCAAATCCTGGCAGCATATAGTTAAGTCTCTTTCTGGTGTATGTTCCCCCGCTACCCCTCCCTTACCTCAAATGGCCGCACAGCTGACACTGCAGGTGAATAGGCTGAATGCCTAAACTCCATGGTTGCTTCTAAATCTTGCATTCCAAACCCATTGCTTTCTGTACCACCTTACCCAGTTGCACCCAGCTGTTCCTGGACTGTGTCCTTTTCTTCTGACAAAGTGGAGAACTTGCTGTCAAACCTCAACTGAGATTCTGCAACCGGTCCAGACAGCATCAGCCCACATGTCCTAAAAACCTGCTCTGCTGCTCTTGCTCACCCTCTTTGTTATATTCACCCACTCTTTGCTCAAGGTCATCTGCCATCTGCTTGGAAATCAGCAAACATTACTGCCCTGCATAAGAAAGGTGCAAAAATAGATCCCTGCAACTACAGACCAATCAGCCTTCTCCAATCATCAGCAAGGTTATGGAATCCATCATCGCTTCAGACATTAAATCCTTCGTCTTCTCCAATGGCTTGATTTCTCATCATCAATTTGGTTTCAGACCAGGTTACTCTCTGCACTGATATGCTGATTCTGCTCTCCCAACAATGTTTGGGGATCCTCAATGCCAGACATGAAATCAGAGCATCTCCCGAGACATATCGCGTGCGTGCTTCGATACAGTCTGGCACCTGTCCTGCTCACCAAACTCTTCCTATGGTATTCAAGGCCATCTCCACTCATGGCTTGCAGATTTCCTCTTCTGTCCCAGCTAAAGTGTGGGCCTTAATAGAGTTCTCTCCTCTCTTCATCCCCTCTTCCTATCCAGGCTGGAGTTCCTCAAGAGAGTGTTCTGGGCCCTGTTCTTTTTCTGGTTTTCATCAATGATCTCTCTCACTCTCTGGAAAATCCTCTTTATCTCTTTGCTGATGACTCCACCTACTGCTGTACCATCTGTCATCCCTCATATCGGCAAGCAGCAGCCTCTTCACTCTTGCAGCTCGTGATAAAATCATAAGCTGGTCCAACACCTGGAGCATGACTGTCAATCCTGACAAATATCTCACGTACTCACTATGTCTCCAAAAGGACCGTCTGGAACCCCCCGCCCCCCGGTCGACTTTCTCAACAATCCTCTGAAGTCCTTTCATTCAATTGTCTGGATCTCACAATCTGCCATGATCTTTCCTGGAAAAGCCACATTTGCAAGCTGGCCTCCAGTCACCGACTGGGCATCTTCCATCATGCAAAGTCCTTCCTTGACACACCTGAGCTCCTGACTACATACAAAGCTTTCATCTGCAGCCTGATGGAGTACTGCTCTCCCCCTCTGCTTGTGCTCCCACCTCTCACCTTTCCGCTGTGGAAACCAAGGCATTTAGGATCATTGGTATCTCCCACGGTGAAGCTGAGTCTTTGGGTCTCTCACTCTCACCGCAGGCTGGTCCGTGGTCTTTGTCTTCTACGACCTCCTCTCCGGTCTCGCCCCATCCTTACTCTGTCCGAGATCCCCCCCACACCCATATTTCCACAGAGCGCTCAAGGTCTGCCAGCAGACCCTTCTGGTAAAACTACCAAAATCATGAATCGCTGCTCACTTTCACCCTTTCATTCCTCTCCCCCCCCCGCCTTTTGGAAGACACTCCCACACTCTCTTCAATCCCACTCTTCCGTCCAGGTCTTCAAACAGCTGTTCACTACCACCTCTTATCTTCCATACAAAATCACGATCTTTTCTACCCCGTTAATCCACCCCAAACCCACTTCAAATTCTCTGGTTTCCTTCCTGAAAGTCCCTGTCGTATCCATTTTGTTTACCCTGTGTACCCTTCCACAGATCTCCTAATGTCTCTGTTCCCACTGTTTTTTCTTCCATCTCTTATCTCCTGCTCCCTTTTCTTGTGTTCTGCCTGTTGGCTCTCATACGAGCCTCGACATTGTTACCAAAAAAAACAAAAAACGAAGAACCAATGTAACATGTTAGATCGATTGATGTAATCAACACTGCGTAAAACGGTGGTAAAACCAGAATCAATTTATTTATCCGACTTTAAAACTCTTTATTGCCTTTATTTAAATTAAATTATATACTTGAACACAGTAGAACACAAATTGTCTTCTTAATACTTTGAAGAACCTGCATTTTTGCAGTACTTGGACATGTCCAATAGTTTGGCAATACTAGCACAGACTTTGTGGATTTCCAGATTTGTTCCATCATCACCACATGGGAACCCTTTTCCACGGCCTCCGCACGCGGATGTTGCGTGCAGGGCGGCCATGCCAGAGCTCACATCTCGCTTGATGATCGGCCGATGGGCCACATGGTCCGAATCTCTCCAAGTCCATGACTGAGGATGTAACCAATCTGTTGAACGTGGCCGTGACCGCTGTGTCAGAGGTGTCCGACCTGCGAGAATTGTGTGTGGTCACGGAAGGATGACGCTGGGACAACTACTGAGGCTCAAGAGGAGAGTAGCTGAGCGTGTGGCTTTGGTATTCGGAGCGAGCTCACCTTCAGGACTCCGGGTGCCGGAGTGGGGCTCGCTCAGTCATGTTATGTGTTGGAGTGCACGGTCCTGGGTCCTGAGCTGGCACAGTGCCTATTGCTTTGCGTCTCCAGGTCCATTTGCAAGGCCTGGGCGCACAAACCGCAGTAGTGCTCGCTCTGCACACCATACTCTCCTTGGGCATTCGAGGGACAGCATGACATTTGCGGACATGGTGCAGGCGAACTTATCGCTGCTGCCGGCGCTACATGTGCCCTGGCTGAGTGAGCCTTGATCCGAGTGGACTCCGAGCTGGGATGCATCTCACGAGTAGATTTTAAAAGTAGATTTTAGTTTTTAAAATTGGTGAAATACTGCATAAATGTAGATTTTCTTGATGAGCAGACTGGGATTTAGATGCTAAGTTTTTAAAAGGAAAGCAAGTAATTCCATGATTTGCATAAATCGAGAAATGTTGAAAAAGCTGCAAGTTTGCGATATCCCAATGACATGCACGACTGAACAAAGATTACATCGTTTTCCTGTTTAATATTGTACTGTATTCTGTGTTCTCCTTTATTTGCAGCTCCAAGAGGAAGAGCTGGTTGGTGCAGCATTGCTGGTGTTTGCAACAAGCAGGACCTGCCCAACGCACTCCCAACATCTGAACTCACCACAGCGTTGAACCTAAACAGTGTGCGCGCACGCACTGTGAGTATACAACTCAAAATGGATCCATCTGTTTGCAATATCTTTCCTTTGTGTACCGTTGTCCTGTGTGCTTTGATCGTAAATGTGAGCTGGTGGTAAAACTGTCGCAGTGAGCTGAAATGCGTGGAGAGTGTGAATACCTAAATATGTAATGCTAACTTCTTTTGGCAGTGGTGCATCCAAGCAGCGTGTGCCACGCAAGTGACGGCTTGTACGAAGGCCTCGATTGGCTTTCTCAAGAACTCTCCAAAAAATAGTGTGGACCGTGAACCATAGCTCTCCTCCCCACCCCCCCCCCCCTCACTCTGATTCCACCTGCAAGTGCTATCGACCACCTGCCATTTGCCATCTCGAGAACCGTCCAACAAAATTTTTGCTGTTTTTTTTGTTTGTTTATATGTTTTTCTGCATGGCAAAAAGAACAAAAGAACCCGAACATCAAAACTTGTGCTTGTGAAGGTTTGAGTCTATTGCCCAACAGTTCTGACCAGTAAGCTGAACTTGAAATGCTTTTTTTTTTTTTTTTTTTTGCCTGCACTCGGGAGGGTGGACAAACTAAGTTGCATCAATAATTGCATTGTATTGGCAGCAATCATAACTTTTTCTTTAGCAAAAGGACCAGAGTTTGAAAAAAAAAAAAAGAAAACATTAATTGCCCCAGAAGCCAAGTGATAACCATAACTTTGTTTGTGTTTGAGCTCAAATAATGGCAGTATTCAAGTTGCAGCAGTGTCGAAGGTCCACAAACTGGAAAAATCATCTCTCTCCTT
>CM068954.1:189093999-189124464 GCA_035128595.1 Eptatretus atami | reverse complement strand
GTGATTGAAAAAGAGAAAACTGGGTGATTTGATGGTTGATTGATGTGTGCTTTGGCTGAAGGTAGGTCATTGGTTGCTTGGTCAAGGGTGATAACTGGATGGTTTTGCCATTGCCTTTCCCAGCAGTGTCGGGGCAGTATGGTAAAAAAATTTTTTCATGCGTGCTGGCGATAGCTCACCTAACCACCTTGGAGAAGGGACAGTGTCAGATCTTTAACATCCCCCAAAGTAATGCTAGCACGTGGGACGCAAGGACACCCAACTTGACATCCATTCCGAAGGACGGCAAGACATTGATGAATCGCCCTGCCTGTGGAAACACCAGGGATGACCGCTTTTGTACTGGGTCGGATTCGAAACCAGGCCAGGGCCCAATGTTAACTGCAAATACTTAGAGTATTTAAATTAAATTAAAACAAACTTGTGTTAGACACACCAGTGACTTGTTTACTTTAAGCCAACTTTGCCACGATGCTTCTGAAGTTATAAATTATCTGTAGATGTTTCCATTGATTTGTCTGAGTCACCAAACTGCCAACTTAAATATGATTAACACAGCCACACATTAAATGTTACACACATGGGACCTACAACCTTTCCTGGCACAGAAACGACTCGGTCTGTTTCCGTTCAGATGAATAAACTATTTTCCCATTTTTTTCTTCCATCATCTGCAGGGAATATACACACATTGAACCTTTCTCCGATCGATCGGTGCGTCCAATGGCACAGCATCCTGTTTCGTTTTTAAAATGCGCATGAGCCATCTTGCTGCTCATGCAATGAGCTATCAATGGAACAAAAATGGCGCCCATGACCCACGTGACCAGGAATATTTGGGACTTTGCCATGTCGCTGCTGTATTGTATGTAGGAGAACTCTAGAATTCAGAGAGGAGAGTGGAATGTGGAGTGCAACGGGTTGTGTAGTGGTGAGGGAGTGGCAGGATTGGAGTCATGTTATCGAGGATGGCAGGGGGCATCTGCTGAGATTGTATGCGGCACAGGGATGAAAGTGTCGGGGAGGGGGCGGGGGGAAGAGGATGGGGAGGGGCTGGGCTGGTAGGGAAAGCTAAATAGCGAGGATGATGGGTTGAAGGATCGGTGGCAGGAGAAGGGAGTGCTATAATGACGGGCAGGAGAGGATTCGGGGGCGAAGGGCATAATGTGGGCGAGCTGCGTTGGAAAGATGGGATGGGGGGTTGTCTGGAGGAGGATTGGGGTCTGAGGGCGTGAACGCAGAGAAACTGAGAGTAGGGATGAGGAGTGAGGGGTTGTGTGGTGGTTAGAAGAGGGTGGGGGGTGGCGGGGGATGGATGCAGGAGAGTTATGGTAGGTGGAGAATAATAAAGGGGATGGTAAGTGAGAGGGTTGGTTGCGTTGGAGTTTTTAAAATCCAATGACATTGTCAAATATTTTTTTGTCGTATTCTAAACATAAATGTGGAAATGGCTTGTAGAAATGGCAAATTCTAACAAAATTGTATGTTCTTCAGCAACTGGAATGGGATGATGAAGTTGATGTAAGGTTGATCTTTGTGGTCTGGTGGTGTCAGGCTTTAATGTGGAAACGGTGGAGTACAAGAATATCTCCTTTAAGGTTTGGGACGTTGGTGGACAGGACAAGATTCCGTCCGCCTCTGGCGGCATTACTTCCAGAATACGCAGGTAGTACACAAATCCCAGCATTCATCTGAGATGCAAAAGCTTTGAACATTATTTGCGTGTAATATTTATTTATTTCCGTGAGGCATCAGGAACGTTTAGATTTCTGATTCGGCATGACACACCACACACCACACCACAGGGTTTTAATACAACACAAATCCTCAAAAAGATGGTCCAAGATATAAACTTCGAAACCTACAAAGTACGTACCAGTCATATGTGGAGGATTTCACTACCAAACTTAAAACACCTGTTTATAATCCAACTGTATAACTATGCCTGAGAGAAGGATGGACCAAAATTAATGGTGTTCACGACGTGATATCAGTACAGTCTGACAGTCGTGGTCGACAGAAAAAACCACTTTTAAAGGACAGTTGTGGTTAATGGTGGAACATTCGTGCATTCCGACGACCATTGTCCAGACGACGATAATTATAATTGTATAAGTATGAATAATCAATCATGGGTGGAGGCTGTGCACGAGTGTAGAACCTTCCGTCCGTTAAAGGTTGCACGCATGCAGCCCAAGAGTTTGCAGGTGGACTTGTCCGTCGTCGAGGTGCCGGACAGATATTAAATAAAGTTGTAGTAAAATGTTAATTACATTTTTGAAAAAAACACGACAAGAAATGAGTAATAAAAATCGTTTTTGGGCGAGGATGTAAAAGAATGTTGCGGGATGGTTATGCCAAAAAAAAAAGGATAGGTAAAACGATGTAGGATTGTCACAGGCATTATCATGTGCAACCATCCCTACATCTTTCTTTGATATCATGGTTGTGCTGCAAATGACACTTACTGTTTGTGCGTGTGCATGTGTCACTGCTCAATTCGTACGTGAGAAACCATAAACCACGGTACCGCTATACTTTTCGGCCGGTTTTAAAGCCGACGTGGAGTACAAGTCCGAATTGGCTAGTTTTCTCATTTTCTTTCCTCCTTCCTTCATGGACAAGTCGATTGGGAGTAAAGACGAAGCTAGATCAATTACAGAGAGAGAGTTTGACAAAACTTTCATGCAGTCAGGAAAATAGAAGTGTTAATTCCTTCATATCGCTCTGGCTTACCTTCCCTTTGCCTTCCAGCCCACAAATTATTTGAGCAGTCCGTCTTGAGACGCAAGGGCTTGCTCCCAGCACCACGAGCCGTGTCCTGAGCAGACACGGATTAGGGTCCTTGGGCCCCGGGCTGTAACCCAACCATGTGCCCTCCGACTTCCTTTCCCATCCCATCGTAATCTGCGTCTGTGAAGCTAAGTCTTAGGACCATTGTTAAGTTTTGCATTCAGGTCAAAGTCTTGGTCAGTTCTAGAATCCTCATGATGTGTTTCTAACTGTGTTTGCGTGTCATCTAATTTTTTATTATGTTTCCAAAATAAATAATTTGTTTAAACAAGAACAACTTTAATGAAAAATATCGTATTATTTTTGAAACTAAATCGACAATGACATCGATTTAGACCAAGAAAGCGCCAATTTAATTGTAAGACCATATTTGTCTAACATTTCTCCACAGGAAGCACTGCACATGTTATACATTATGCGGGTCTTTTCCAGACTGTCGGCTGAACTCGTTCTAATGAATTTTTGAGAAGTCGAGTCCTCTCAGTATGTCGCTCTCGATGCTCATGATTGAAAGACTTTGAGTGATCGTGTCCATTCGGTTCCTGACCACGTCCTTGATGCATTTTAGTTTTGAGAAGGGACCGCTCGCCCTCACCAGTACGATTTCAAATACAATCATCGGCAGAGGCAGGGCTGTCGCACACTGACAAAGTTGTTTCTTTTCAAATGTGAACACGCCGCTTTATCCGAAGGCTATTTAAATGCAGGAAATGTTTGGCTGAGGGCCGTGTATCTGGAGAAATTGGACATTCTCAATTTCTGCTGACTTGTTTGATTTGTATTGAGGTTTGAAGCTCTGTTTTGAAGAGCTGAGTGGACGAGGGGCGTTGGAGGTGTTGGCGTCGTGGTTTTAGGGTGGCTGGCTGGGATGCTCAGTCTGAGTTCAATCCCACTCAGCTGTTGAATTAATACCAGGTGGGTATTAACTCAGCCTGTCATCCTTCCAGAGGTCGGCAAAATGAGTGCCAGTGTACTGGATTATAATGGTTATATCGGCACTGTCCATGCCTGCATCCTCATGTTGGATAATCTTCATCCTGATGAAGCCAGCAATTTATATGAAGGGAAGGGAAGATGCCAGCAAGGTAGAAAGAAAACTGAATAAATTAAACTCTAAATCGTTGGGATAGGAGACTGGAAGCGTTCTCTGCAGCTTTGCTGAGAGAGGAGGGAAGGAAGTGGCGATAGAGACTAGCTGGATTGGAATCTAAAACTTATTGATTTTGTCTGGTATGTTTAAGGCACTGAATTATCTGATCAATGATAGACGAACACCTCGGTCTTGACATTTCAACTTTAGTGCCACAAGTGTCTCCTCATTCAGCATCTCCATCATCAAAAGCAGTGGTTTCGCATCAGGGACACGACTCCATCTGAATTGTATCGTGGTCACGCAGTTTTAATCCATAGACTTCAAACTCCGGTCCACTGGGTTTGACAAAATTCAACATGACTAGCAAGGACACTGCAACATTCACATTTAAGCTTAGGTTCTCTGAAAGCAAGGAGACTGTCTGGTCTGGTGAAATCGCTCTAAGGGACTGTGTTCCAAATAACATTGAGATAGCTGAATCTTGTTCACCAGTTTGTCAAGGATCACTAAGACATTTCGGCGGAGGAGGTATATCACAGGCCACCACGTCTTCCTCCTTGTATTAAACCCTCCACTTCCACACCCACACTTCTCCCATCCCAACAAGCAAGAGTACCCCTGCACTGTTTGGGTTTTTTTTTTGATACAATGAGTTGAGGTTTGTCGAAGAGCCTAGAACACGGAACGGATCAGGACGCACCAGAACAAAGAACAGCAGAAAGAAGAACAAGAAGGGCGGGGGGGGGAGAGTAAGAATTACCAAAGAGAAGGGGGTAGAATTTTATTTTATTTTTTAGGAGGCTTGGTGGTAGGATTTGCAACTCTGGCCACCGTAAAACCCTTCACTCTGCGAAACACAAAAAAAAAATTAAAACGCCACTCCTTGGAGTACCTCCCGTGTAGCTGCCTCTCGCAGCGGCAGCTACACCGGATGACTGGGGATTGAGGCAAAGCCTTCAGGCCCGCACTCTGATCGGAGGGAAAAACCACGGGGTGACCTTCCCAGATTGGATTGTGGGTAGTGTGACGGGATGGTTGCTGACGGTGGCGTCCACAAGACGGCCGTCTCCTTGGGTTAACTTGAGGAGGTCCCTTCGGGTGGGTGCCTAGTATGTCCTATCCCGAAGAGAGGGATGATTCACCTGTCTTGTTATCATTAGAGCTCAAGCATTTGAACATCGGGTCTTGCAGAACTCTCTGAGCGTTCGGAGCATCAGATTGCGGCGAGATCATGGCGGGAGTTACACTTGCTATGGTCTGGGTTGCTCTGATGGCTTTACCATGCACAAGGAGTTGTGTATCTGTGTCCAATAAGCTGACTTCAATGATAATTGAGGTAACACAACACTCAACGACGTATTTATGAGACTGAGCGATTCGTCACTCCCTTGGGTGTCATTTCCCTGGTCTCTGGATATGCTCCGACTGGAGGCGAAGTGATCTCACTGTGAAGGATGCATTCCATGCCACGCTCATGTCTGTGGTTGGTCAGTGCCCCTGGCGGAGATACTCTTCTGGTCTCGCGAGGATTTTCAATGCATCGATTGGAAACTGATGGGGATGTTTGAGACGGGTGGGTCCCCACGGGTTTGGAACTGCTGAACCAGAATAGCATTCAAGTTCCTTGATCTTGTTGCAAAGAGGTTATGGACTTAGGGTGGCCGGTTTCATGGTCTTCATGCCCACAGGCTCATCGCTTGGACTTGGTTATTCCAAGCTGGTGGTGTGGCAAAGGAGATTGACTATGTGCCTCGATTGATTGGCTGGGAGGATGGATCCAAGAAACCTCCAGGGTCTACCGGAGTGGTCAGTTCCTCAATCTGACCACAGGCTGTGGAGAAACTCTGAAAATTGCCAGCCTTAAATCTAGGGAGAACGGTTACCATCACAGCAAATCGGCTGGATGTTAACAGCTCAAGGATGCAGAGGGTAGTGGAGAAGTTGCAACAGGCTGCAGTGGGATTTGGGTGACGGTCTGGGTACATGACCCTGAAGAGTTGGGAGTGCCTTCTTGACCATCCTTGATGTTTGCGGTAGTATGTCTTGGAACTCACGTAGGGAGAAGAAGAATTTTGTCTCGAGGGACACGGATACCATGACCTGAGTCGCAGGAACAGGCTTAATGGCAGAGCTGAGCTGTTTAGGGAGTCGATGGTGCTAAATTGTACGTTTGTGAGGCGTTTGCAAGAGAGGTTATAATTTTGAAGTGCCGAGAAAAACTCTTAAATAGTAAAGCGCCATCCTATAACCATTGACAGGTCTCTGGGTGGGGTTGGAGGAGAAGCATTTTTTGGGACCAAGCGTAAAGGACCTGAGTTTTTATTTTTTCCCAATTGATTTCCTGTGGAACTTACAGCCCAAAATTATTGTCACGTTACACTAAGGCAGAGACATCGTTATCCGAACGAACCACTGCACAAAGATCATCTGCATAAGCAATAACTTTGACAAAGGATCAGCCATCGGCATGAGAAAGAAAACGACCAAGTGATGCGCATAAGGCAAATGTTGGAGAGGCGACAAAGGACCGGATGCCTCTGCTGACTGCAAAGGGCTGGCAGCAGAATATTATTGGACTTGGAGAGACATCAGTGTTTGTGGTGCAATAAACGCAACATAACGAATACACCATTTTCTCCAACCCAAACCCTGCAGGACAGAGAGAACGGTAACCCATGATTGATGGCATGAATGTTTTTTTTTTCTTTCTTGGATCTTGAAAGACCAAGCCAGAGTTTCTCATGTTCAATTTTATCACAAATGTCTATCATGTCAACAAACGATTGAAAATATTAAAGTGTATCGTTCTTCCGGGGACCAATAGATTGATGTGGAATCGACAATTCTCCGATGCGAGTCCAAGGGCAATTGGTGAGAGCCTGAGAAAATATTTTATAATCTGCATGTCACAAAGAAATCAGACACCAGTTTTTACCTGCTACAGGCTCTCCCTTAGTCGGTATAGGGTGAAGTAACTCCTCTATGGCAGCTGAGTGGCAGTTGAATGGATTGTGAAACTGTTGGTAAGACTTCAAATAGTTTTGGTCGAAGAGGTTCAGGAAAGCTTTATAGACCTCTGAGGGAGTCCGTCTAGGCCGGAGGCACTGCCGTTCCGTAAGGCCTTGTAGCTGCAACAAACCGAGCTTCATCCACAGTCATTTGCCTTGTCCCAACTGTAAATGTGGCAGAAGTGACGAGGTGGGCAACGCAAAAGTATAATTTTATATCGACGACCTTCATGTGATACATGATTCAGAAAATACTTTCATCAGGGTTTCTCATGCCCTCAATGGACACAATACTCACAGCTCAAAGAAGCAAGCAGTCACCATGAACCCCACCCAAAACAAAGAGACAGAGGGGATGAGTGGGCACGAGGGGGATTCGCCACCCATTGGTACTCCTGGTGGTTTGGGAGGTATAAGAGCAGTACATTGAAGCAGCAAAAAATGGGAGTTCTAATGCGTAACAGTGTGACTCGGCAATTAGGACAGGTGGTTCAAGTCGTATCAACCTGAGGAGACGATAGCCGGAGACGCTGAGGAGTCTGGGAGGTCCATGGTGCAGAAGGATTCTGTTATAACAGATGATGTCTGATTTTCTTGGCAGCGTGTCTTGGTCTTAGGAGTATCTATTCAGTATGGAGCAGAGGCCTGTGTGTGTTTGAGGTCCACCATTTCGTGACTGGGAGGAGCTGCTTGGAAGGGTTGCATGGAACGTGAAAAGGTGTGCGAGCTGGGAGGTGTGCAGGACTGTGGAAAAGCTTGGAATGGTGTATTAGGCAGAGTGCTGGGAGAGAAACTGAGTGATGGGGGGTCGGGCGCTAGGATGAGTGGGGTAAGCTGAGATTGCTTTTGATGGGCGGGGGGACTGACGTGACGTGGTTCGGTACGCATGGTAGATTTGTGAAGGGGAATATTGTCATTGCGACATCCGATGCATAATGTACGCAAATGAAGTCGTGTGTTCGGTCTCAATGAATTAATCCTTTGATGAAACTGGAGGAGAGAATACAAACAATTGTTCTCCTTAACATTTTCCTGAAAACTATGTTGGTCTATATCCAGCAGTAGCGAATATGTTGCAGTTCCGATTAAGGAAATGTTGGTGTTGGTTGGCTGGATTCATTATGTGGAGTGTTTTAAAGAGTCTGGCATTAAAACCATACTGGACACTTCATTACTAGTTTCATTAAACTCGGTTCATAAATAAAATGCTACAGCAATTAAAAATTGGTATTGACTTATCATTCACCTGCATGTAAATCAGGATTTAGTTCCGAGCTTCCAGGCATCAATGGACCATTGTGTTTTGGACTGGGTATGCATTACGTGGCCAACCAATGACTTTTACATTAATGCATCCAATTTTCAAAATATCTTTTTTCTTTCTCCATCATAATGCTATTTCATTAATTTTCTTATTGTTTTCTTCTATACTCACTGCAATGTCTATATGACGCTCTGATTTGTCTGCTGGATCCAAATAAATATTAATAGCATGCTGTTCATTTTTTGAATGTTGAATCATATTTTGTGATTATTGTTAGTACGTTCTCTTTTTGCAGTCAAAAGTGTTCACAGTTCGATTATATATACTTGTGTTCATTTTTTGCTAATATTTTGTTAGCTTGTCTAGCTTTCGCTCTTCTGTTTATGGGTTTGATCTTTTTGTATTAGTCGATCTATGTCAATGACCTCGTTGATGCGTGTGCATAGAAGCTCTACCGATGGAACTGCAAATTATGTTGTATTGTTTTTCATCGCACTGTCTTCTGTAGTTGTAATCTTGGGTGTCCATCTATTGATATGCATATATTCCGTATGGTGCGATTGAGTTTGCTGCTGAATAGACTTGTGTGGAATGTAGTTTGTCACCATGTGTGTATTTTGACCAAACTGGTTTCACTCATGATTTTTGCAACGTTCGATACATAAACTCTTTAAGCTGAAGGTTTGGTCGTTTCTGTGCAAGTCATCGTGTGTGTGGTGGGTTGTCATCAGTATTTTTGTATTGTTGCAGAAATGGTGCTGAGGCTTTGAAAGCTGGTCCATATCTAAAATCTTTCTTCTAATTCTGTTTCAATGGCACATGGTTCATAGGGCATTTGTTTTGTTGATATCTGTCCGTTACAGTGCCGATGCTCTCCTACCTGCCCTTTCAAATTTTCTACCTTTTGTTGTTGCCCTTCATATCTCTGGAATTAAAATTGCATTTATCATCAAACTTTTCCACCTTTATGTTAGGGTTTGGGCATACAATCCATATCTTTTTTTGTATAAGGATTTTTTATTGGTCTAATATTTTCATCGCTGATTTCACGATCCGTTGGAACTTTTTGACATAGGATGATGTCTTCAGGTTTTGGTAAAATTCAATAATGGCCACCAATATTTACCCCACTTTCTCAAGGTAAAATTTTGATAATTATGGCTTACTAGGCATGTTATATTAGGGTTGGGCAGCACATCGACTTTTTCTCTGTTGTCCCGTTAAAAGAGTTTGTATCGGCCATTTTTTCACGCTGATCACGCAATCGTTGAAATTTTTGACCTAGGATGATGTCTTTAGTTCGGGTGGTCTTAGTTATATTTATTACATGCCCTAGTAAGCCATAATTATCAAATTTTACTCTGAAAAGTGGGTAAATTTGGTGGCCATTTTGATTTTTTGCATTTTACCAACCTAAGAACATCATCCTTAGGTAAAAATTCAACGGATTCGTGAATCAGCGTTAAAAATGGCCATAAAAAACACTCCTTTCAACGGGACAACAGGAAAAAGTCGATGTGTGTCCAACCCTATTTATGTACACATTGTAACCCACAACTTCCAAGTGGGAAAAACAAATTCGACGAGTTCAGAAAATTAATTAAAATACAGAAGTGGAATATTGCCGGTTCACGCCGGTTAAAACTGACCTGGACAGATAACCGATACGATTTATCTTTGAGGCGAGCAGCCGATTTCATAGGAGATTATGGCACGCGTGGGGACGGAGGGTGGCAAGGACGCGCAGCAGACGGAGCACGAGGGTTTTATATTCGAATCCACAACAAATAGACAGAAGCAATCTTGATAAATAGGGTTTAATGACATAAATCGGATATTAATAATAGGAGAGGAGGAGATTGGGACCATATTCTGTGCAGAGCGTTGGTGCTTCCCAAGCAGTCTCCTGGCTATTGGGCACAATCCTGGACGGGTCGCCACTCGACAAAGGATACCATCAAGCTGGTACTTCATTTTGCCGACGCTCAGAAGGATGACAGGCTGAGTTAACCCCACCTGGTATTAATTCAACAGCTGAGTGAGATTTGAACTCGGGAACCCTCGATTCCAAAGCCTGCCACCCTAACCATTAAGCCAACACCAGGCATACTAGAGATTAATTAATTAGAGATAAATCAAACAGGATAATGAACCGTGAGGTAGAATAACCTAAATTTCCTATTTTAGGCGCCTCCACACATTACTTCAATACAGACAAGGGGACAATAAATAAAATGTTAATCCCTCCTTTTATCCTGGCACTTAGTTGTGTTACCCAGAGATGGTCTTTTTAGAACTTGACGATCAAACTGTCGTCCTGCCGCGGGAAGCTCGCAAAATGGTGCCAAGCTGTTCTCTCTGCGGGGAGCGTAGGAGGGTAGTTCGGGTAGTGATATTCAACACTTAGGCTCATAAATCGCCGTGCAGCTTCTTTTCACGATCGCACTTGCCTACGCCGTGCCTCTGCAAAATGGCGCCGCCGCCTTCCCGATGGCACAACACGAGGCTTTGAGGAGCGGTTCTCACCACGACCCAGCTGAACAGTCAATGGCAAGCGTATTTGCTCAATCACACGAGCAAAATTCGCCTCAACACGAACAAGAGAATTGTGCAGCTTCACTGTGTTGAGGGGAAGCCAGAAAAACAAGACCTCATCTCCAAGTGCCATACCTCACAGAACCTCCCTTCATGCTCCTGTTTGTCGTCGACGCCGATCTTGACTCGATCCTTGTCTCTCCCTCTAACGTCACCCCATCCATCATCCACCCCAGGGGTGTGGTCTCACCGAGTTGTCATTTTCTGGACGGTGGGGTTTTCGCTGCTCAGAAATGTCTGGCTCGGTTGTTTAAGGCCTGATTCATTTTTATTGCCGGTCTTGTAAATGCAAAAACATGGGAATAGGTCATGGGGCAATCATATACTGGAGAAATTAGCCTTAGACCCTACCTAATTTAACACAGCACCACCCCCGTGGTGTCGACACGTAACACTTAAGCTGACAGTTTTCCCAACTTCAGTTACGTCAAAATGTCCCTTACCCGTCCACGCGTACCCTACACAATTCCTCCTTTGCTATGGAAATTCTTCCATCTACCCCACAAACACAAACAATATCTTGGTTGGATAAGTGTCCACTCCCCTTATAATAGCAATTGTAAATTATCTCAGGTGTAACTAATCACTTTCAAAATCTACACGGCAAGTCAATTGGGCTTCACCTGTCCTTATATTTTTAGTGTTTCTGATTATTACGTCCACCACTGAAGATTAAAACCCACTCCGTGGGAGTACCTCCTGTGCAGCTTTCCTTCGCAGGGCAGATCATCGGATGATGGGATTGGGGCAAAGCCTTCGGGACCCCAATCTTTGATGATAAGAGGGAAACCACGGGGTAACATTCCCGGGTCAGATTGCAGGAGAGTGTCGGGGTTGTGCTGAGGTGTCGTCCACCTGAGGGCGGTCTCGTTGGGTTAACCTGAGGCAGTCCCTTCGGATAGGTGCCTGGAATGTCCTTATCCCGAAGAGAGGATGATCACCTGTCTGTTATCATCGGTATGGCAGGACTCTGAGGTTCGGAGATCAGATTGTGGCAGATCATGGCGGTGGTTACACGACTATTGGTATGGTCGCTCTGATGGTTACCATGCCCAAGGAGTTGCTGCAGCTGTGTCCAATAAGCTGACTCCAATGATAATTGAGGTAACACTGGTCAACGAGCGTATTATGGGACGAAGGATTCGTCACTCCTTGGGCTGTCATTTCCCTGGTCTCTGTTGTATGCTCCGACTGAAGCGAGTGATCTCACATTCTATGCCACGCTCGAGTCTGTGGTTGATCAGTGCCCCAAGCGAGAAACACTTCTTGTCTTGGGCGATTTCAATGCATCGACTGGAACTGATTGGATGGTTATGAGACGTGTTTTTGTCCCCATTGGGTCTTGGAACTGTAAACCAGAATAGCACTAAGTTCCTTGACTTTGCAGGAAGTCATGGACTTAGGGTGGCCAGTTCATGGTTTTCAGCGCTCACCAGCTCATCGCTGGATTTGCGTATTGCAACGCTGCAGTGTGGCAAGTAGATTGACTTGTGCTCGTTGACGGTCCTAAGGTGATCCAGAACTGCAGGGTCTACCGGAGTGCTCAGTTCCTCAATACTGACCACCAGGCTTGTTTGTAGCAACTCTTAAGTTGCACCTTAAATCCAGAGTGAATGGTACCCTTCCCAGCCGCAGGCTGGAGGATTGCAAGCTCAAGGATGATGAGGTAGCTGCTGGAGTGTGCGAACAGACTGAGTGGGGCTTTTGGGGGGTCTGGGTGCTTTGGGAGATCCTGAAGAGTTGTGGAGTGCCTTTCCAAGACAAACCATCCTTTCATGCTGCCGGTGGAAATCTTGGAACTCACCGCAGGGCGAAGAAGAATTTTGTCTCAAGGGACACTGGATACCATTGACCAGAGTCGCAGAGGCCAGGCTGAATGGCAGAGCTGAGCTGTTCAGGGAGCTGATCCTGAAGAGTTGTGGAGTGCCTTCACGACCACCATCCTTGATGTTGCCGGTGGAAGTCTTGGAACTCACCGCAGGGCGAAGAAGAATTTTGTGTCTCAAGGGACACTGGATACCATTTGACCAGAAGTTGCAGGGCCAGGCTGAATGGCAGAGCTGAGCTGTTCAGGGAGCTGAGGCGGTAAAACTGTACGTGCACTAAAGGTGGAAAAGGAGGCCGATGTGCGAGAAATCTGTGAGGGGGTAGAGCATCACCTGTGGACAGGTGATTCTTGTCCTGCTTAAACGGAAATTCGCGCATGGCGTTATCTCAAAGCCCATCCCTCGGTGTACTGCAGTAGAGAGCAGAGGGTGGTTAGGTGGGTTCTTGACAGAGGAATCCGAAGTGATGGCCCGCTGGGCCGGTTAATTTGAGCGGTTGTACCAGGCTGATCCACCAGCTGTCGAGTTGGACGTCAGGGGTGTTACAATCCCTGTTGCCTGACCCTCCAATCAACTGTGGTCCACCTTCGCTTGTGGAAACACAGGCTGCGGTGGAACTGGTTGAAATGGGGTAAAGCTCCAGGGATCTGTGGCATCCTTGCTGAACTTCTAAAGGTTGGTGGAAATGCTGCACTCATGTCGTTCATGCAGTTTTGTGCTCTGCCTCGAACACAGGCATCATCCCAACTGACTGGAAAGAGGGGCCTTGTTGTCCCTCTCTGGAAAGGGAAAGGTGATCGCCAAGACTGCAACAACTACCGAAGGGTGATGCTGCTCTCCAGTGCGGGCAAGGTCTTTGCTCGGATAATTATTGATCGGGTTCGTCACCATCTTGCTTGAGCACCAGCGTCCAAGCAGTCAGGCTTTATACCAAAGAGGTCAACGATTGATGGTATCCTTGCTCTTCGGGTCCTCACCGAATGCAGAAGAGTTTCGGCAGGGGCTGCTTGCAGCCTTTGTTGATCTCTGTTAAAGCGTTTTGATTCAGTGAATCGGGGTGCCCTCTGGAGGATTCTTGGTCTTTCGTGGGTGCCACCCAAACTGTCTATCTGATGTCTGAACTCTATTCTGGTAGAGTGCTGTGAGTGTGGGTGTGATACCATTCTCCGACTGTTTCCAGTTGTTACTGGAGTTCATCAGGGTGTGCACTGGCCCCCACACTTGTATGGACTGGATTCTGGGAGGATGTTAGAGAGATCAACTGCACTTGCATCATTTGGGAATGTTAAGATCTCTGACCTTGATTTCACAGATGATGCAGTCATCTTTATGGAGACTCTAGAAATCCTTTTGGGGGCCCTCGAGGTGCTGAATGAGGAGTCGGAGCCGCTGGATTACGGGTTTCCTGGGTCAAAACTAAGATCCAGGCTTTCAATGACATCTGGATGCTGCTGTCCTGTCTGTGCCTGTTTGTGTGAGGATGTTGAGGTCGTGGAGAGATTCACTTACTTGGCAGTGATATTCATGTCTCTGCGGACTGTGAGCCTGAGGTCAACAGACGTCTTGGTCGGGCCTGGGGAGTCATGGATTCACTGGATCATGGGGTGTGGCGTGCCGGTACCTGTGCGGGAGGACGAAAGTCCGAGTCTTCAGGTTATGGTGCTTCAAGTCTGCTCTCTGGATGTGAGACTTTCACTCTGCCCATGGATCTGAGATGGAGACTTGATTCCTTTGGTACCTGGTTTCTTCAGAGAATCCTTGGCTCTCGCTGGTCGGACTTTGTGTCCAACGAGATAGAAGCCAGACGGAACCCATGTAGTACCGGTGGAAAGTGCACGCAGCGACATGACAAAACTTGGTGGACAGGTGTGACATGGATGAATCGATTAGATTTTGATGAAAGATACAGATCCACTTTATGATCGAGGAACAACTTATTTGAATCGAATATTATATTATGAATGTGAATCTGAGGACAAACCTGTATTTTTACAGTCTTTTTCTCTCAAATCGTCCTGACCGCACATGCACAGAGAGAGTGAAATTAATTTTTTTAACATCAGTTTCTTATTTTCTCCTTTTCCACCACCATCTTCTTATCCTTTCCACTATACCCTCTGTTTCTTCTCTAGAAATACAAAAAAAGCCTTTTCCCTCCTTACCTTATTCCCACGTAACCACGTGACTACTTCTTCCGACTCTTCCTCCTCCTCCTCCTCACGTACCATCTTCTTCCATTAAGCACTCATGTTCACCATATAACTTTTTTTTCCAACCTTTCCTTACCTAATCTTACATAATCTTTAAAAATAAATAAATTTTAAAAAATGCATTTTTCAGTTCTTTTTTCTTTATATCTTTTCACTTCGAACCTTACCCCTCCTGTAATCGCGTGTTTCTCAACCCCTCTCCTCTTCTTCCTGTTACTTTTGCGACCGACAGCCTCCTTCTGCGTTGCCGATTCAAATTCACCAAACACCTTCACGATTTTTGTTCAACCTTTCCTTTATCTAACCTTATGCAATCTTTATAAAACAAAAACAAACTGTCTCTTAAAATGTTTTGACTTCCTCTTTCATACGTGTGGTTCTCGGTATTGTATCAAAATTCATTACTCCTCTTCATCTTCTTCTTAAAAAGACTGTTTTCAATTCGTCCTTTCCTTCATCCCGGTTCTAAAAAATCCCATTGTTATGTTTCTTTCTCCATTCTCTTAATTTTCCTTTATTGCATCCCTCATGTAATGTCTTTAATCACATCTCTGACTTTAAAAAAAATTTAAATCTCAGTTTGCAATTCATGTTTGTTGTTCCGTCAATCATCCTTTTTTTTCTTCCAAATTCAGTAACAATTCACCCCACCTCCTTAAATCTACCTCTTCCTAACTTTTCACCCCTCCCTTCTTGCCCCTCATTCTACCTCTGCTCTTAGCACCTCTTCACTGTCTTCTGCTTCAGTATCAGCTCCTCCTCTGGTGTCCCAAACTATGTGTGTTCTAACATCTGTGTGCTCCATTCTAACCAAACAGATATCTCGCTTTCTCAATCAGTACACCACTCATCATATAAAACATGCTCTTTCTTTATCTCATCACACCTCCCGCTCTTCCCAACCCTTCGAATCTTTGTACTCCCCTGCCCACTCGCTCCTTCACCATACCATGACCAAGTCTCAGTCTTCCCCTCCCCACCTCTCCCATTGCCCTCCTGCACCTTGGCTGTGCCTGCTCTTATCGTCTTGCATCCCTATCAAATCTTCCCATACCCCTCCCTCTCAAAGCAACTTTCACACTCTTTCCCCTCCAAGCTTCCCTCTCACCTTTCTCAAAACTCCCCCTTCTCCTCCAATCTCAACCTTCTAAAAGTACCCCCCCTCTCCAACATCCACAAGGCTGCCTCCTTCCCCAGCCCTCTCTTCCATCTCATCACTCCACCTCCTCCAATCTTCAACTTCCCTTTACCACCTCTTTTTACTCCCCACTGCACCTCAACCATTCACCACCGAGCCTTTTCTTCTCTTCCGGCCCTCTCCCCTAACTCTTCTGCAATCCCCCACACTTTCAACAACTCTCCTTACCTCCCCCCCCTCATCCCTTGTCCAACCCCTCCCACTCCCCTCCCCTCCACCGAAAGCCTCCTCCCCCTCCCCCCCTTTACAGTGTGGACCTCAAACATCTGGGCCTTCGCTCAAACCCGAGAGATCTTTCCATGCAGGTTGCCACTGACAAGTCAGACATCTGCTTAACAGAAACGTTTCCTCCTTCAAGACATCTGACTCCCGAGTATCTCTCTCCTCTGGTATGACAGACCTGAGCCTCGTCCTGGCGGTGGAGTTGCTCTCTTCATCAAACACTATTCCTCACTCTCCATGCACTGCCCTCACTCCCCACACCCACAGGAATACCTCTCGCTCCAGATTCCCCTCCACTCCCACCTCATGTTTATATGTGTGTTGTACCATCCACCAAACAGTGATGACTCCATTTACAGGTCGCTCTCTGAAAACATGGATCACCTTCTTTCCTCATTTGTGGTGACTTCAATTGGCGTCATGCCAGTTGGCTGGGTATGGGTACCTCTCTCACCTGTCATGGCACTTCTGTGACTCATTGGGACTGACAGTCTGTCAACTTCCTGACCCGGATCTCAACCAACGGTATTCCATCCCTTCTGGATCTGATTTGACCAAATTCCCTGAAAATATCTGCTGTTCTTCTTCTGCTCCAATCGGTTCTTCTGACCACATGCTTGTCAAAGTAGACATCCCTCCGGCTGTTATTAGAGAACCACCTCAGTGCTATAGAGTCTGGCAATTTCACTCAAGCTGACTGGCAGGGTCTTCAAGCAACCATCAAACTTCTAGACTGGTCTCCCATCGCTACTTTCTCCAACATCAACCCATCCTGGGAATTCTTTCAAAGAAACTTGCTCTCCCTCATGCACAGATTTATCCCCTCTCGTCTTCAGTTGTCCCACACTTCCTCCCGCCCATGGTACACTGAAGCTTGTGGCGAGGCAATTGTCCTGAAACAATTTGCCTTCACTTCATGGAAGGCAAAACCAACTGAAGGCAATCTCAGTTCCTTCCACAGAGTTCGGAACCTAGTGTGTGTCTACCCTCAGGAGAGCCAGAAAACAACATCTTTCGAAGCTCAAGTCTGAGCTCTCAAACCTTTCTCCCTCCTCCAAATCCTGGCAGCATATAGTTAAGTCTCTTTCTGGTGTATGTTCCCCGCTACCCCTCCCTTACCTCAAATGGCCGCACAGCTGACACTGCAGGTGAATAGGCTGAATGCCTAAACTCCATGGTTGCTTCTAAATCTTGCATTCCAAACCCATTGCTTTCTGTACCACCTTACCCAGTTGCACCCAGCTGTTCCTGGACTGTGTCCTTTTCTTCTGACAAAGTGGAGAACTTGCTGTCAAACCTCAACTGAGATTCTGCAACCGGTCCAGACAGCATCAGCCCACATGTCCTAAAAACCTGCTCTGCTGCTCTTGCTCACCCTCTTTGTTATATTCACCCACTCTTTGCTCAAGGTCATCTGCCATCTGCTTGGAAATCAGCAAACATTACTGCCCTGCATAAGAAAGGTGCAAAAATAGATCCCTGCAACTACAGACCAATCAGCCTTCTCCAATCATCAGCAAGGTTATGGAATCCATCATCGCTTCAGACATTAAATCCTTCGTCTTCTCCAATGGCTTGATTTCTCATCATCAATTTGGTTTCAGACCAGGTTACCTCTGCACTGATATGCTGATTCTGCTCTCCCAACAATGTTTGGGGATCCTCAATGCCAGACATGAAATCAGAGCCATCTCCCGAGACATATCGCGTGCGTGCTTTCGATACAGTCTGGCACCTGTCCTGCTCACCAAACTCTTCCTATGGTATTCAAGGCCATCTCCACTCATGGCTTGCAGATTTCCTCTTCTGTCCCAGCTAAAGTGTGGGCCTTAATAGAGTTCTCTCCTCTCTTCATCCCCTCTTCCTATCCAGGCTGGAGTTCCTCAAGAGAGTGTTCTGGGCCCTGTTCTTTTTCTGGTTTTCATCAATGATCTCTCTCACTCTCTGGAAAATCCTCTTTATCTCTTTGCTGATGACTCCACCTACTGCTGTACCATCTGTCATCCCTCATATCGGCAAGCAGCAGCCTCTTCACTCTTGCAGCTCGTGATAAAATCATAAGCTGGTCCAACACCTGGAGCATGACTGTCAATCCTGACAAATATCTCACGTACTCACTATGTCTCCAAAAGGACCGTCTGGAACCCCCCGCCCCCCGGTCGACTTTCTCAACAATCCTCTGAAGTCCTTTCATTCAATGTCTGGATCTCACAATCTGCCATGATCTTTCCTGGAAAAGCCACATTTGCAAGCTGGCCTCCAGTCACCGACTGGGCATCTTCCATCATGCAAAGTCCTTCCTTGACACACCTGAGCTCCTGACTACATACAAAGCTTTCATCTGCAGCCTGATGGAGTACTGCTCTCCCCCTCTGCTTGTGCTCCCACCTCTCACCTTTCCGCTGTGGAAACCAAGGCATTTAGGATCATTGGTATCTCCCACGGTGAAGCTGAGTCTTTGGGTCTCTCACTCTCACCGCAGGCTGGTCCGTGGTCTTTGTCTTCTACGACCTCCTCTCCGGTCTCGCCCCATCCTTACTCTGTCCGAGATCCCCCCCACACCCATATTTCCACAGAGCGCTCAAGGTCTGCCAGCAGAACCCTTCTGGTAAAACTACCAAAATCATGAATCGCTGCTCACTTTCACCCTTTCATTCCTCTCCCCCCCCGCCTTTTGGAAGACACTCCCACACTCTCTTCAATCCCACTCTTCCGTCCAGGTCTTCAAAACAGCTGTTCACTACCACCTCTTATCTTCCATACAAAATCACTGATCTTTTCTACCCCGTTAATCCACCCCAAACCCACCTTCAAATTCTCTGGTTTCCTTCCTGAAAGTCCCTGTCGTATCCATTTTGTTTACCCTGTGTACCCTTCCACAGATCTCCTAATGTCTCTGTTCCCCACTGTTTTGTTCTTCCATCTCTTATCTCCTGCTCCCTTTTCTTGTGTTCTGCCTGTTGGCTCTCATACGAGCCTCGACATTGTTACCAAAAAAAACAAAAAACGAAGAACCAATGTAACATGTTAGATCGATTGATGTAATCAACACTGCGTAAAACGGTGGTAAAACCAGAATCAATTTATTTATCCGACTTTAAAACTCTTTATGCCTTTATTTAAATTAAATTATATACTTGAACACAGTAGAACACAAATTGTCTTCTTAATACTTTGAAGAACCTGCATTTTTGCAGTACTTGGACATGTCCAATAGTTTGGCAATACTAGCACAGACTTTGTGGATTTCCAGATTTGTTCCATCATCACCACATGGGGAACCCTTTTCCACGGCCTCCGCACGCGGATGTTGCGTGCAGGGCGGCCATGCCAGAGCTCACATCTCGCTTGATGATGGCCCGATGGGCCACATGGTCCGAATCTCTCCAAGTCCATGACTGAGGATGTAACCAATCTGTTGAACGTGGCCGTGACCGCTGTGTCAGAGGTGGTCCGACCTGCGAGAATTGTGTGTGGTCACGGAAGGATGACGCTGGGACAACTACTGAGGCTCAAGAGGAAGAGTAGCTGAGCGTGTGGCTTTGGTATTCGGAGCGAGCTCACCTTCAGGACTCCGGGTGCCGGAGTGGGGCTCGCTCAGTCATGTTGATGTGTTGGAGTGCACGGTCCTGGGTCCTGAGCTGGCACAGTGCCTATTGCTTTGCGTCTCCAGGTCCATTTGCAAGGCCTGGGCGCACAAACCGCAGTAGTGCTCGCTCTGCACACCATACTCTCCTTGGGCATTCGGAGGGACAGCATGACATTTGCGGACATGGTGCAGGCGAACTTATCGCTGCTGCCGGCGCTACATGTGCCCTGGCTGAGTGAGCCTTGATCCGAGTGGACTCCGAGCTGGGATGCATCTCACGAGTAGATTTTAAAAGTAGATTTTAGTTTTTAAAATTGGTGAAATACTGCATAAATGTAGATTTTCTTGATGAGCAGACTGGGATTTAGATGCTAAGTTTTTAAAAGGAAAGCAAGTAATTCCATGATTTGCATAAATCGAGAAATGTTGAAAAAGCTGCAAGTTTGCGATATCCCAATGACATGCACGACTGAACAAAGATTACATCGTTTTCCTGTTTAATATTGTACTGTATTCTGTGTTCTCCTTTATTTGCAGCTCCAAGAGGAAGAGCTGGTTGGTGCAGCATTGCTGGTGTTTGCAAACAAGCAGGACCTGCCCAACGCACTCCCAACATCTGAACTCACCACAGCGTTGAACCTAAACAGTGTGCGCGCACGCACTGTGAGTATACAACTCAAAATGGATCCATCTGTTTGCAATATCTTTCCTTTGTGTACCGTTGTCCTGTGTGCTTTGATCGTAAATGTGAGCTGGTGGTTAAAACTGTCGCAGTGAGCTGAAATGCGTGGAGAGTGTGAATACCTAAATATGTAATGCTAACTTCTTTTGGCAGTGGTGCATCCAAGCAGCGTGTGCCACGCAAGGTGACGGCTTGTACGAAGGCCTCGATTGGCTTTCTCAAGAACTCTCCAAAAAATAGTGTGGACCGTGAACCATAGCTCTCCTCCCCACCCCCCCCCCCCTCACTCTGATTCCACCTGCAAGTGCTATCGACCACCTGCCATTTGCCATCTCGAGAACCCGTCCAACAAAATTTTTGCTGTTTTTTTGTTTGTTTATATGTTTTTCTGGCATGGCAAAAAGAAACAAAGAACCCGAACATCAAAACTTGTGCTTGTGAAGGTTTGAGTCTATTGCCCAACAGTTTTGACCAGTAAGCTGAACTTGAAATGCTTTTTTTTTTTTTTTTTTTTGCCTGCACTCGGGAGGGGTGGACAAACTAAGTTGCATCAATAATTGCATTGTATTGCAGCAATCATAACTTTTTCTTTAGCAAAAGGACCAGAGTTTGAAAAAAAAAAAAAGAAAACATTAATTGCCCCAGAAGCCAAGTGATAACCATAACTTTTTGTTGTTGTTGAGCTCAAATAATGGCAGTATTCAAGTTGCAGCAGTGTCGAAGGTCCACAAACTGGAAATCAACAATAAATGCATTTTTTTTTTTTTTTTTTGTTCATCTTGATTCGGTGATTTGTGTCGGAAGGCGGCATTCACTTGGTGCATGATTAAACCCTTGGCTTTTCCTTTGCAGGCTAATTTGAGAATAATATAGTCAGGGAGATGGCTTGTCATGGAGAACAAAGCAACTTGTAATTCCTTGACGACAAGCTCAGCCCTGACAGTTTGGGGGAGGTCGGGAATGCAGTTGTAAGCTGAGATTATTATAGCTGACTGGTTTCCATATTGTTCCCTTCTGGCTGGATAAAAATTAGTTTTAAAAACAAACGCTTGGTTCTTTTATTTATTGATTTGTAAACTACAACTGTCTGCCTGGAACAGTGGGGTAGCTAGTGAGCTAGACCAACTACCCATGCAGCACATGCACTCGTCATTCCCACTTTGCCTAAGTAATGATTTTTCACATTTGAAGCTGATATGGTTTGGTGGTACTTCGGCAGAGGAAGTTTATTAAATACAGTATTTATATCTGGTTTTCTGACTCGTTTCTTGTTTGGCAAATGTAAAACATTAAATACTGTGTCGGTTGTCACCATGTTGCTCCAAGAGGATCATTTAAATGAATCGAAGCATTTCCATGGTGAGCCACTGGAAGAGGTGTTCAGTCTCACTATTAGCCATGATCTCTCCTTCACTAACCCGACTGGAGCTGGCCTCCAAAGCCGCCGGCGACTGACTGAGCATCCTCCATCATTCCAAGTCATGCCTTGACAAATTGGAACTACAAACAGCTGACAAAAGCCTTTGTCCATCATTCAAAGGAGTTGTGCTCTCCACATTGAACTGGTGCCCGAGTACATCTTTCTCCAACATTGAACCTAAACCACAAGGCCTGTTGCTCTCATCTGACAGAAAGGTCATTGCCTCTTTTATGCCACCTCTCCTCCAGTCTGTAAGGATGCACGTGTTGTCTCGGTAACCCCCTTCAGGTCAGACTCCAAGCTTCCTGCGCACTTCCACTCGTGTTCCTCTTTTCCTGGGGTTGTGGAATTACCTCCCTGAGGCAATAAACCACACTTTCCCGTTTTCTGTTTTATTTTTGTCCCTTTTGTTACTGTTGGCGTTTGTCATTTATTTCTGCGTTCAAGCGTACTTCGATCTCTATATTGTCTAGTTTATGTGGAGCAGAGACCTATTCTGATAACCAGGAGAAAAATCTCAGTTTTGTCATTGTTTTGTTTTTTCCCCCCCAAATTTTTGTCCTTTGTCTCCAAAGTTAAACCAAACCGCAATTTTTTTTTTGCAAACTTCTCACCTAAGTACTTGGTCCGTCAATCCTCAAGTTCCTACAACACAACCTTTTTCCATGACCAAAACAAAAATTATTTCCACCCATCCCATAATCTTTATCTCAGAATGTTAAAATTGGGAATCTTGAGTTCAGTTTCCAGAGATTGTCTGTGCACAACAACCAAATCCCCTTCACGTTCTTTTAGTGTCAAACATTACCACATCCCTCCACTTCATGTACCCCGTTTCTACAACCTTGTCCCACCCCCTCTCCCCAGGATCCCTCCTTGTCCTGTCCCCCCCTCTCCCCAAGCTCCCATACTCATGTTCCCCACTCTTGGCTTTCAATACAAAATTTGGAAGATGGGCACAGAGTTGATGGGTGCAGAATAGATCATGGGCTTTGGATGGGGGATGATCTGAGATTGTGATAAAGATGATATTGAAGAGGATGTGGAAGTTGGGTCCACAGGTTGGGGGAGGGGGAACAAATGAGTGGAAGTGATCAATGATTTTGTGTTTTACTAGAAGTGGGTTGCTGGTAGGCCGCATGTAGATAGGGGGGCAAAGCACAGAGGGTGCAAAAGCAGAAAGGAGGTGGAAGAAACCACCGACCTATCGGTGATGGCAAAGACTCAGCTTTATCATGAGCAATTCCAATTATCTTGAAGGCCTTGGTTTCCATGACGTCAAGCTGAGCAATGTGAGGCAAGGGTGCCAGCCCAGAGAGGAGGGTGGTACTCCAACATTGGTCTCGGGTTGCCAGAAACTTCACCTTCTTTGCTGCAAAAGCCAGTCAAGGAGTGGTCGGTGGGTATAGAGAGAGGGTTTGGTGACGAGATTTGGAAGCAAACACAAAATTGAGGCATTCGGCCTTCTCACAAGCGGAGTCCGCTGTGGGGCCATTTGAAGAGTGGGAAGGGATGGAAGGGGAGCATAGTTTGGAGATGGACTTATCAAGGTGCTCCAATGTTTTAGAATTTAGAGGAGGGAGACAAATTTGAAAGTTCAATCTGAGGGTGCATAGATATTGTTTTCTGGCTCTCCTGAGAATAGATACACAATTGTTGCAGGTTTTGTGGAATCAGCTGAGATTTCCTTCGGTAAGGTTTCGCAGAAGAGAAGGGAAGTTACAACAGAGCAACTGCCTCGCCACAGGATTTGGTGTCCCATAGGTGAATCTGTGAGAGAGAGACAGAGAGAGAGAGAGAAGGTTTCTGTTGAAGAATTCCCAAGTTGCGTTTATGGCAGGGACAGCCGATATGGAGGACCAAACCTGAAGAGAGATGGCTGCTTGTAGTCCCTGTCAATCTCCCTGATTGAACTGCAAGACTCACCAGTGTTGAGGCAGCTCTGAATAGCCAGAGATATTGACTGATTGGATATTGCTCAGATGAAGAGCAGGAGTCATTTGCAGGTTAGTTTATCACCACCAAGTCCAGAAGAGAGGATTTTTCATTAGGAGAAATCCTAATTGAAATGTTCACAGATTGTGTCGGTCCCTTGGAATCACAGAAGTCCTTTTCTGAAGTGCCACAGTTGGTGAGAGGTATCAACACCCAACCAATTTGCAGTGACAATTGATTTCACCAGATATGAGGAATAGAGTTGGGATTTGTGGTTAAAAAAAAGATGATCCATGTCGTCTCAGAGGTAGATGGAATCATCAATAGTTGGAGGCCTGTACAACACACAAACAGGAGGTGGGAGCAGAGGGGAAGTCACAGCCAAAGGTAGTCCTTCCTGGGAGGTTGGGAAGTGTAAGATCAGTACATGGATAGAGAAATTGAGTTATTGATGTAAAAGTGCAATTTCACCACCATGGTGGCGTACAGGTTTATCAAATCGGAGGAGCTAATAGCTGGGGAGCAACATTGAGTCAGGGACATCCTGTGGGAGGAAGGATTCTGTTAAACAGATGATGTCTGGATGGAGAGATATGTCAGATTGGACTAGGCAGAGGCTTTGAGAGGGTCATGAAGCTTTGAGGGGATGGGATGTGGAAAAAGGACATGAAGAGGGGGACACAAAACAGGTGGGGTTTGAAGGATGCAGGCTTGCCGGAGTTGTGGGGGAGGATGCTGACGCCGTTAAGGGTGTGAAGACTTGAATGTTGTGATAAGACCACCTGTGCACACTGGATTTCCCAAGATTCTCAAATTGGACATATGGAGAGATAAAGATCATGGGATAGGTGGACATAATTTTTTTAGCTCACCTGGAACATAGTTCCGGGGAGCTGATGGGATGGCGCCTCGTCAGTACGTTCACAAACACTTGCAACTGCTTCTCTGAAACTACACAGGATTTTGATGAAACATTACCACATTGTTCATTACCTGGTATGTACCAAACTTTGTTCACGGTGTTTAAAAAAAAAAAATTCAGGGTCTGAGGGGATCCACGGAAGGAGTTTACGGGGTGGGGGTTGACACCCCAAATATGTATTTCCTTTCTTCTCTGAAACCACACACACTATAAAGTTTGTTCACTGCATTAAAAATAAATCCATAGGTGTTTACCTTCTCTGTTACATACCTTCCAGTGGTTCCCTGGTTATCTTATCCAGCCACTACCAGGTGAGTACCTAGGGGTATTGTCCCCATGCTTATTTTATTTATACGTGTTGGGTTCTGATTTACAGTATATATTCAGTCAGAGCACAAAATATATTTGGCTGACCTCCACCATCCCTCCGCCCCCCCCTCCAAACATCCGATCCATTATCACCCCACAATTCCTCCCCTTCCCCCACTCAGAGAAAGCAGGCAAGGTCAAATATGGCTACGCCTCTGCAGAAACGTGTGGTGAGGCACACGAAACGTGCCAATCCATGCTAGTATTCCGAATAAAGGTTTGTTTAAAATTGGAAAACAAAAGGTCAAACGATGAAAGGTTATGCCCTGAAGAGATGCATGCACACGCGCGATTGCAAAACCCTGTCTCCCACTGCATGGGGGATAGGCTAGTAAGCCTGAGTGATGAACACTTTCACAAGCCAAAGTGGGCTGATTGCACAGGTAGTTGTGGGTGGTGATTGGAGGGGGGGGGAAGAGGCAAGTAAAAATACTCCAGCCACTCCTGCATCAAAGCAATTTTTCTTTTGCTTTGAATAAAAAATTAGATCAAAGAGACACATTCATATTTTGAATCATGATGAATGCAATTCAAAAGCAAAGGGAGGTTTGTGTCCGACTGGTCAAAATTATTCCAGTGTTCCAGAGTTTGACTCAAAGTGTAGATACTTGGAGAACGTTTATTTGTCATCACGTGGGGAAAATTTCAAGTCGCACACCAAAGCAATGTGGTCAGAAGGATGTGTGATGCTTGGCAGTGCAATGTGAGCCGTTATCTCCTCGTGGGAAGGCATCGGCAAGATCTGGACAATTTGCAAAGCGTCGCGTGAGGCAAACACATAGTCCAGGCAACCGTTAAAACTCTGAACAAAATTGGTGTATTCCGGCTCTCCACATGCACTGTACATACCCAAGTTATGGCCAACCTCAATGCCAAATCCTGCTGGAACATCATTCTCACCCTCCAACTTCCTCCAATCATCGTGATAAGCCGAAAAGGTCCCCGAGGTGATGAAATCGTACAGCCCAGTGTCTGGGGTGCTATTGAAGTCGCCACAGAAAACCACCGGGGTTGAGGGATGCATCGTGGACGTCACGTGTTCCAGATGGTGCAAAGCGAGAACTACTTGGACCAATCGAACAGCTGCACCTGAGGGACAAAATAGCAGAATCGATTTGGCAGAACAGCACGCATGTTAGAAAACAAAATATATCACTGATGAAAGAATTTGTTTTTTTTTTAAAACTTAATTGACAGACAATGTCTGTGGTCCACTCAACAGCCTCCTTTCATCCATCTTCAGCCATCCAGGATCACAAATCTTTATCAGCCGAGAATAAGCTTCCCTGCTCACTTCAAATTTATTTGCTTGTTTTTCTGCCTGCAATTACTTTCGTCTGTCTTTTAACTCTTCCCTTTACTCCTTTATGATGGAACCTCACGACACCACAAACTTGTACCATTAAATACCCACCTGTGATCTTTATACTCTTGCCAACAACACTGATGTCACATCAGCAATCTCACAATGATGAAAACCTAACCTTTGTACCTCCACCACCGAAGGTGAAGGAGGTTATGTTTTCACCCCTCTTTGTCCGTTTGTTTCTTTGTTTGTGTGCAGGATATCTCAAAGTTGTGGATGGATCCGGATGAAATTTTGTGGACAGGTTGGGTGTGTGACCACGATGAATTGATTCATTTTTGGTGAAGATCCGAATCTGGATACAAGAATTATTTCATTTTTGAAGCGATTCTTCACCATTGAGAGTTCGGGCCAAAACGATTATCTCGCATATTTCAAAAATATATTGGGCCCGATATGTTCTCCTGGATTAAGCATTGCGTGGCGGAGGTATGCGCTCTACCGAGTGCCCTTCTAGTTTTAATATCAAATCCGATCGAAAAAAATACATATGTACCAAAAATAAAAAAATAACGCTGGTTACGCAGCAAGCACATAAGTTACTGCTTTTGTGCATATATAATAGCGTTATGGTAATCCCCAAACCCCGAGTCCACGAGAGGAAGCGCCCGGGTTCCTCCCAAACGCCTGGTCCTGTTGGCCGACGTGCCACGGATAAATTTTGCGGCCCGTCTGGTTGCTAAGCAATCACGAATGTCAATTAACTTGCCAAATCTAACAGGGTTCCCCATCTGATATCGTTTACCTCATGAGCCGATTCGGTCAATTGATGTCTGCACCCTCAGTACATACTCGTCTATTTATGTATGGCCGATCAAGAACCCTGGGTAGGTACGGGCTAATGAGAGCAAATCACATGGGGTAAAACTTCGTCTGATTGCTGGACCAATGGAGGAAATGATAACGAGCAGGTTGAAATGACCAATTAACGGGTTTATTCACAAGGTGGAGAGTGAAGAAAAGCAAGTGCGCAGTGAAGACGGGTTTATTTAAAGTGATACAAACGGCAATGTGTGTGGGGGTGTGCAGCAAAAGACATACATTATGCGTCCAGAAGTAAAAAGACAAAAGAGCAGTGTTATACTGATTCTATGTAAATTATCCAGACTTTCTTATTTAACACGAGCAAATACAACCCGTCGTTTCACTGACGGGATATTAAGGTTGGGGGGGGGAGGTGAGGAGGGAAGAGGAGAGGACTGAGGGGAGGAGAGGAGAGGACGGAAGGGAGGGGAGAGGAAGGGGGGAAAAAGTGAGGAAAGTGGGTGGGTGGGGGGGGGGGAGCGACACCTCACCAAATGTTGCTATACAGTGCAGGAGGGAGGGGTAGAGAGAGAGAGAGAAAGAGTGTGTGTGTGTGTGTTGTGTGGGGGGGTCGCAAAGAGAATGCTTAATGACCGAACACACACACAAAAAAAACATGTCAAAACAGCTGTACACAAAATGACCCAACAGAGTTTGTGCAGTAATCCACTGGCACGTCTGCCAAAACTTTGATATCCCAGTACCAGAGAATTTGTGGGAACATGAACCAAAAGCATGGACTGAAAACATGAAAGTACCGCTCACGTACAACCTAATGATCCCATCGACCGTGAACATCGAAAAAGCATTGCGACCAGATCTACTTCGGTACAAAAAAAAAGAGAGAGAAGAAGGCATTGCTAATTAAGGTGTTGATACTCGTGATTTTGGACTAAACGATGCAGAAATCAAGTTCTCTGTTCTTGTGTATGGCAGCTTTGGCTGCCAGGTAGCTATCATTTCTTGGAGCGTGACTGTGCCGCCGATGCTGTGCCCCTCCATCAGTACACCGAGAATTGATCTGACCTGCCTAATACGACACTTTGGATTGGATCCAGTCACTCTCCTGTCTTGTGCCATCCCGGCTCACTGCCTAATCCCGGCTCGCTCTCCAGCACCCTCTCCATCTTGTGCCACCGTTTCCTTCCTTCCCTGATCTCTCCAGATTTGTTCTCCAGCCAGACAGACTAATTGTTCAGGCGCTCCGTCTTTGTATCGGGCCTGGGAGGGTGGATCCTGGCGGGGATCAGGGGTGACATCCCGCCTCTTCCAGGCGTGGTTGCTGGCAGCGAAGGTCACGCACCTCCCTTTTTAGTCCAAGTGCTGATTGCACATTGGCCCAGATGAGCCTCTGAGTGACATCATCCTCTCCAAGAGTTCGCTGAGGGAAAGATGTCATTGTTTTCTGAGCCGAGCCATGCATCTGACCTCTGCACTTCACATGGGGCTACGTGTCGTGCTACTTGTTTGCAGCACGAACGTCCTGGAGGGCCACGGATGGCGTATTGAATCGCACAATTGACTTATCAAGAGGGAGATGACACGAGGAACTTGAGCAGCCATTTGTGCCGCCGTTTATAAGCTCTCCTCGAGGCGGCGCCGTGTTGAATCATACGGAGGTGAGCAGAACCGTTGTGGTGGTCTTGAGGTTTGAGGTGATCATTGAAATGGGCAATGGTTGAAAGCATGAGTGGATGGTGAGCGAGCAAAGCACGATGATGGCTGTTGGTCATGAGGTACAGCGAAGTGGTTGTAATCGTTGTGGTGGTCTTGTGGATGTGGTGGTGCTGGTTCGATAATGGCGAGCGAGCGTTGGTCACCATACGTTGGTATGGTGAACTTGCATAGTGGATAATAACTGTGTAATCCAAATAAAGTTTGGACATCTGATTTGATGATGGAAGGGTGGTTATCTTTGGTGATGTCCAAATTGTGGTTGAGTGCCTCTGCGGTTGAATGGCTGTTCGGTCTGGCGGCATATACAAATTACCGTGCTTTGCTCCTTGGTGGTCATTGCATGCGCATTTACACGCGGTTTTTAGGAGAGAGTGTTCTTCATTAAAAGGTAGGAAAATGGGGAGAAAGTGGGGACAACCCGAACTAACCCGAGTCCAGGGTGTCCTCAGTAATCCTGCAAATTTCAGATTCCTCGGTCAAGTCGTCGATGAAATATACGTACATACTTTCCTCCTTTGCATATATGAGCTTAAGGCAGGCGCCCATCGCTGCAGAGGCATAGGCATCTTTGAACATGCTTGCTTTCTCCGAGAGTGAGGGAAGGTGGGGAATGGTGGGTGTGCGTTCGTGGGAGTGATGGTGGATCGCTGGTTGTGGGTGAATGGGGAACGGTGGAGGGGTGATTTTGGTGGATGGTGCTGTGGGGGGGGGTGAGGGATGGTGGGGGAGGTCGGTCAAATATATTTTGTGCTCTGATTGAATATATACCTTAAATCAGAAGTCAAAACCTAACAGTAAATAAAAAATGAACTGAGCAAAATTTTATATTGATTTTAAATCAGCAGTAAGAGCTGGACGGCAAAGACAACAATATAAAAAACGACGGGGTAATTCAAACTGCCAGCTGTGCAGAGCAGACGTGTCCCCAATACACCACTCTCCCTGGATTTCCGGCTGGGTTTTTACATCGTATATTTTCTTTTGCCCATATCTTGATCTCGATCTCAGTCAAGTCAAAGGAACAAAAAAAAAAATAGCGCTGATGAATACAGGTAAGTGAGAATAATATATATAATATAATATATAAATATATATAATATATATATTATATATTATTACGGTTCTCGGAACCGTGTGCATACAACATACAGCTGTCCCGAGTTAAATGCCATTAGTAAACGTGTAGTTAGGTCCCTACTTTTTGTCTAGTGGAAAGAGGAGGAGTGTGTTGTGATGGGCTATAGTTAGGATTAATAAATAATTTTTCCCCTTTCATTTTATTTCTCCTTTTATTTGATCCACGGTACCTTCACCTCGCTTGCTACCCTCGTTTGGCTGGCCACAGCATGATGAGCGCCTACCCAGAGACTGGTTTTCTGCAGGCAGAATCCCGAGGATGGTTACAGTAGCTGCGCCACCATTCACCTTCCTAAACCCAGACACGGCGGTGTAGGCGGGCCTTACCAGTGTCTGGCCAAAACCCCGCCCAGAA
>CM068954.1:189065390-189080406 GCA_035128595.1 Eptatretus atami | reverse complement strand
GATCTCCTTGCACACGTATTGATTCACTGTTTGACCCTGTGGTAGAAATTTGAAGTGGACGATGCCCTTGGTGTCAAAAAACGCGATGAGCATCACCTTGACCTTTGACTGCGACATCCTTGCTATCTTTGGTCTTGGTGATGCCTGACTTTTCCACTGACGACTCTGCCGTTTGGTCTCGGGATTGTATTCGAATATCCACAATTCATCGCCAGTAATGACTCTCCCAAGCAGGTTTGGATCGTCCTCGAGGCGCTCGATAATGTCTTGACAGAGACTCTTTGCTGTTTCTGGTCCTCGGACAACAGCTTTGGGACAATCTTTGCGCACACCTTGCGCATTTCGAGATTTTCAGTGATGATGCTCCAGACAGTGTCTTGTTGATGGAAGTTCCACAGTAATCATCCGCACCGTGAGTTGACGATCTGCGCGCACCATCTGCTTCACACGCTCGATGATGTCCGCCGTTCTGCTCGTTGAAGGTCTTCCAGACCGTGGATCGTATTCAACCTCCTCCCGTCCCTCTTTGAACCTCTTGTGCCATTCAAATGCACGTGTACGTGACATCGTTTCTTCCCCGTAGACTTGCTGCAGCATTGCGAAGGATACGGAAGGTGTTTTGCCAAGCTTGGCAAGAAAGTTCAGATTGCTCTCTGTTCACGACTCATAGCACGACGACTCAGACTAGACAACGTGTAAAGCACGACCTGTAAAAACATCACACAATGAGCGCAGTCAACCATCATATATATATATATATATATATATATATATATATATATATATATATATATTATATATTGCTGGAATGTTGTGAGACTGTGACGCAACCCATTCATTCAAGTTGTGTAAGTGGAGCACACAGCAGGCTCAGTCCCGTTAATTTTTAGACGGACCTCATACATCGGTTTAGCCCTATCTCTCAATGGTGAAGAATCACTTTAAAAATTCTAGTGGTTGGATCCGGATCCGGATCTTCACCAAAATCGAATCAATTCATCGTGGTCACACACCCAACCTGTGCACCAAGTTTCATCCGAATCCGTCCACAACTTTTTGAGATATCCTGTATACAAACAAACAAACAGACAGAAAGGGGTGCAAACATAACCTCCTTCACCTTCGGTGGTAGAGGTAAAAAAAGCGTTGCAAGAAAATAACATGTACTCACTTTGTGGATGCCAGTAGAGATGGGTGTTAGCTACACACAGCTTCTGCGATTCATCTTCCACACTCTGAAAAACGCATACCTGCAGAGGAAACAAAGAGAAACGAGAAGAGCACTCGGTGGAGCGCATATCTCCGCCACGTAACGTCTGATCCACGAGAACATATCGGGCCCAATACATTTTTGAAATATCCTGCTATACAGTACTGTATCGTTTTTTGGCCCTGTCTCTCAATGGTGAAGAATCACTTTAAATATTAAATAATTTCCGGATCTTCACCAAAATCTAATCAGTTCGTCCTTGTCACACACCCAACCTGCCCACCAAATTTTATCCGGATCCGTCCACAACTTTGAGATATCCTGCACACAAACAAACAGACGACAGAGAGGGGTGAAAACATAACCTCCGTCCACCTTCGGTGACGGAGATAACAATAACAGAAAAATCAACAGCTTAAGTAAACACAATGGACGGAGGTTATGTTTCCATCCCTATCTGTCTGTTAGTCTGTGAGCAGGCTATCTCAAAAAGCTCTGGAGAGATTCAGACGAAACTCGGTGGACAGGTTTGTGTGTGTGCGATAAGGACGAATCGATTCGATTTTGGTTCAGGTCCGTATGCAGATCCAGCCGATCAGTGGGCCACAAAACGTAAAACTGTTCAGCCTGGCGGAGGTGTGCGCTCTCACTGATGTCGTTGTAGTTCATTCAGGGATCGCACACACCTTCGATCGAGGATCATCATTCGTAATCAAGAATCACGTTAATGAATGGAGACCAAAAAAAAATAAAAAATTCTGAGACTGCAATGGATGCAATGCATTAGAATGACAAAGATCAAGCTTTTCCACAGCAAGCTGATATGCCTGGTGTTGGCTTAACGGCTAAGGTGGCTGGCTTAAGATCTTAGGGTCTTGAGTTTGAGCCCCTGTCGGCCGTTGCAATAACACCGGGTGGGGTTGACTCACAACGGTGTTGCAAGGTCATTTAAATCCAATAAATTTGAAGGCCAAGAATCAAACACACCAAATGTTTACCTGGAGCACAGTGGAGAGATCGCAGATTAAGGAAAGAAGCTGAGGATGTGTGGAGAGGTACTCAAGGAATGGTGTATGCCGCGACTCATTCTTTAGTGCCTCCGCGTACACCACGTCGTGCTGGTCGATCAAACGTAACCGTGAAGTCTGGTAGAAGAGGGCCAAGCCCTCGTGTTGATTCTCTTTCTCACAGTATTTACCTGCCAAATAAAAATAAATAAATAACCTCCCTCCACCCCATTCTCCCTTCCATGCATCCATTTAAATGGGAAACCACACCATATAGCATGCAAATATGCAGGTAAGGGGGGTGGGGGGTCAGCTGGTCAGGCCTAACGTTCAATTAGGGTAGGAATTTGGAATTTGTTCAAGGTGCCGGGGATAGCTCGTCCACTCTTCGTGAAGGACACCGTGGCATTGGCACAGTCAACGAACTCATGCCGGGCAAATGGGATGCCAGTTTAACGTCAGTCCGAGGGAAGTCGATGAATCACCCTGCGTGTGAAACACCAGGATGATAGGTTACAGGTCGGCTGAGATTGAAACCGAGGCTAGACAGATTAGAGGTGAGTGTGCGTACCTCGAGGCCATCCTACCAGTCCCACACATAGAATCATACTAAAATACCGTACACACTGTGGTGTCTGTCTGTTTGTTAGTCTGCATGTCTGTAGCCGATGCATTTCGGTGTTACTTATCCAATCTCGACCAAACTTGCCAGGGAGATGAAGGGTCAGAAGACAAAGGTTGGAGTGACTTGGTTTGCCTCACAGCAAGAATTCCGAAGCTGGGGAAAACGCAAATTTTCCAAATAAATATGTACAACGTAGGACCGCTCCCGGTGGTGGTGGTGGGACAATATCACGAGTGATGCTTCGGAGCCCTTAAATGTATCACGAGTAAGAGGCCTTCGCCATATGTTCGCAGTTGGTTAGCCGATGTTGCTTTAGATTCGATGGCAAAAAATAATCCGGAGGGAGTCCATTTTACTGCCCTTTACCACGGTGGAAAAAAACGGCAGGTTATGGAGTCATTCCATCTGAAATCACCAAATTTAAGAAAATGTTCCAGTTGACCCCCTCAGATTTACTTTAAACTTTCATAAAATAGTTCCCATGTATCAAAATGAAGCTGTGTAAAATTTAGGTCCATAGATGCGGTCAACTCCGAGATATTGAGGGTTGAAAATGTGGTTGTGGCCCTATTTTTTATGGTCGTTGCGAGCATCACAAAATGAACGGCTACTTTTAAACTCCCACAACTTTTTAAATATTAATGCTGGAGCCTTGAAATTTTCAGAAATTATTCTTCTCCAACTGCTCTGTAAGAAACAAACATAAAACGGAGTATACCTCTATTAAATTTTATGACCTGATCAGTTGAAATCCAGAAAAAAAAATGTTGGTTTTGTATAAGACCCAACTTTGAGACCCCATATATTTTTATTGACCCATCCCAGATGCTTGAAATTTTTCAGGTAATAACTGTATGGTAGTAGTATTAAAATACATATTTACTTTTCTTAATCAGTCATATATATAATACAGTCATGATCCCTCAATTATAATTTCACCTGAATTCAGGTGAGGATTGATATCAAGGTATACCACTTCAAATTGTTCACCATTGGAAAGAAACATTCAAGTTTATAAAAGTGTCAAATATCAAAGTGGTATAATGTTTCTATCAATATTTTTTTAAATATTTGAATAAATGATGTTCTGCCAGTGCTGTGCGCGTTGTGTGGTGCTATTTAATGAACAGTTCTTTACATGTAGTACATGTATATTCAATGTACATACATATCATCTGCTATTAGGATACCATGAACACAATACTTTGAAATTTGAATTGTTAATTCTTTGTTTCTCATTTGTAAATAGCAAGAGCTTAACTCATCTGGCTGGGGCAAAAATAGAATCTAGGAATAGTGGCTGATCTGCTGATGTCAGCAGTGTATATAGTACATTTAAGGGAGGACATTTGTTGGGTTCCTTTGGTCCATGTGATGAAAGTTATTGTGCTCCCCTAACGTCAACTGGGAGGCCGGACAAGCTCGCACCTGACTTGGAAAAGCAGATCAAGGACCTATTCAAATCATTTACGTGAAATGTTTTATTACATTGTTTATTGCAGTATGTGATATATTTTTGTATTATTAATTTGAATCATAGAACTAATCATTCATGATTACCATGGTGCCCACACCATGCACACACTTCATGTATTCACGACTGTGTTAACAACGTTTTTTTTAAAAAATAGAAAATATATTTTAAAAAATATACCACTTTGATATTTGACACTTTTGTAAACTTAAATTGCTCTTTTCAATGGTGAACAATTTGAAGTGGTATACCTTGTCATATATTTGCAATCCTCACCTGAATTTCGGGGAAAATGAAAATTTTCCATTTTTGAGGGATCATGACTGTATTATATACGACCGATTAAGAAAAGTAAACATGTATTTTAATACTGCTACCATACAGTATTACCTGAAAAAATTTCAAGCTTCTGGGATGGGTCAATAAAAATATATGGGGTCTCAAAGTTGGTCTTCATACAAAACCAACATTTTTTTTCTGGATTTCAACTGATCAGGTCATAAAATTTAATAGAGGTATACTCAGTTTATGTTTGTTTCTTACAGAGCAGTTATAGAGAATAATACTCTTGAAAATTTCAAGGCTCTAGCATTAATATTTAAAAAGTTGTGGAGTTAAAAAGTAGCCGCTTCATTTTGTGATGCTTCGCAACGACCAAAAAATAGGGCACAACCACATTTTCAACCCTCAATATCTCGGAGTTGACCGCATCTATGGAACCTAAAATTTTTACGCAGCTTCATTTGATACCTGGGAACTATTTTTATGAAAGTTTAAGTAAAATCTGAGGGGGTCAACTGGGAACATTTTCTTAAATTTGGTGATTTCAGATGGAATGACTAACGTTATCACATGAACCCCTCGGTCATGATGTGCGGAACCCCTGGTTTTGTCCTTTGCATACCAATTCCTTGCAATTCATGTAAAAGTACACTCGTGTCGAGCAATGTCTCTGTCCAAGCTTCTCCGTTAACATACGTGACGAACAAACACGAAACCGAGATCCAGAGGCATTTCAAATAAACCGGGTTAGACTTCTCATGGATAACTTTAGTTTCTTAATCGGTAAGAAACAGGAAGAATATTTAAATGTTGAAGTCACAACACCCTTCAAGAAGAAAGAAAGGATATAATAAATAAATAAATAAATAATCTTGTGAATATTTTTCAAGTGTTTGCACGTTATTATTTTATGGTCGAACCATTGCACCTGGAGGCCCGAAATTTTGGGTGTAGGTACTTCAGAATATGGGCAAGGTTTTAAGCCGCCGCACGTTCACCTTGATGTCTGTTTTGACGCCACGAAGGGGTGCTATAAAGTGTCGATTGGGATGTGGGGTCAGGCAGTGCTGCCGCCAGCCTGCAGGGAACGGGTAACCATGAGGCCGATAGCTCCATTGCTTTTCAATGTCCAACACGTCCCCAAAACCACTGCCGGGAAAAGCTCACCCAGCCAGGCAGCACCGGGCATCCCAACCCCACAACCCCCCGGGCAGTGCCAGGTAGCCCCTGCTGGTATAATAATAATAATAATAATAATAACTAGAACTGCCACTTTATAACTGCTGGCAGTGATGACCGGGCTACCCGCACACGATGCCTTTGATACGATGCGAGACTTAAACGACGTGGTCGCAAATTTTGCGTCGACTGGATGAGCGGTTTCGTCGAGAAAACGATATTTAAGTGTGTTCTTGAATCCGACGTGGCTGCCGAACCGTTGTGACCTATCGATTAGAATTAACAAACTTATATTCACCGTCTCGTGTGCGATACGTCCGTGAAGTTTTCCCCTCGATCTGACCGCCGTCTGGAGAAGAAGATTTTGAAGGTTTTAGGGTAAATCGACGTGGCCGCCAAACCGTGTAGCCTATCGCATTAAAATTAACAAATTGTGAAAGGATGTCTGGGGAAAGTGTGCATGGAATTTTTGCATCGATCTGTCCAGCTGTTCTGGAGAAGAAGATTTAAAAAATTATTAATTTTCAATCCTAGATGGCTGACGAACCGTTGTGACCGATGACATCACAAATTTAATTCTTGCTTCAAACTGTTGTATTGGAACACATCTGTCAAGTTTAGTGTTAATCGGAAAAGGTGTGTTTTTTCTATCGCAAGATGGCCGCCACACAATGTGACTGTGTGACGTTCATAATTTTTAGCATGTCTTATTTAGCACTTCATTATTTACTCTTCTTCTTCAATTTTTACTCTTCTTCTTCTTCACTATTTACTCTTCTTCCTCTTTCATTTTTTTTACTCTTCTTCTTCATTTTTTATCTTCTTCTCATTACTTTACTCGTTCTTCATTTTCTTCATCTTCTTCTTCAATTTTCTCTTCATTTTAACTCTTCTTCTTCATTATTTACTCTTCTTCATTATTTACTCTTCTTCATTTCTTTACTCTTCTCTTCATTTTTCTTCTCTTCTTCTTCTTCATTTACTCTTCTTCTTCATATTTACTCTTCTTCTCTCTTCTTCTTCATTCTTCACCTTCTTCGTTTTCTTCTTTCTTCTTCACTTTTTTACTCTTATTCTTCATTTCTTCTTCTTACTTTCATTATTTACTCTCTTCATTTTCTCTTCTTCATATTTTTTCTCTTCTTCTTCATTATTTACTCTTCTTTACTTCTTCATTTTTTACTCCTTCTTCTTCATTATTTACTCTTCTTCTTCATTTTTTACTCTCTTCTTCTTCATCTTCATTCTTTTTAACTTTCTTCTTCGTTTTTACTCTTCTTACTTCATTTTTTACTCTTCTTCTTCTTCACTATTTACTCTTCTCTTCTTCATTTTTTACTCTTCTTCTTCATTATTTTTTACTCTTCTTCTTCATTATTTTTTACTCTTACTTCTCATTTTTTACTCTTCTTTTTCATTTTTTTCTCTTCTTCTTCATCATTTTTACTCTTCTTCTTCATTATTACTCATTTTTCCTCATTTTATATCTCTTCCTCTTCACTCTTCATTTATCCCTTCTCATTATATCTTTATCTCTATTCCTTTTCATATCTACCTCTTATTCCGTCATTCGATATTTTACATTCTTCTTTCCTTCTATCTTTACGTAATCACTTTTCTTCATCTACCTAATTCTTACTTCCTCAATATTAGTTATCTTGTTTTTCCCTACGATTCATGTACTTGCTCTTCTTGTATAATTACTCTCCTTGTCTCCTATACTTTGCCATAATTTACCTCTGTCTTCTTATTATTCACCTTCTGTCATCTCTCTCATCTTTTTCACTCTCTTATTATTGCCTTCGTCTTCTTTTACTTCTTCTCATTAGTTACCCATATGTCTTCTTCTATAGTTACTCTTCACCATTTTATCTATACTCTTCTCATTTTGTATCTTCTCTCATTATTACTCATTATCATCTCTTCATTACTCTTCTAAATTAAAATTAAGAGAGCTCGGGTTGTTCTTTCTTCTTCTTCTTCTTCTGGTGAAGACAGATCCTTTAGGACTCGACTCGTTCATATACAGGATCCGGATCTCCTTAAATACTAACACTTGTACACATCCTCGCATTGAGGGTGCCTTTTGAGAGCGTCTATCATGAACTTTTAAATATATTCGGACATTTGCTTTAAAGTTTCGAAAAGTTCACGTTACTAATTTAAAGATTATTCCATTTAATGTATTGTAATTTCGTAAATACACTATTTTCTTGTCATGAACGACGATCGTCCATGACGGGTCTCGCTATTGGCTCCGTCAAGGCATGTGACGAAATATCGGAAGTTGTTTTTTTTCTTCTTCTTCTTCTTCTTAAGTTCTTGTTCTTCTTCTGGTGAAGACAAAACCTTAATGACGCGGCTCTTGGACACATTTGCTTTGTTAACATATGTGCAGGCATGGGGCTAGATTATAGTAGCCAGTCTTGCTTCGATAGGTATGTGGTTCCAGAGAAAACATTATTTAATATATTCTTGAATCCAACATGGCCGCCAAACCACGTGACCTATCAATTAGAAATTAACAAAGTTATATTCACTACTCGTGTGCCTACTCCCAGACCTCGGCCTTTGATACAACATGAGAACATGAGATGACAAAAAAATTTATATTCTGCTTTCAACTGTGTAGTGGAACATGTCTGTGAAGTTTCGTGTTAACGAAAAGGTGCGTTTTTCTATCCAAGATGGCCGCCAAACTATGTGACTTGTGACGGCATAATTTCTAACATGTATTCAGACATCATAAGGGATGACAGTTGCAAATTTTTGCTTCGATAGGTTAAGCCGTTCCAGAGAAAACATTATTTAATATTTTTCTTAAATCAACATGGCCGCCAAACCATGGACTTGTACGTCATAATTTTTACCATGTATGCAGAATTGATGGAAGATGGCATTTGCAAATTCTCGCTTCCGATAGGTTAAGCGGTTCCATAGAAAACATTATTTAATATTTTCTTAAATCCAACATGGCTGCCAAACGATGTGACCTATCAATTAGAAATTAACAAACTTGGATTCCCTACTCATGTGCAATAGGTACGTGAAGTTTCCCCTTGATCAGATCAGCCGTTCTGGAGAAGAATATGTTTGAAGCTTTTAGGTAAATTCAAGATGGCCGCCAAACCATGTGACCGATCAAGAAGAAATTAACAAACTTGAGAGAGCACTCATGCGGATAAATGTGTAAAGTTTCGTCTCAATCTGTCTTGCCGTTCTGGAGAAGAAAGTTTTTAAAATTTATTCATTTCAATCCAAGATGGCTGCTGAACCGAACCATGTGACCTATAACATCATAATTTAAATTAAAACTGGTAAACCAGTAATCCCGGGCTTCAAGGCGTGCCTCCATTTTAACAAATTTCAACACTATCACACTGTCACATGATATGGGTTTTCCTAGTTAGAAAGTTAGTTCAAGTCTGCAATGGGGTCTCGCTACGGTGTCCCTCATGTTTTACAATGCAAGGATTGAAAAGCCCATAGCAATACATGATAAAGAAAGAAACTTCAAATTGACAAATCGAGGGCGGACAAATTTCAAGTCCCCAAAAAGTCAATAACTACACATTTGCATATTAATGTAAATGGCGATCTTGTAGAACTTTAAAATATCTTCCAGAATGTGTGGTCATTATATGTCTATCTTCTTTAGTTTTCATTTTGCGACATTTCAAAAATGGGTGATTTTCAGCTTTGGGGGCTCTGGGGCCGCACTGGGGTAAAATACAGACATAGTGTAAACATATTTTGAGTCCCCTCTTCAAGCCTATCAGAATCTGTCATTAAATTTTTTCAACTCTCATTTGCATATTGGCATATTTAATGAGGCGAATCGGCATCATTTTAATCATATAAATTATGCAACGATTTCGACCAAATTAACAACTTAACATTGCAATGGAACCCCGCAAATATGTGCAAAAGCTTGAGGCTGTCGGATTATCCCTTCTGGAGAAGAAGATGTTTTTAGTTTTAGAGAAAATCCAATATGGCCGCCATACCACGTGACCTACGTCATCAAAATTTTCAACGTATAAACATCAAGTGGAGACTTATTACGGTGTTAAGTTTCATTGAATTTCATCAAAGCATTGTTTTCATTTAACGACATTTCAAAAATGGGTGGTTTTCAACTTTGGGGGTTCTGCGGCCTCACTGGGTCAAACACAGACATGGTTAAAACATATTTGGAGTCCCCTGCTTATGTCCTATCTAAATCTGTCATTAAATTTTTTCAACTCTCATTTGCATATTTTGCATATTTAATGAGGCGAACCGCATCATTTAAAATAGTATAATTAAATAGCGATTTTGACCAAATTAACAACTTAACATTGCCATGGATCATCGGACATGTGTGCAAAAGATTAAGGCTGTTGAGTTAACCCTTCTGGAGAAGAAGATGTTTTAGGTTTTATAAAAATCCAATATGGCCGCCACACCACGTGACCTACGTCATCAAAATTTTCAAAGTATAAACTTCAGGTGGAACCTATTAAACGGATAAGTTTCATTAAATTTCATCGAAGCGTTGTTTTCATTTTATGACATTTCAAAAATGGGTGATTTTCAGCTTTGGGGGGCTCTGGGGCCTCACTGGGTAAAACACAGACATAGTATAAACATATTGGAGTCCCTGTTTATGTTATATCTAAATCTGTCATTAAAATTTTTCAACTCTCATTTGCATATTTTGCATATTTAATGAGGCGAATCGGCATCATTTTAAATCATATAAATTAAATAACGATTTCGACCAAATTAACAACTTAACATTCTCATGGAACGCAGCAAAGGTGTGCGAAAGTTTGAGGCTGTTGGATTATCCCTTCTGGAGAAGAAGATGTTTTAGGTTTGGAGAAAATCCAATATGGCGCCATACCACGTGACCTATCAATTAGAAATTAACAAAGTTATATTCACTACTCGTGTGCACTCACCAGACCTCGGCCTTTGATACAACATGAGATACATGAGATGACAAAAAAATTATATTCTTCTTTCAACTATGTAGTGGAACATGTCTGTGAAGTTTCGTTTAATCGAAAAGGTGCGTTTTTCTATCCAAGATGGTCGCCAAACGATGTGACTTGTGATGTCTATAATTTCTACCATGTATGCAGACACCATGGGGGATGACATGCATATTTTCGCTTCGATAGGTTAAGCCGTTCCAGAGAAAACTTTATTTAATATTTTTCTTAAATCCAACATGGCCGCCAAACCATGTGCCTTGTGACGTAATGATTTTTACCATCTATGCAGAATTGATGGACGATGGCATTTGCAAATTTTCGCATCGATAGGTTAAGCGGTTCCAGAGAAAACATTATTTAATATTTTTCTTAAATCCAACATGGCTGCCAAACGATGTGACCTATCAATTAGAAATTAACAAACTTGCATTCACTACTCATGTGCAATAGGTATGTGAAGTTTCCCCTTGATCAGATCAGCCGTTCTGGAGAAGAAGATGTTTGAAGGTTTAGGGTAAATTCAACATGGCCGCCAAACCGTATGAGCGATCAATAAGAAATTAACAAACTTGATAAAGGACCTCATGGGAATGTGTGTGTAAAGTTTCGCCTCAATCTGTTTAGCCGTTCTGGAGAAGAAGATTTTTAAAATTTATTAATTTTCAATCCAAGATGGCTGACGAACCATATGACTTATGACATCATAAGTTTACATCCTGCCTCCTATCCCGTAGTGGAATACGTGTGTGAAGTTTCGTGTTAATCGGAATAGATGCGTTTTTCCCTCCAAGATGGCCGCCAACCCTGTGACTTGTGACGTCATAATTTTTACTATGAATGCAGACATCATGGAGGATGATAGTTGCAAATTTTCGCTTCGACAGGTTATGTGATTCCAGAGAAAACTTATTTAATATTTTTCATGAATCCAACATGGCTGTCAAACCATGTGACCTATCAATTAGAAATTAACAAACTTATATTCCCTACTCGTGGGCAATAGGTATGTGAAGTTTCCCCTTGATCTAACGAGCCGTTCTGGAGAAGAAGATGTTTGAAGGTTTTGGGTAAATTCAAGATGGCCGCCAAACCGTATGACCGATCAATAAGAAATTAACAAACTTGACAAAGGACATCATGGGAATGTGTGTGTATAGTTTCGCCTCAATCTGTTTAGCCGTTCTGGGAGAAGAGATTTTTTTTTAAAAAAATTCCCAAAACAAGATGGCTGCCGAACCAAGTGACCTATGACGTCATAATATATTTTTTCTACGGTCAATTGTTGTGCAGATGAGGCTCAAGAAATTTCAGATTTTTCCGATGCAGCGTTGTACCTAACGAATTTTGACCGGCACACCTCTTGACCGATGACCTCATGAAAAATCACCCCTGTTCCGCTTGAGGAGCTTATTCAAATGTATGAAGTGAAAAAATTTTCCATCGCACCGTTTCAGAGATACAGTGGTCCAAAGTTTTTCGGTTTTTTCAAGATGGCGCCCGTACCACGTGACCTATGACGTCACAATTACCAATTAAGTTTCTATCAAAAAAGATACATACTATGGTGAAAATTTCGTGTCGATCGGACTTACCGTTCCTGAGAAAATGATTTTTAAAGCGAAAGAACCCGCAAATTGCCGGCGGAAAAGAATAAATAATAAAGAATAAATAATAAATAATAATGAAATAAACAGAAGAAAAACAATAGGGTTCCCTGTCAGAATGACAGGGTACCCTAATAATTTGAGCTCCCTGATAAGTAACTTCAATGCAGGAGACCATTAAGCCCATGAAGCATGTGCAATGGTTGTTCGTCCGTGCTCTATCCATATATAAATGCTGAGCGTCAAACAAGGAAGCAGCATGTACCATTTCTAAAGTCTTTGGTATGACTCGGGGTTCCAACTACCGACCTCAGACAGACTTAGAACGGACGGTCTAACAACTGGTAAGTATATACACCTGTATAATAAAAAGGGTCAAAGTACACCTGGAAAAACAAAAAAAACATGAAAGAAAATGTGCTACCGTAGGAAATTAAGCCTTCACCCTCAAACGATGGATTTTATCAAATGAAAGCTTCGAAGAGTACGCTCACAATTTGTCTGCCGACACACATTAACACAATATTTCACAAAAAGCTACTATTCCATTACACCTTACCCTCAAATCCTAATCTCTGGAGAACTGGTGTTAATCTTTCAAACACACGGTTGTCAACTTCTTGTAGACATATGATGTCACCATTGTAGCCCTTGAGCTCTTTCTGAAGCAGCTGCTGCCGGTATCCCAGGTCCATCGCATATGGTGGGCAGTATGGGAACAGCACTGTGCGTGCAAGCTCTGTTTGGGCATACGTGTCGGCGAGGATGTTGTAAGAAATGACTCGCAGTGTTCCAAGTGCCGTCTTGTCTGTCGTGAAGCGGTGTCTTGAATCAAACGTGCAACGGCCAGGGGATGCTTCCACCGGAGTCGTTTCTTTTTCTTGTGATTCACCAAGTCTAGCTAGACAAAGGGTAATCGATATTTGGTATGGATTCATACACTTTGTACATGGTGTTACATTCAAACGGGTTAGGAAAATCGATAGGAACAAAAAGAACATGCAGGTCAAACCTCGTGCCATCACCGGGAGTCACCCTGAACCGTAGCTTGTGTCCAACGTGTTGGACGGACGGCGTGAAGAACTCAGCATTTCCCACCAGCTGCCACGTCCTCTCCTCGTGCTCCACGGCCTTTACCTCGTCCGCATCGACAAACCACTCATACAATATGTGTGCTCGGTCGACGAATTCAAAGTGAGCAACAGGGAACACAGGGAAGCCAAACATGATGACAGAAGGCAGAGACAGGGAGATGATGGAGGGTGGGTTGCGTTCGACTTGGTAGCAATTTGAACCGATCTCCAGTGTGGCCCCTTCACGCCATGCCTCAGAATTGATCAACTCTGGGTCCATTGCTTCCCCAGCAAAGCTCAGATGCACTTTAACAGTCTCACATTCTGCATCGGCATCATCCTGTGAGAGAGCAAAATTTCCAGGATGTAAATTCCACTCCCCACATCCCCCCCACCCCCAACCCAACAAATATATATTAAATGTAAATAATCAGTAAGGTATTTCATTGGGCTACATAAATCAAATGCAACATTTAGTATCAGTACATGTACAGTGTTGTTTCTTGTGCAAGGAAATAATTATTACCTCTGCCACCGAGGGTGGATGGAGGTGATGTTTTCACCCCTGTCTGTGTCTGTGTTTGTGAACAAAGTATCTCAAAAAGTTGTGGATGGATTCAGACAAAATGTGGTGGGGAGCTTGGGTATGTGACAAAGACGAAATTATTAGATTTTGGTGACGATCCGAATCCGGATCGTGATCCGAGAATTTTTAAAGTGATTCTTCACCGTTGAGAGATAGGGCCAAAAACAACACATAGCAGGATATCTCAAAGTTGTTGACGGATTCGGACGAAACTTGGTGGGCAGGTTGGGTATTTAATAAGGAAGAATTGATTCCATTTTGCTGACGATCCAACTCTGGATCTGAATCCGAGAATTTTTCAAGGGTTTTTTTTCACCATTGAGTGATAGCATGAAAACAATATGTAGCACGACCAGCAGAGCCGACCCGTTACTTCGTTGATGGACAAATTAGTCACGTTTGCCAAAATTTTTGGGCGAGGAGAAAAAGGAAAGGAAGACAAATTTACCCATGCATAGAGCGCTTTAACACCTACTCCCCAGCCCCCCCACCCTACGCTCGCTCCACCACATCTTTGCCCCCTGTCCGTCATCCTGATGTCTCTTCCCCTCCGTCGTTTTATTTTTTTTGGGGGGGAGGGGGTGAGTGCGTGGATCGAAGTCGGTCTCCGTCACCATGCACCAAAGCCCCGACGAACCCTTTCGGGCCTTTGCCGCCAAAGTCCGTGGTAAAGCGGAAACTTGTGGTTTTAGTGCATCAGATAAATGCGCATGCGGGAAAATAAATCTCGTGAATTACACCGATGAGACTATTCGCGATGTTCTTCTGGCGGAGACAGCTGACCTCGACATCCACCACGAGGCTTCAGCGTCGAGGGCATTCAGCTGAAGTCAGTTAACGACGTCATCGGATTCGTCGAAGGTAGAGAAATGGCCAGAAACGCCCTTCCGTCTCCAAGCAACTCGGCTATATCCTCGTTCAAGCGCGCCAACACCCTCAGACCCGACACGGCTATGGACGTGCGACGCCCAACGCCGACTCATCTACCACCTCC
>CM068954.1:189040323-189060447 GCA_035128595.1 Eptatretus atami | reverse complement strand
AAGAGAGGAGATGTCGAAACCACGGAATACATGGAAGACCGTAACGGACGCCTGGAATGGCTACCATTCCGCCCCTCTTCGCGAATCCGACCGTCACTTGACGACGTTCATCACTCCGTTCGGCAGATGGCACTACTGTTGAGCTCCACAGGTTTTCTCGCTTCGGGAGATGGCTACAACCGCCGCTTCGACGCAATCTTGTCCGACTTCGGGCACAAGGAGAGGTGCGTTGACGACACCACCCACTACGACGAGGACTTGGAGTCTCACTGGTGGCGGACTACACGACTTTCTGAAGACTGTCGGTGACGCAGGCGTGGTATTGAATCCGGACAAGTACCAGTTTACGCAGCGGGAGGTGGAGTTCGCCGGCTTCCGCATCACCTCCATCGAACCTCTGGCTAAGTTCCTAGACACCATCAGGACTTTCCGACGCCCAACTCCACCACAGACATTCGCAGCTGGTTCGGCTTGGTGAACCAGGTGAGCAACTATGCACAGCTGAGGGACATAATGGCCATATTCAAGCCATTCCTCAGTCACGAAGTACAAGTTTTCTGGACCCTGTATTGACGAGGCGTTTCAGGCCTCGGAGTTGCATCTCATCTCAGCGATCACAGGAGGAATGAGAATCTTCGACATGGCAAAGAAGACCTGCCTCAGGCCTGATTGGTCGACAAACGGCATCGGATACTTCTTGCTCCAGAAACATTGCGGATGCCACTCGGAAGCACCGGACTGCTGCCCGGGTGGGTGGCGCATCATTCTCGCCGGCTCTCGCTTCCTCTCCGGCGCCGAGTCGGGATATGCACCGATTGAAGGGGAAGCACTTGCCGTCGCATGGGGTCTGGAACAAACCCGTTTCTTCACGCAGGGTTGCGACAACTTGCTACTCGTGACGGACCACAAACCGTTGGTCAAGATTTTTGGTGATCGCACCTTGGTGAGGTTACAAACACCAGACTCTTTCGGCTGAAGCAGCGCACCTTGCCTTGGTGCTTCTCCATACACATGCCTGGGAGGTCCAATTTGGCCGCCGACGCGACGTCTCACCATCCTTCGCCATCAATTGCAGTAAGCTCCCTGGCCGTCGTCGATCAAATGGAACATGCGCTCACCGCTGCGATCCGGCGCGAAGCCACCGAGATTTCGGTGCTACCATGGTCTCGAATCGTCGAAGAAACCCAGAACGACGCCAACATGCGTGCCCGGTCCAAACGGTCGCGAACGGCTTCTCAGTAACTGACAAAGACTTGCCTCATGCTTCCCCCTTCTGGCAGTACCATGACGGCTCTACATCTCAGATGTGCTGTCCTTTTTGAGGATCGAGTCGTTGCTCCGCCCTCGCTCCGCCATGCTGTTTTGGACAACCTCCACGCTGCTCACCAAGGGACTCATCTATGGAGCTCCGCGCACGTGCCATCGTCTTCTGGCCGGGAATCACCGCGGACATTCACACGATACGCGCAGCATGCGCAGACTGCAACCGCAATGTGCCGTCACAGCCTCCTCTTCCTGCAGCATCAATGGTGCCTCCATCGACTCCTTTCGAATCTGTCTACGCTGACTATTTCGATTTTGCAGGACACCATTACTTGGTTGTCGGTGACCGCTTGTCGGGTTAGTCAGAAGTATTCGCGTGTCCTCCTGGTTCCTTGCATGCAGGTTCCGCGGGCCTCATCGGGTGCCTCTGCTCACTATTCGCCATTTGGCGTACCGGAAGAACTCTCCAGCGACGACGGCCGGAGTTCACGGCCGGTGTTACCCGTGACTTTCTCATTAGATGGGGCGTCAAGCATCGCATCTCATCCTCATACCACCCTCAATCGAACGGCAGAGCAGAGGTTGCAGTTAAAACTACCAAGCGGCTTCTGAGATCCAACGTCGGTCCACCGGAATGCTCGACAACGACCGCTTCCTGCGATCCCTCCTTCAACTAAGAAACACGCCGACCCGACTGCGACATTTCGCCCGCCCAAATCATCTACGGGAAGCCGCTGCGAGACTCGCGCTTTTTTGTGAACCAACTGGATAAGTTTTCCAACCCCAAAATCAGGCCTACATGACAGGAAGCCTCGAAATGAGAGTCGTCGCTTCGCACACGCTACGCTCGGTCGCAGGAGTCTCTGAACAGCCACGCTCACCTGCGCTCCCTCTTCATGCCGGAGACAGATGCTTCGTGCAAAATGGTGCGGGAAATCATCACAAGCGATGGGACAGAACTGGCACGGTCACCGAGGTATTGGATCACGACAATACTGCGTCAAGATTGAGTCAACTGCGTCAACTGCGTCAAATACTGCGTCAACAATACTGCGTCAAGCGCACGCGCTGTAAAAAAAAAAACTTCAAAAAATTTGAAGTCACAGCTGGCTGAAGTTCTTGAAGCGCAGTGAACATCCCAGACAGAGAACCAAGGGGATGCAGTCATCATTGATGGCTCAGCACTTATCAATGCCCTACCTCCACGCACTTCAAACATATTTGATGACTATGCTAAAGAAGACATCATCCAAAGGTGGAATCCAATGGTGCCAGGTACGAGAGGTGGATGAAGTGTTTGATGTGTACAAGAAGTCAAGTCTGAAGTCCGAGGCAAGGTCGAAAAGGGGGCAAGGAATCAGAAGAAGTGTGACAGGAACCAGTAAGACCCCAAGTAACTGGAGAGCTTTCTTCGAGATGACAGCAACAAGACTGAGCTGTTTCATTTCCTTGCGGAAAAGATGTGTGAAGCACGGACGACAAGCACAGTCATTGTCACAAAAGGAGAAGATGCCATTAGCAACACAAGGAAGTCACTGGATGCTGTGTCTCCATGTTGTCATGAAGAAGCTGACACTCAAATATTTGTACACGCCAGGGATGCAACGACGGATGGTAGCAAGTCCATTATCATTAAGGCTAATGACACGGACGTATCAGTCATAGCAATATCTGTACTGCCATCCTTACAGGAACTAGGTCTTGAGAACATGTGATTGCCTTTGGCCAAGGAGCCAAGGTGTGATGGATTCCAGTCCATGAGGTAGTTTCTGCAATAGGGCCTGAGAAAGCTAGCGGGATCCCATACTTCCATGCGTTCACTGGATGTGACATCGTGTCTGCCTTCCGTGGTAAAGGCCCTGTCGCACCTTGACGATTTAGCCAGCGTATGCCGAAGTATGAAAAATTTGTTAAAACGCTGGCACACGTCGAATACGTTATGGGTAAGTTTTGTATACATTAACAGCACGCTGGCATACGTCGTAGTACGCCGAGCTCGTCGACAAATTTTAACATCCTTGAAATTTTCGACATATGCCAGCGTATGACTCACACGTTCCGCATACGCTGGCCATAAGTTGTAGGCACGTTACGCGATCGTTGACACACGTTACTTGTAAGTTACTCATAAGTCGAAACACGTCGAGGTAATGTTTAGCGTACCCGAAACTTATTTCTAACCTATGAGTAACGTGTTGTAGGCACGTTACGCGATTGTTGACACACGTTACTCATAAGTCGAAACACGTCGAGGTAATGTTTAGCGTCAGTGTTAGACTCCCTGTTTTTTTTTTTGTTTTTTTTCTTCGGTATGACGGTGATGTTGACACTTCGATTTCTAGTGCGGTTATAATATAATATAATTAATAGGCTGCCGCTCAACGATTTAAATCATAACCGCACTAGAAATCGAAGTGTCAACATCACCAATCATGCCGAAGAAAAAAATAAATAAAATAAACCAGGGAGTCTGGAACACTGACGCTAAACATTACCTCGACGTGTTTGGACTTATGAGTAACTTACAAGTAACGTGTGTCGACGTGTGTCAACGATCGCGTAACGTGCCTACAACTTATGCCAGCGTATGCAGAACGTGTGTCATACGCTGGCATACGTCGAAAAATTTCAAGCATGTTAAAATTTGTCGACGTACTCGGCGAGCTATGACGTATGCCAGCGTGCTCTTAACGTATACAAAACTTACCCATAACGTATTCGACAAATTTTTCATACGTTGGCATACGCTGGCTAAAACGTCAAGGTGTGACACGCGGCTTGACACTTCGATGTCTCGTGCGGTTATGATTTGAATCGTCGAGCCACAGCCTTTTAATAGGCTACGCCACGTGATCGTCGGCGATACGCTGCCGCGCGCTATGCATAAGTTAGACTATCGTTGGGCATAGGTTGTGAACGCCGACAACACGCTCAGCATTCGTTGATACAAGTTATCTATATGTTATCGAAACGTCTGTGTACGTTACTAATACGTTATGCATACATCCAACTCGTTATGAATACGTCCAAAACTGGAAAAAAAACATCAATAGTTCAGCGTACGCCAGTGTTTTACATACATTTTGATACCTTGCCATACGCTGGCTAAAACGTCAAGGTGTGACAGGGCCTTTAAGGGAAGAAAACTGCATGGCAGACTTGGAACGTCTTTGATGATGTTTCTGAAACATTCACCAATCTCAGCCAGCATCCAACATTGATTCGTGATCTTGACTTTTTTAAGTTTTTTGTTTTCGTTTTCAAATTTTTCAAATTTTTTTTTTTCAAATGGCCAATCAGGCAGATTTGATTAGAATCCCCTGGAGAACAAATGTGCCAAATTTGATGCTTGTATCATCATTTGCACGATTCCTCTCAAAAATTGCTGTTATCTGCCCCCCTATTTCCCCTTTTGGTTGCAGATAAAACGCCATCATCATTGTCAATAAAATATTCTACTTGACAAAAAAAAAAAAGAGTTCTTCTTCAGTAATTATAGCTCATCTTCGAATTTGAAGACGACTTCGAATTCCACGTGTTAACGAACAAACACTTCACCTTGACGTCACAGCCACTCAACGCCGGTTTATTCATTCCTGATGTGCGAGCCACAGCAGCAGCTCCCCCCACCACGTCGGTCTCCATTTCCTGGCTCGTGCTCGTACTCTTCTTCTTCTTACTATTCTTCTTCTTCTTCTTCCCCCCTTCCAAGATGGCGATTGCGCTCTGGGTGATCCGGCGCAGAGCGCAGCCTAACGGTTCCTCTTGATTGCGAAGTAACTGTTTGCGCTTTCCTTCGAAAACGAAGCTCAGCGTCATTTTGGACTCGCCGGGCACACAGCGCACCGACATCCGGCCATCCGAGTCCACCGGCATCCGTGACTTATTAATCACCTCAGAGCAGCTAAACCTCCTGACTGCCCGACTTGAGGCGACGACGGCCACCAGTAAAGAACGCGCCAACATCCAAAAAAACAAAAAACGCGCCAATGGCTTCCCTCAAACTCCCAGCGGGTGTTCTTTACCGGAAACGTCGACTTCTTCCTCAGCGTTGATCTTCAAAAAAAACATTTCTACTTATTCTTCTTTTCAAATGTGCCGCACACCTTTCGGTTCCACTTAAAATAATTTGCTAGCGCACGATGAGAGAAAGAGAGATCAGCCTCAGTGAATTAAAAGGTCAACAACACACCGCCCTAAATTATGGGTGTGGTAATAAATATGTCTCGTGTAGGATGAAACAAAATACAAGCAATTAAAACTTCTGTGGATATTTGGTAATCACACATTATCACCGGCATCGAGGTAATAAAATACTGAAACACGAAGGGAGAAATGCGTTATAATGAAAAGGTGGGATTTCGGCCTCACTCGGAGAAACACTGGAATACATCACAAATATCTTGTGCTCTAAGGTCGGACGTTTTTACCTTTTTGAGAACTGTAATATACAGAAACAGCTCCTGGAATATATACATACCCAATTGTACGGGAAAATTGCGGAGGCAGTCGATGTTTGAATATAATCAAGATATAGTCATCGAATATAGTCATGCCACGAGCAATGACAGGACCGGGGACCGCAATCTTAAGAATAAAGAGTTACGAAACAATAAAGCAATATAATTTAAAAAAAAATTTTTTTTCTTTAAATAGCACATTCGCGAAGTTCTTGAAGACTATCGAGCTCCGCTACCGACCAACCAACGAATCAACGTCTCATTCACCGCTTAAAATCACGAACGCTCACTCGTATCGCAAATGATGATGAAATTGAAAAGCTATTGCTGACGCGCTGTTACTGCATATGCGAAATAATAATAATGATAGTAATAGTAATTAAAAATAAAAAAAACTGCATCATAATCATTACCCTCCTCTTCATCATATAATTAAATATTAATATTGTTACGTCCGCCAACCTCGCACACTCAGAGCGGACGCTGCTAACCATTACACCGCCATGGCCGATTAACATTGATTGACGTGTTCTTCGCCTTTAGCTTCGCCTGGGTTTGAATCCCGACCATTCACTCCTCTCCCTCTTTGTATGTTTTTTTTGCCCCAACACACACAGGGTGCGCCACGACCGTCGAATCCCAGATTACCCGAGTTCCGGGTGTTTACAAAGTCCGTACCGCAGCTTGGTTTTTGTCGTGCGGCACCGAACGCGCGTTCCTGTGCCGTTTGAACAGATGGACGATGATGGAAACGATATCCTGACTTTCGACAGTTTGGTTTTACTGTTGTCATACCTTCCTGTGAGCGATTTGTTAAACGCATCGCTCGTGAAAAAGGTACAGTTACTGATCGTTTATCCTCACTATAATATTTATCAACGTGTGTGTGTGTGGTGCTCGTGTTCCCCTCCCGACGTTTTACAGTACAGTGAGGTGTTTTGAATTATAAGCAGTCGGTATGTTGTTACTTGCGCCACGTCACAGGTCTGTCCGCACGAGTTCCGTATTATTGTTGTTTTTTTGTTTTTTTTTGAAATTGCACCCATTGGTCGAACAGCTGCCTGACCACACCACATGGTTGCTTGACTCCGCCCACCATGCCAACCAGACAAAATGATATGGCCGCCATATTGGTTTTTCTGGTGTGTCTGTCCACAGGCCTGAGGCCTCTCTAATATCACGATGAGGGACCCCCAAAAAATGTAACCATATGTCGATAAAACTTAATATGGAATAGGCAAAGCCTAGAAGCGAACGTAGAATTCTTCTTACATTCGCTTCTTAAATATATCAAATTAAACAGTCTTTTTCTATGAAAAAATTAATATTACCTCAACATTACCTTCACAACAACAACTACACGCCTAGAACAGGATCTCATCTAAAAAAAATAATATTACTCAACATTACCTTCACAACAACTACACCACCTAGAACAGGATCTCATCTAAAAAATAAATATTACCTCAACATTACCTTCACAACGACAACTACACCGCCTAGAACAGGATCTCATCTAAAAAATTAATATTACCTCAACATTACCTTCACAACAACTACACACCGCCTAGAACAGGACTCATCTAAAAATAATATTACCTCAACATTACCTCACAACGACAACTACACCGCCTAGAACAGGATCTCATCTGAAAAAATAATATTACCTCAACATTACTTCACAACAACTACACCGCCTAGAACAGGATTTCATCTAAAAAATAAATATTACCTCAACATTACCTTCACAACAACAACTACACACCTAGAACAGGATCTCATCTAAAAAATTAATACTAGAAGCGAACGTAGAATTCTTCTTACATTCGCTTCTGACTTTACCTATAACTTGTTCACAACTGTATACGCAATTTCCGGTTACTTCGGCCTGGATTCGGATCAGCGATCAAATAATGTAAATCACGATTAAAAATTATTTTTTGATGATGCGGAAGATATCTTTTTTAAATCAGTGGAGGAAATATACACCATGTCTGATATTATTTGGGTCTTTCATGTCTCCGACGATGCCTTTATCTCCCGCATGCATCATTCCCATGACAAAAACCGGAAACAAAAAAAACCAGAAACAAAACAAAAACGGAAGCAAAAGGGTCATAGGCAACGACACGGATTCACAATTGGCAGGGTATTGTGTTGTTTTTGTTGTTTCCTATTCTCTCATGTGCACGCGTTAGTAATATTCATAAGATAGAAATAAAACCCAATCGTGTTTATACACCGCACAGCGTTTAAAAACAACCGGAAGCAAAAGGTCATACTAACGACACGGATTCCAAATAGCCAGGGTATTGTGTTGTTGTTGTTGTTTCCTATTCTCTCACGTGCACACGTTAAGTATGAAGCTCACTGCGTTCGCTATTATTAGTAAGGTTTAATGAAGCCCATCAGTAAGCACGGTATGCACCTCCCCCAAAAAACAAGCCCAAATGAGCTAAGATCCTCGTCCTCTAATGATGACGTCATAAAAACGAATATGACGCCATGTGATGTATCAGGTTTGCGATAAATTATCTGTGCTAATGCCCGGCTTGATTCCCGCAACAAAATTCAAACGCTTGCCAGTTTCGAAGATAATGGTATAGCGATTTCATTAGCGGAGATATTATGACGTCAACTTTTTTCTAGGAAGAATTTCCAAATCGAAGATGGTTCTGCCTGCGCGTGGGCTTTTGCATATACTGGCAAGTTTCACGAAGATCCGATGAAAACTCTGGTTGTGAAACAAAAAATGTCAAAAAATAGGAATGACGTCACAAAAATGGTATGACGTCATAGTGATGTATCATATTGCGGTAATTCATCTCTGCTAATGCCCTGTTCGATTCCGCAAACAGAATTCAAAAAGCTTGCCTAGTTTCGGAGATAATTTTTTAGGCGATTTCCATTAGCGGAGATATTTTGACGTCATAACTTTTTTTCTGGAGGAATTTTCAAAATCGGAGATCGTTACTGTCTGCAGAGGTATTTTTACATATATAGCCAAGTTTCAGGAAGTTTCGATGAAAACTGTAGGCTGTGAAACAAAAAAGTTCACAAGAAGAGATGAAGAACAACAACGTGAGTAAGACTTCGAGATCCTCCACGAGGATCTAAAAAACATTACGTCATTTTGAACGGCTCAATATTGGGGTTAAACATTCCTGCCCGTGTGACGAATGGCTCGTTCTGATATAACTGTGGCAGAGGTGACATGAATGAGAGGTGTTGAGTTGGTTAATCTTTTCAGAGTGTTTTAGAACGTATTTCCCCTAAGATATATACTATATATATATATATATCTATATATTATATATTTTATCGGCTGTGAAATTCGCAAAGCACCATATAGGTCCTTAGATCAGTTATGTCGATAAGTCTGTGTTCAGATAGATTTCCCCACCGATGTCTAAGGTAATTATTCGTGTGATCAGGGCTGTGATCTTTGAGTTAGCCGTTATTCTTTTGCTATCGTTATTTTGGACCAACCGCTTCACAACAACCACCTCCACCACAACATCGCTCTCATCAACCGCTTCACAACAACCACCTCCACCACCATTGCTCTCATCAACCGCTTCACAACAACCACCTCCACCACCAACATCGCTCTCACAACCGCCTTACGCAACCTCTACCAACACCTTCTCCACAATGCCAACCAAACACCTTCTTCACAACGCCAACCACAGCCACCATCTCCTAAACCACATCTCCCCCAATAACCAACAACGAACAATCGCTTCACCTTCAACTCCGCAAACGCCGCCATCTTGCGCCGACCACGGCGAGATCGCTGCAAACAGACGCGGGGTTTCCTCGTTGTGCAGGGCGGTGATCTCCACAACGTCCGCTCTCCTTGTGGGCGCCAGCGACGGTGATTTCAAACACGTCCACTCGCTCCGAGCTTCGCCTCGGAATTCGGATCAGAGATCAAGAGGGGCGGAGCCAGTGGGGGTCAGAGGTGAAGAGCGGAGATCAAACCTCGCCTCACGAACCTATAAAAAAGCGCGCAGAGCGCCAAGCTCGCAGTCGAGTTCAGTCGGTCGGGTTTGGAGTGGTGTGAAGAGCAAGGTTCGAGTCCAGTGGAGGTCTGGGTTCGCCGAGGAGACGGGAGCTGAGAGCGGGAAGCCTGCCGTGCCGCGCAGAACTGCGCGTTCGTGTGCGGGACGTGGGAGAGCCGAGAGAGGTCGCCAGCAGCATCGAACGGTCCGAGGTGATAGGCTTCGGACAGTCCCGAGCGGCGCGCTGAGGGACCGGCGACTCAAAGAGAGCATCAACAACTCTAAGAGAGCAAAAGACCCGTTCATTCCTCTGAGGTCCGTGGCCGTGTGCCAACTAGCAATACCGTCGCCAGACGAGGCCTGGCGAACGCGACTCACGCCAGCTGTCGTGAGGACGGGACGTCGCGGGTCCCCCAGAGGGAACCTCGAAGGTGAACGGTAACCAGCCCGGAGCCTCGCGGAGCTTCTGCGGTCATCACACTCGTGAAATAGACCAAGAGGTCCAGTCTACCCTCGTCTTTCCTGGGTTTTCTTTGTTTCTGATGACGTTGTGGCGGTCATGTCCGTAGAGTACCTGTTAGTGTGTACATAAGTACGAGGTAGTAGCTCTTTTGCATTGCTCGTGTGTTGTCCCTTACATGTTTCAATATTGCATGCGTCGCGCTCTCCTTGATTGCATACATACTGCATGATTGCCATGGCTGCATTGATTGACGTGCATCCCTGCATAATGTGTCTTGTGAAATAAATGTGCTTGTTCAAATGTTGACCCGTTCGTTGCGTCCTTTCCCTAATTGAACTGCCATATTGCACTCGGAATATAGTTGGTTGTTAAATAACCGATAATAGAATCGGTCACAACGGGGCTGCGCGATAAATACCCCGCTCGGTTATCCCAAAACGAAGCGAGCTGCTTAAACCGCTCGTTTCCAAGCGGCCCCGTTGAGGTACAGTCTCTCGGTAGTCTGCCTGCGCGATTAATTCGGTATATCGACAATTCGGCGATTGACCCTGTAGCGCGGGTAGAATGTTGACTAGGCTGTGGTGTGCTTAAAAACACACCCGTAGCGGGATTTCGGTGTTTGATCCGGAAGGCTGCGACTAGATTCTCTATTCGGTCGGCGAGAGTGGCCGCCATTGGCAAGAAGCGGTCGTCCGCACACCGACGGGCAGAAATCAACAACAATATAATCACACACACAGACAATCTTATCTATCTAATATTATTCATTCATTTAGGACCATAGATGGGACAGACACTGCTCTATCTAATATTATTCATTCATTTAGGACCATGGATGGGACAGACATGCTCTATCTAATATTATTCATTCATTTAGGACCATGAGATGGGACAGACACTGCTCTATCTAATATTATTCATTCATTTAGGACCATGGATGGGACAGACACTGCTCTATCTAATATTATTCATTCATTTAGGACCATGATGGGACAGACACTGCTCTATCTAATATTATTCATTCATTTAGGACCATGGATTGGGACAACACTGCTCTATCTAATATTATTCATTCATTTAGGACCATGGATGGGACAGACACTGCTCTATCTAATTTATTCACATGGGAACACAGGACAGCCACAGCTCTATCTAATATTATTCATTATTTAGGACCATGGATTGGACAGACACTGCTCTATCTAATATTATTCATTCATTTAGGACCATGGATGGGACAGACACTGCTCTATCTAATATTATTCACATGGGAACACAGAAAGCCACAGCTCTATCTAATATTATTCATTCATTTAGGACCATGGATGGGACAGACACTGCTCTATCTAATATTATTCATTCATTTAGGACCATGGATGGGACAGGCACTGCTCTATCTAATATTATTCATTCATTTAGGACCATGGATTGGACAGACTCTGCTCTATCTAATATTATTCATTCATTTCGGACCATGGATGGGACAGACACTGCTCTATCTAATATTATTCACATGGAACACAGGACAGCCACAGCTCTATCTAATATTATTCATTCATTTAGGACTATGGATGGGACAGACACTGCTCTGTCTAATATTATTCATTCATTTCGGACCATGGATGGGACAGACACTGCCCTATCTAATATTATTCATTCATTTAGGACCATGGATGGGACAGACACTGCTCTATCTAATATTATTCATTCATTTAGGACCATGAATGGGACAGACACTGCTCTATCTAATTTATTCATTCATTTAGGACCATGGATGGACAGACACTGCTCTATCTAATCTTATTCACATGGGAACACAGGACAGACACTGCTCTATCTAATATTATTCATTCATTTAGGACCATGGATGGGCAGACACTGCTCTATCTAATATTATTCATTCATTTAGGACCATGGATGGGACAGACACTGCTCTATCTAATATTATTCATTCATTTAGGACCATGGATGGACAGACGCTGCTCTATCGAACACCTTCCGCACAAGGTGTGGGTACCTCTGCCAGTTCCTTATAAAGGAGGGCTGTCTGTGTCGATGTGAAATAAACTCGGAAACCAGTTGACGGAGAGGCATATGTAGTTCAACGCAGGAGAGGAGAACCATTTTGGACAGGGAATGATGTGGCAATGTATATATATATATATATATATATATATAATATATTATATATATATATATATATATATATATATATATATATATATCATTTATTTATTTAAAAAAATTTATGAGTGAAGGGCACCCTTTCTCTCGAGGATGGGTGAGATGGCAGCACTTTTCCACTGCATCCAATCTGTTTCATACATTTCAAATCATGCTATACATTATACAAGAACAACCCCATGAGGCAAAGGAGGCAAAACCGAGAAATATCATTATCAAGCATACAACGGTAACCCATTCGGGGAGTCGCTCGTTCTCCAGAAGTTGAGGAGACAAATCCTCTCATACGACCGACCGCCTTCGAGGGAATTTGAACTTTTGCCGCTCATTGACATTCATTGTGCTAAAATAAAAAATAAAAAATGTCAGCGGCAACTACTTCGGAGTCGTCTCGAGGGCTTGTGTAATTTGAGGAATAACATGAGGTACGTTCATGTCTTTGTTCCAATGAACTTGTGCTTGTACTCCTCTACATCTCGCCAGAAGTTGATTGGTTTTGTTTTCTTTGGAATCTTGTGAGTTTCATAAGGAATGTCGTGCTTTTGTTTTTCAGGCCTGGAATGCTGCAGCAAACACTCCTTCCCTATGGAGGTTGGTTCACGTACAATGGAAGCACACTCATTTTTCATCTCTTTGTTCTGTAAATAATGGGAAAAATTATTATAATGTTTTTTTTGCAGAGGGGAGGGAGAGGGGGATACCTTTTCACCTCTGAGCTGTGTTCTTGGGTTTGATTGAGTTTAAAACTTCCTTCGAGGCAGGTGGCATTCACTTGAAGAAAGTACATGGTTTGGTCAGCACTCTGGATAAAGTCTAAATCTCTTTGGGATTAATCTCAACTGCTTTATATTATGACCCTTCCTGTTTTATAACTGCTACGGTGACCCTCATGGTGCTATTACATGGACAATGACGGGACTCGAGACTGGAGTCCACATGGGAAATGTCACGTCCCTGGGAATCGGCGTTACTCCCGTAGACCTGGGGGAGATCTTCTCTTCCGAGGACTCTGAACGAGTACGTAACTGGTCCACATGCCAACATACAGGTCCACCTCTATCTAGGTGTACCTGATAGGACACCTGTCCAGTCTGCTTAGTAGTCAATCTACCCCACAGCCATGGATCCCCTTGTCCATGGCTCTTTGCAAATACCATGTCGGTGGGGGGGTAAAAGCATGATCCTTGCCACCGTAGTACTCTTTTTTTTTTTTTGATGCTCTTGCTCTTGACTTTGGTGGACCAGTTCCGGCGAAATGTCATTTTGCAGTGAAACAACTCTGCCGGCCAATGGCTTGTGGTCGTTGTGTGGAGTGGCATGATACTTGCGTTAGAAACCATTTCAAGTGCAAAAGGCAAGAAATTTGGCAGCGGTGACATAAATGCCATTGTCAGACACGAGATTTTCCACAAGACCATTGGTTTTCAAAAGGTCCATTAGACACTCAAGAGTTGTTGCTGTTATAATCCATCCATCCATTGGTACCATACTCTGTGCAGAGCGTTGTTGCTGCCCAAGCAGTCTCCTTGGCTATTGGGCACAATCCTGGACGGGTCACCACTCCGACACAGGATACCAGCATGATGGCACTCATTTTGCCGACTTCGGAAGGATGGCAGCCCGAGTTAACCCCACCTGGTATTAATTCAACAGCTGAGCGGGATCCCAAGCCCGTCACCCGAACCATTAAGCCAAAACCAGGCACGCTGTCATAATGGACGACGTTATATGGATTTATATGAATTTTGACAATGCATCTGTAGCAGCAAAACACATTTGACCCAGGAAGGGACCTGCATAGTCCATATGAAGATGCTGCCACGGTCCAGCCAGCAACTCCCATGGTTGCAATGCTGCTGCTACAGGAAGGTTCTTTGCATTCATTTGGCAGGCATTGCAACCCTGAACCCATCTTTCAATATCCTGACTTGCGTTACGCAACCACAAATAGCTGAACGCTTCCATATGGACCACCCTTGGGTGCATCTCGTGCAATTCCTCCAAAATGTCTGCACGACCAGCCTTTGGAATCGCAACTCGATGGCCATGGCTCATAAGATACAGTCAGAGTCTACGCTCAATTCCTCTTTCCGATTGAAAAAAGTTTCAGTTCTTCATGCCATTCCGTCTGTAGGTACCTGTACATCTGACACAACAATGGGTTCCTCCTAGTCCGAGTCTTAACGTCGACTGAGGTATTTGGGGATGAGTATCTGTCCACCGTGCAAGACTGTCTCGGTCTCAGGCAGACTAGGAATTTGACCCAGACTTTCAGACACATGAAAATATGTGGAGAACGAACTAAGAATGGCAACTGACCTACGGTGAGAGAGCGGTTTAAGACTTGAACCCATCTCCGCACCAACCAGGTTAACTATGCGTTTCTGGAGCCTATCAAGTAAAGATGAGTGGTAGGCTGGTGCTCCAACCCAAATGTGGCAACAGTCCTCCATGAGGAGACGTATAGTTGTCTTATACAGGTACAAAACAGCACCAGGAGGTAAATACCTCTGCATTATATAAGGACAACCAACTCGCTTGGAAGCACTCTCAGCAATACCAGAAATGTACTTCTCCCAACGGAGGTTAGACGAGATGTCCAGACCAAGAAGCCGAAGCTCAGATGATTCTGTTGAGGTTGAATACCCCGTGTGCACAGGATTGGAAAGACCCGTTCCTAGAGCGAGACGTGGACAACAATTTAGTTTTCTTTGCATTGAAGGTTACCAGCCAGTATTGCTGCAGTCACTTCACTCCAAAAACTGAATGCTAACCATCTCATTCCACTTGTGTGCAATTAGTTCTGCCTGGTTGAGGGTCCTCCAAGCATATGTGATGGGCTTTTGGGTGCCATCGTCCATTACATGCGATAATACTGCACCCGCTCCACATGGTGAAACATCCACCAATAGCACTAGTCACCTGTGCAGACATCAGCAACCGCTTTGAATGCTGAAAAGCTTGCTGCTGTTCAACCCCCCCGCCCCCCATTTACCTGAATCCCCGTTACGCAACAACCGTGTCGAGGTTCTAACACCGATGCCACCTCCGGTAATCGAGTCGGTTTAGTCATTGTTAACTGTCCATCACGTGGCTCGTTAAAATGAATGATTAATTAATTATCAGACACACCCACACGGGTATCACTGAATATCTCCAGTTTTGACATGTGCTGTATCGATGTCAAAATGTACACGTGAATTCGTATCCGTACGCACCTTAGAAGCAAAGCATTATGACTTGTTATGATTTATCGGCAGATGCGCTTGTCGCAGAAGATGGATGTTCTTCAACAGCAGGGCTGTTGGTGGCAGTGCAAGCTGGAAGGAATATTTCCTTTGGAGAGATACGCTGGAGAAGGGCATGGCATCTGGTACACCAGGTGCTGATTTCAAGTGCAAGTCTCTACGTGGCCATGCAGGTATTGCCACGAGGTTACTATTTGTTGGGTTTTTTTTTTCCGACAGGGTCTAAAGCTTGTGGAGGAGATGCCGCACAAAACGTGTGCAGACACGGACACAAATCACTCACTCACTTATGAGACAACACCAGACTTGACTTCAGACAAAAACAGCCACTGAGCTTGGGGAAAGCAACAATTTTCCGAGCCATCTTTATGATGTCACTTTTTCTCTCCGCACTCAGCGGGGCAATTAAGGAGAAATTTCCTCCTCCTCATGGATGCTAACCCATCTCGTTTGTCCGTGCAGCTCTATCCTTTAAATGCTGAGCATCAAGCAACGAAGCGACATCGGCCATACGACTCGGCCAGCATCGGAATCACATTCACCCGAAGCGGAGTGCAGCGCACGGCTCGGCCATTTCTCCCACTCGCCGACATGGACCAGCAACGGTCCAGTCCGAGGCATTTTCATAGCTGCCTCTGCGAGAATGCCGCTCTCACCCCTGTTTATGCTGATCCCCCTATTGAAGCCTCTCCCTGCCTTCGCCAGACGTTCGGTGACCAAGAATGAGGGGGAAAAAAATACGTATATCTACTCTGAAAAGAGGATTAAAAACAAATTTACAAATCTGGACTTGTTGATGCAGTCCTCCCTTTTCATCCAATGATAGCTTTCCCCCACTTTTCCGTGTTCTTCCAAACACACCAACTGTGTCATAAAACTAGAAATGGAGCTTCTTCATTGTGAGTTAGAAGAATATAGGAGTCCGAAAGAAGAATCTTACAACTTCTATTCCGGTCTTGATCCTCCTGACCTGTCACCTCTTTGCCGAACCTTGCACTCAAGGTCACACATGTTCTACCTGAAACCCTTTCGTTGGTATGCTCCCCAAGTCTAAACGTCATGGTCACCTCTGTTCTATTATATCATCTCCCTCTTCTGTTGCCGGAGTCTTTTTGCTTTCTTGCTCTTCCCTCCAGGACTTCAAGTCTGCTGCCCACCACCACCACCATCTCATGGTCTCTTCACTTTCTACTTCTGAGCTTTACAACACCCGCTGAGACCCGATTCGTTCCCTTGTGCCGTGGTGCATCCTTCGGTCATTGTCCTACTGTCATCCCTTCATGCCATCTTGTCTGTCTGCTGCCTGTAAGCACGGTATCTCAAAAAATTACGGACGAATTCGGACGAGGTTTGGTGGACGCGTTGGGTGTGTGACGAGGACAAATTGATTGAGCCCCCATTGAAGCCTCTCCCTGCTTCCGACAGACGTTGGGTGACCACGATCCCAAGTGAAGATCCAAATCCTCTATTTATTATTTATTTTTTTATTTCTTTAACTGATTCTTCAATATTGAGAAATGGGACTAAAAACGATATACAGCACAATATCTCAAAAAGGACGGGTGATGACGAAACTTGGTGGATGAGTTGGGTTGGTGACCAGAACAAGCCGATTCCATTTTGGTTCACGTCCGGATTCAGATCCGACCTATCGGTGGATACAACACGTAAACTGTTCAGCCTGGCGGAGGTATGTTCTCTACCGAGTGCCGTTCGTGTTCATTTTGTTTCAGTGCTTGAAGGAAGAAAAAAAAAACCAGGTATGTGCTCTACCTTTTATGCCGCAACATATGAAAGCGATGCGAATCGAGTCCGATTCTTCTACATTCTTCATGTATCGTTTGCAAGGATTTCCTACACATTTGTTGACCCCCCTGCAAGGAAACTTTGAGCACAGATTGCTTGAAACTTGATGGAAGATGGTTTGGGATTCATGTTTGTTGCAGTCATTGCGTTCGTTAGTAAATTAATCGATTTCTTTCATTTGGAAAGAAAAGCCTGATGTTGGCTCAACGGTTAACGTGGCTGGCTTAAGATCTTAGGGTCTTGAGTTTGAGCCCCTGTTTTTCCCGTTAAATAACACCAGGTGGGTTGACTCGGCCTGTCATCCTTCCGAATGTCGGCAAAATGAGTACCAGCTTGCTGGAAACAGGGGGGGGGGCACTGCATCAGCAGCATAATCGCGCTCCAGCAATAATGCAACCACCAGCCACAGGCTCCATGCGAAATAATAACTTCAGTAAAAGACATTTGATAAATATATAACATGGTTATGTATAGTTTTTTTTGCATTGAATTCCTGTATTTCACGTAAACACCTTGGTGCAGCGTGTTTGAAGATGTGGTATTTTTTTTTAAAAAAAAATGACGTTGTGTTGTTTTTATTTTTTATTTTCTTAGGAAAGATTGTTGGACTTTGCTACGTAGGGCAACGACAGGTTGATGTACGACCAGGAGAACTTCGTTCACTTGTCTGCAGTGTGTCTGCAGATAAAACTCTTCATGTGTGGGATGCACATGAGGTAAGTACGAGTCACCTGAGGGATATGCGTGTTCACTAAATTTCCATCAACCGGTGAACATGAGCTTTACACATGGCTGCATGACGTCATAATCTAAGATATCTTCCATCGAGGTGCAATCCGTTTTGAATGCTCTGTGTGCAGAATTTTAAATAATTTTGCCAAAGGACATAACGAGTAAAAGCTATAAAAGATCAATTTTATTGGAATAATAATCTTCTTGTTACTACTACTACTACTACTGTTAGTATGTACCTTCTGCTCTCTTTGGAGAGTCTTCCCCCCGATCACCAGGAGGTTGACTCAGCCTATCAGAGAGAGAGAGAGAGAGAGCAGAAGGTACGTTCAGCTTTACATCCATCTGAGGGACGGAGCATCTTGTAATTATAATGTCCTGCCTGGCAAGCTCCAACCCTAACCCTAACCCTAACAGCTCGACAGATCAGGTAAGCTACCTCTGCCGCATCCCGTCAGGACCTACTTCTTCCAACGGCCACCCTTTTCACGGTAATCTCGCCTTCTTGTTGGATTTGTCACGGGCGTAGTTTTGGCCCATGTCTTTTCACCAACTGACCGACCAAGCCTCACTTGAGATCAAGTTTCCTGAACATGTGGAAAAATTTAATCATCGGACTTGGACGATTGCACTTGAACACCTGACCTGCTGCGCCACAGAAAAAAAAAAAAGAAAACACCTTTATTTCTCGACGCAACACACCTGATTGTACTCACAATGCCTTTGCTAGTGGGCAGGCCTTTTTCAGGATGGGAGGAAACACAGGCTCGAGGGACAAAATGCCCGGTGTTGGTTTAATGGTTTCGGGTGGCGGGATTGGGATCCTCGGGTCCTGAGTTCAAATCCTGCTCGGTCATTGAATTAATACCAGGTGGGGTTGACTCAGAGCCTGTCATCCTTCCGAGGTCGGCGAAATGAGTACCAGCTTGCTGGGATGATTGAGCCATTCGAGTATCCTGCGTCGGAGTGGTGACATAATCCAGGATTGTGCCCAATAGCCAAGGAGACTGCTCTGGTAGCACCAACGCTCTGTACAGAGTATGGTCCCGATGGATGGACGAAGAGGGACAAAATTTCCGCCGTACAGTTCTCTGTATTCATTGTTCCTGGGTTTTCTTGCAGTGTAACACGGCAAGCAATATGTCATTGCTTAAATCCATTTTTGATTATAATATGGTTTTGACTTTGAAGTAGAATGATGGTAGTGCAACGATAACATCTGCAAAAATCACCCCTGTGTTTTGAGGTGTTTATGTATTTCATGAGGTTATTTCAATGATTTTAGGAACAAAACGCTCAACTAGAACGGCACTCGGTAGAGCGCATTCCTCCGCCAAGCTGAACAGTTTACGTTTTGTATCCCACTGATAGGCCGGATCTGCCTCTGGACCCGAACCAAAATCGAATCAGCTTGTTCTCCTTACCTAACCAACTCATCCACCAAGTTTGAGTCAGTTCATAACTTTTTGAGATATCTTGCTATCTATTGTTTTTCGCCCCATCTTTCAATGGTGAAGAATCACTTGAAATATTCTAATTCTCATATCCAGATCCAGATCTTCACCAAAATCAAATCGATTCGTCCTTGTCACACATCCAACTTTCATCCGAATCCGTTCATAACCTTTTAAGATACCTTGCTGACAGACAGACAGGTGCGAAAGCATAACCTCCATCCGTCTTCGGTGGCAGAGGTCGTAAAATGAAGACGAGCCAAAACCCTAGAGAGAAGTCGTGTGAATAATCCAACAATCCAAAACACAATAATCCAAGACAAATGGATACAAATCAAGTGTCCCTTGATTTATTTACACTCGTTCCATTTGTCTTTCAAACCGTCTGCCAGTAAAATGGAAGTCTTGGGATTCATCCTTCAGCCACATCTTGGTTGCATCAGTCAGTTCCTTCTCAGTGACGGCCATGCAGGTGGGAAACTCACCAGGTTGTTGGATATTTTTGGAAAC
>CM068954.1:189003810-189039323 GCA_035128595.1 Eptatretus atami | reverse complement strand
ATCAAACAAAAACAGAAAGACAAGGGGACATATATTTAAATCGTATGCAAATATTGTGGAAGTTTTGACCAATACTCCCCTACCATGAGGTCCACGCTTGAATGTAGTGACCACACTGGTTAATGACCCCCTCACACCACTTACATTATTTGAACCACTCAGCACACATTGTACGCTGAATGGAGTTCACTCGACACCCTTCCTGCACACAGCACACGCCACTCCCAGTCCTTTCCACCTCACCCAATGCTTACCACTTACCATCACCTTCTCTTTCCGATCACCTTCAAACTTTCGCTCCATACATTCCGTCCACTTATTCATCTTCTCCTTCAGTCCATTTCCAGACTCTCCGCAATCATCACCAAATCATCTGCATTCAACAACTCCCACGGTAAACCCTCCTTTACCCTCCGAGCCAGCACCTCCATCACAACTACAAATAGTAGTGGATTTAGTACCGACCCCTGGTGCACTCCCACCTTCCCTTCAATCTCACCACTGTTCCCATCCTTCGTCCTTACAGCTGTGCGCTCTCTCTCTACATTGCCATCACTACTCTGATCAACCATTCCTCCACTCCTAACTTCCTCAATGCCCATGTCATTACTTCGCGTGGAACCCATCAAATGCTTTCCCAGATCAACAAACCCAAGAAACAGCTTCTTCCTCTTCTCCATGTACTTCTCCTGCAACTGCCTAAAAATAAAAATCGCATCCGTCGTTCCTCTTCCTGGAATAAATCCAAACTACATTTCGTCAATCTTTACCTTCTTCCTTATCCTCTTCTCCAACACCCTTTCCAATACCTTCATTCCATGCTCCAGTAACTTTATCGCTCTATGGAGCCACAGTCCAGAGGGTCACCTTTCCTTTGTACAGAGGGACGAGGGTACTCAATTCCCAATCCACTGGAATGGGCCTTCTCTCACAACCAGATTACAAATCTCTGTCATTCTCTTCACACCCCAACTTCCCGCTGCCTTCAACATATCTCCCACAACTCCCGTCGGCCTCCCGCTTTTCTACTCTTCATTGCTCTTATCGCTTTCTCAACTTCCTTCTCAGTTATCTTCTCTGCCGGTCCTAAAATTGGGTTGCTCTCTATGTTGCCGTCCCATTCTTCTCTACATTCAACAGCCTTTCCATACGTCTCTTCCGTCTTCCTTTTATTATCTTGGTCCACAACGATTTGTCCCACTTCATCCTTCAAGCAACTCACCCCCATCACATCGCACCTCTCTTTCATTATAATCTGCTTTGCAATGCCAAATACCGCTCTCTTACCCTCTTCTGAATCCAAGCGTTCTCCGAGCATTTTCCTATGTGCCTCCTTTGCCTTTGCTATCTCTCTGCACCTTCTCACCCTTATAACTTTCATGCGCTGCCTCTTCTACCACCGTACCCTTCGCCTCTGCCACTCCTTGAACTTCTTCCCTTTTCATCAATCCTCTTCCAACTTCATCATCCCACTACCATGTTTTTCTCCATCCACATACCTCACCAACGACTCCCAACAGACTATCTTTCATTGACATCCAACCATTTTCAAGCTCAACCACATCTTCCTCAGCCATACTCAACCTATCTCTTAATGCTCCTTCACTGTCACCTCTTTCAACCTCCACACCTTCATCCTCGGTTGGTACTTCACCCGCCAAGCTCTCCTCACACCTTTCATCCTTACGTCGCAGACAACCAGGTGGTGCTGTGAAAGCCCTCCTCCCGGGATCACCTTTGTGTCCTCCGAGTCTCGCCGACGCACCATCAGGTGGTCAACAATCGTCGTCGACCCACCTGACGTGTATGTAACAAGTTTATTATCCGCTTTCTGGAATTGAGTTTTACAAATCAACAAACCAGCTCCATCAGCAAACTCCAAGATCCTTTCACCTTCTCCATTCCTCACACCATGTCCGTAACCCCCATGGACTCCCAAAAACCATCTGTGACTCCTTCCCACATGTCCATTCAAGTCTCCTCCGACCACAACGACTTCCTCATCTTTCAATTAACTTCTCCATCACGCACCAGAATTGTCCTTCTCTTCATCGCTCCGACCGACCTGCGCGGAATATCCCGAGATGACGTTCACCAAGAGCTTTCCAATCACCATTATCACCATCATACCTTTCACTCACTCTGTCACACTCACCACACTGTCTACAAGCTCCTCAGAAAACAGGACGCAAACACCATACACACCTTCCGAGCACCCTTGCCACACAAACTTGTACTTCTGTCCCTGCCTACCCTTCATCATTCTCGCACCACTTCCCTCTCATCTCCTGCACACAACATACGTCCACTCTTCTTCTGACCAATACTTCCACCATTTCTCCTGATCTCCCTGTCTTTGTCCCTCCATTCCATCTCCCAAACCTCAGAAACCGATCTCCACATGGGGCATCGGACATATGGATGAATGGAGTCATTTCCTCCCTTGCTTCGATTGCGTTCCCACCTTGATTTTTGAGAGAAGGGGTGAGGACCCCCACGGGGTACTTGATCTGTACCTCCCAACATATAATTGTACTCATCATGATTCCCATTTTGAGGCAATGTTTTATTGCTGAATGCCCTTCCTGGACCACCCTTTAATGCCTCTTAAGACACGCAGGGATACGGTGTATCTATTCTAACTGGCAACAACAAACATCACACTACATGTAAACAATCACCTATCCATACCTAAGCTACGTATCAGTCCTGTGGGTTTTTTTTTTGTATACTCTGAACCCCAATGCTTCAAGATGCCTATCTAATTGTAATTTAAACCTATAGACTGCAATCACTACTTTTTCCAGGGAGATCGTTCCATGTATTAACTTGGTAAGCCCCTAGTGAGCGCATCATTCTGCCAGGCCGAACCGTTTACATTTTGTATCCCACTGATCGGGCGGATCTGCATCGGGACTTGAACCAAAATCGAATTGGCTTGTTCTTGTCACATGCCCAACTCATTCACCAAGTTTTGTCATCCGTCCACAACCTTTTGAGATATTATGTTGTATATTGTTTTTGACCCAACTCTCAATGGTGACGAATCACTTTAAAAAAATAAAATAATCGTATCTGGATCTGCATCCGGATCCAGAATCGAATGAATTTGTCCTTGTTACATTCCCAACCAACAAATTGCAAGGATATCTTTTTGAGATATCCTGCTCACAGACGGACAAACAAACAGACGGGCGAAAACATAACCTCCATCCACCTTCGGTGGTGGGCTGAATATGATGGGTTTGCTGGCACGGTCCCCTGGGGATACTCGGACCGCTCCCCGATCTTTGACCCTGAAGCCGACGAGCCACAGATAACTCTGTGGCACAATGAGTTTCTGAGCAACCACCGATGCCGTCTGAGACGGTTCACTTAGTAGGGTTCTCACGTCCAATTCCCACGTAACCTGTCCAGCAAATTAATCCCCTCAGATAGGAAATCGTGTTTTCGACATCCCACTCCTATTAAATCAGGAATGGTTGAGCGTAACCAGAAGTGGGACATTGGCTAGTCGATGACCGTAGTGAAACGGCGGGGTAAAACTTCTTTCCACTATTTACACACAAGTGTCTAACCGATGGAGAAAGAGACAATCAGGCAGGTTTGAAACAATGGTCATGTTAACAAAGAAGCACTTATATACAAGCAATGCAGTGTCTTACGCAAGCCCCTTAGACAGTGAACTTATCATGAAACCTCAGACATGGGCGCCTCAGTCACTCCGTGAAATTAGTCAAGTAAGAGTGATAGACAGAGAGATAAAGAAAGTTGGGCTCGTTAGTGACCCCTCGCTCACCTGTCGTTAGGCTGTTGGCATATGTTGGTCCCAACGTGAAAAGGGGGGAGAGAGAGAGAAAGAGAGAGAGGTTGATGGTGTGATGCGCCATGTGCGTACAGAGTCGGGTGAATGCTCCGTAATGCGAGAGAGGAAATGGTGAATCAAACGGAAGACCAAGAAGGAACCCACAAAAGTAAAAAGCAAAGATTGAGTCGTCAGGAAGAACCTGGATAGGATTCGGGTTTCAGCTGCTGCTCCACAACCCTCAAATCTATCCAGGCAATGCGAGTCAGTAACTCGGCTCTGAACGAGTCGAAGGTGTGACCGTTGATTGCTCTTGTGCATTTCAAGTGAACGATTAGAAATAAGGAAAGAGAGAGAGAGAAAGACAAGTACTGATACATTCAAAGTACACCAGCCCCCTGCCAAATATATTGGGTAGTCGATCCAGTCGGAATTTTTTTTTTTTTTGAGATTTGTTCTACCCTTATTATCATATTTAAAATGGCGATTTCAGTTAATACAATGGCGATTTCGATGAAACTTGGTTGGTATGTTCATACCATGACCTAGTTGTGTGCAAATGAGAACCGTTGCTATGGACACCACCGTTGCCTAGCAAGGGACTTTGAAATTTTTGAAAAATCATAAAAAATTTATTTTTGAAAATCAAAAATCGGGCCACGAGCGACTGTGGGCAGTACATTCAGCCATATTGTCAAAAATTTCCAGCCGGATCCTATGAAAACTGTCGGAGAAGATAACTTTGAATGAACCCTGGTCGAAAACAAAAAAAACGAAGTTTTATACTCAGAGACTATGAGTCAGATATACATGTAACTGGTATGGTAGGTTCATGGTATGTCCTAGTTATGTGTGAGAAAGAACCGTTGCTATGGACCCCTCCGTTGCCTAGCAACGGCCGAAAAAACTCTAAATGTGGGGTATTTTAACGAAAAAACAATCTGCAGCATTAACCCTTGAAGCTAGATTCATGAATATTTCTTGTGCTTAATCCTCAGGTCATTCCCATCGAACGAGCCCATTGCGCAGGTTCTATTGGGTAGTCGACTACCCATGTCCGCCTACCGGCTTGTATATATAACAAATCCACCGGCGCACGTCATCACTGAGGTTCTTTGGCGCCCGGCGATGCTGTCTTGCAGCACATGGAGATGGAAATGGGAGGGAGTGGCGTACAATAATCGATTGATTATTTGATCAATTGCATAATTAAAATAAATGAATAATAATCGTAAAATAATTAATTTCTTAAGCAATTGGATAATCGCATACCAAAAACCACCACTGTTTTATCTGAATTTGTAACTTTTTGAAAATTAAGTAATTAATCGAAAAATTGAATAATTAATTGCTTAATCAATAAATAAAAAATACCCTTTATAGCCAAATACTTGTTCACTGTCGTGTCCAAATATCAGCTTCCTTGCTCAAAAGCTTCCCGAGATATTGCCCGGATGAGAAACAAAATAAGTAAGTAAATAATAAATCGATAATAATTAAGTAATAAATCAATTGATTGATTAATCGAAAAATTTAAAACAGTGTTTTTGCCAAAGCACATCTTCACTTTTTGTCCCCAAATATCAGCTCCCTCGCTCAAAGGATGGCTGAGATAAAGAAAATAATTAATCATTTGATTGATTAATCAATAAATCAAAAATACCCTTTTTAACCAAATAAATGTTCTCACTGGCATGTGTCCGTATATCGGCTTCCTCGCTCAAAAGGTACCCGAGATATTGCCCGGGTGAGAAAGAAAATAAGTAATTAATAAATAGATAATAATTAAGTCATTGATTAATCAAAAAATACCATTTTTTGCCAAAGCACATCTTCACTTTTGTCCCCAAATTTCAGCTTCCTAGCTCAAAGGATGGCTCGAGATATCGCCCGGACAAACAAACAAGCAAACAAGTAAAAACAAACAAACGAGAAGGGCACTCGGTAGAACTCATACCTCCGCCATGTAATGCCTGATCCACGAGAACATATCGGGCCCAAGACATTTTTGAAATATCATGCTATTCAGTACTATATCGTTTTTGGCCCAATCTCTCAATGGTGAAGAATCACTAAAAAATTATTGAGTCAGATCTTCAGCAAAATCTAATCGGTTCGTCCTCGTCACATACTCAAGCTCTCCACAAAATTTAATCCGGATCCGTCCACAAATTTTTGAGATATCCTTGCACACAGACAGACTGAGAGGGGTGAAAACAGAACCTCCTTCACCTTCGGTGGTGGAGGTAACAAGAAAACAAACAAACAAACAAACAAACGGAGTAAAAAGTGAGTACTCCCTTAGGCGTTCAGTGATGACGTCATGTGTCACCTGGATATGGAATTGGGAAGGAGCGGTGAACACTATCGGGTAAGTCAGTGTGTGTTCACTGGCACGTCCAGGGAAATAGCTTTGTGGCTCGATGTATCATGCGGCTCGATGAAAAGCGGCCCCATGTTATGGGGCCGCTTTTCATCAGCAGGGACTGACAAGCTTGTCGGGATAGAAGGGACAATGGACGGTGCAAAGTACAAGAGAATCCTTGATGAAAACCTGCTCGAGTCGGCCATGAATCTGAAACTGGGTAGGAGATTCACATTTCATCAGGACAATGATCCGAAGCACAATCCTGAAGCCACAATGGAGTGGCTGAATAAGAAGAAAATAAATGTTCTTGTGTAGCCCAGTCAAAGTACTGACTTGAACCCAATTGAACATTCATGGCAAGACCTGAAGATAGCAGTCCATCGACGATCCCCATCAAACCTGGCAGAACTAGAGCAATTTTCACGTGAAGAATGGACAAAGATTTCACCATATCACTGTACAAAGCTGGTGGAGACCTACCCCAAAAAGACTCGTCACAGTCATTGCTGCAAAAGGTTCTTCCACCAAGTACCGTTAAAAGGGGTTGAATACTTTTACCACCAGTGAATTTTGATTTGTACATGTTTTTTATCGGTGTTCCTGACAATGTAACCTCCTTCAACTATAACAGTGTTCAGTTTGATCTCTTCAGTTATGAATAAAAATGTTCCTTTGGAAAAATTGTTTCTACATTAATCGAAATTCATCTAAATTCGACATTTTTGGTCGGGGTGAATACTTTTGCACGCCGCTGTATATTATTATGATAATAGAACAATCGAAAGAACATATATATACTGTATATATATATATATATATATATATATATATATATATATATATATATATATATATATATATATATATATGAAAGTTGGCATTCTTAGCAATGTGGATGCTGAGGAAGAAAGCGACAGGAAAAATCGAAGAGTGGTTTGCACCGTGGTACAACATTCCACGTCCGACGGGGGGGTCAGCAAGGGTTCGGGGCCGTTGGAGAAAAAAAACCCTTTAGCTCCACAAGGATGCCCCCCCCCCTCCTCCGCCCTTGACGCCTTTGTGTATTATTTTCTGGATAAATGGAAAACATGGTCTGTTCATCTGTCCGTGAAGCCTTGGTCAATGTGTCCTAATTACATACTGTTTGAATGCCTGTTGCACCCTGACTGCACGTCCGGCTATTAGTTACGTACTATTGCAACATACCTTTGAAACAATTTGATCCTTTCGACTGCTTAAACTCTTTAGATCTTCGAAGACCCTTTAAGACACCTTAATGGAATTAAGGCATTTAAGACGCCTAATGCCGTCAGTCACATTCGACCTTTTGACTTCCGCCTTCGACCTTTTGATCCTTTAGAACTCTTTAGACCTCTAAGCTACTTTAGAACCCTTAGGACCCCCATTGGACCCTTTACAACCCCAAGACCCTGAAGAACCTCAAGACCCTTTAGACACCTTTAACCTTTAAGACCTTTTCAATGCTTTAACACACCTTTACACCCCTTCACCCTTTAAACCTTTAATACCCTTTAGACCCCACAGACCCTCTAGAGTCTAGACCTTTCCACCCCTTAAGCCCCTTGACTACCTTTTATACCCATTACATCTTTCAGACATGTTAGACAGCTTTGGACCCTTGACCATTCAGAGCTTTAGACCACTTGGACCTTTTTACACCCTCTTTATACACTTTAGATCCCTTTTAGACGTCTTTAGAACTGTTACATGCTTTTGAGATGAGATCCAATTTAGAGTTTATACCCTTTAGAGTTTAGACCATTTCAACCCATTAGATCCTTGACACCTTAACTACTATTGGAATGTACCTTTTGGACCTTTACACCCTTAAAACCATCTAGAACCTTTTCGGCCCACACCACACAAACATCTATAGTCTTCTTGCAAAACACAGACTACTTTTTTCAGCAAGTAACGTGCAAACTCTTCTAGTACTGTATATAAACCCCAAAAAACACGGGTAGATGGTGAACCCTCGTCAAGGGGAAGCCTTGATCGACCCATGTGAGTACGTCTATTAATTACATACTGTTTGATTGTGGGTTGAACCATGAGTTTGTCTATTTATTGCTTATTATAATAATTATTAGCCTTTTTTTTGACGTGTCAAGGGTTTCCATGACAACAATTTCTTCCCATTGTCATCAAATGGGCCTTTTGTGAATTTATTATTGCCATAACTCAGTAATTTTTTTTTAGAGATATCAAATTGAAACTTGGACAGCTTAATTGTTTATATGTATGTGTTGTATATGTGTGGAAAATTTGGTAAAAACTTAAGCGAAAGTCAAGATCATTGCCATTACATCCGAAACATGCAAAACACCTATTGGGCCGCAATTATAAAATGCATCAACCAAACTTGTTATGCAAAACATTCAATCGTGTAAAACACTTGATAGGTCAAATTTTCGAAATTACCAAATTGCTGCACAGATGCACAGATGACACACATACACTTAACAAGACCCCCTGCTTATAAGAATTAGAACATCGAGAGATCACATCAGCACGGCATGGACATGGATCACAACCGTCCAGTCACAGTCTTCTTTTACCACCTCTGCCCACAACATCCCTGTAACTCTGTAGTCCCAATTGCTTCAAGAAACAAAGCAAATTCTAATTTAAACCGATCTACTGTTTGTGTTTGCAATCGCCCTCCCAGTAACAACATTCCACACATTAGCAAATCTGTGTGAAATATAATGAGATTCTTCACTGATGTTTCATTGTCTTTGGTAATGTCAGCAATTTCTTGTCTTGATGATGACGTTTAAGTCTGAAACAGTGTTGTCTAAGAATAGTGTAAATAATATAAACTCTTGCAAATGCATGCAATCTTTTCACACTGATACTATTGAGGGATGGTCTTCAGTGTCCTTGCTTCATGAAGATTTCTCCCTTCTTGTTCAAAGTGGGCCTACCACTCATGTTATGCGGTGTTGCAAACTATAAATTTGTGCAAGCTCTATTTTTTTTTTTTAACAGATTTTGTTATATTTGGTGATGTGTTAGATTATGGAAGTTGAGTGCTTGGCTCGAAGTACCCTTCCGTCACCGGCGGTGTCAAGCGGTGTACGGGACTTGCCAAAAATCTTTCATTTTTCAAACCTGTTTTTATGCTGCTGCTGATGCCTTAAGGTAGAAACACGTTCAAGCATGAAACTTTAAAAAAAAAATGCTACTTTTTGAACACTGCCCTATAGCATATCGGGGTTGTTATTAACTCTTTATGCCTGGTGTTTGGCTTAATGGCCCCTGTCAGCCATTTAATTAATACCAGGTGGGGTTTACTGAGCCTGTCATCCTTCTGAGGTAGGCAAAATGAGTGCCCGCTTGATGGTATCCTGTGTCGGAGTGGCGACCCGTCCAGGATTGTGTCCAATGGCCAAGGAGACTGCTTAGGCAGCACCAACGATCTGTACAGAGTATGGTCCCAATGGATGGATGGATTAACTCTTTGGAGAGAGTGTCAACGACTTTGTGTTCTCCCCTCTCTCTCTCTCTCTCCTCTTATCTGCCTTTCCCTTGCTCTTTCTTTCTTTCTGCTGCTAAGATACATTTGAATGCTTCCATGCAATTCTCCGATTGCATTACACAAAGATGACAGTTTGTGGTTCTGTTGTGTTGTTGATTAATGAATAAATGAACAAGATTAGCACGGCCAATTTGCTTCTCAACGTCGCAAGCAAAGTCTGGCTGAGATTGATCCCTTGTGTTTCTTGTTATTTGCAGATTGGAGACTGCATGGGAAAGCTTCATGTGCTGTCATTGCCTGATCTTGAAAGAAAACACTCAGCAACAGCGTTTTCAGACGTTCGCATTGACCATCTTGGGCTCTCTTCCGACAAGACTCTCGTTTCCGTAGCTTCCAAAGAAGATCTCTCGGGATCTCCACTCATGGTAAACAGAGCTTTCATGTTTAAAAACACCAAAACGACAGCTTTTACTCATGGTTGTTTGACATGTTTCTGCCTCATTAAATGCACAGACGTGCAACTCGTTGGCGTAATTTGTGCACCATTATAAAGGTTAAGAAACAGGTTTGTGGCCTCACATAAAAGTTAATGCCTGGTGTTGGCTTAATGGTGCCAGATTGCTGGTATCCTGTGTCGGAGAAAACGAAAACACGGGGAAAACGAGACAACAGCACTCAGATTGATCTGGCTCACCGACACAAACAAACAGGGAAGGTCAAGTAGGGAAGACGCACCAAAAAAAGTGAACTTCTTCACGACAATAAATAAACAACCCTCTAATGACGCCAAAATACCGGACTCGTACAACAAAGTGGGAGGCAGGAGCGAGTTGGTGGCACAGGGTGAAGTGCGGCTTGAGTCAGATACCTCAAATTTCCGACGAGGAGCAATGATGCCAGGATGCAAGGGGATGGCAGTGAGCGACGATGTCGCTGGGGACTACTCTCCAGAAGGTCATTCTAATTCGGACAACAAAACAGAGAGAGAAGAGTGTGATTGAGAGATGTTGCTCTTGCGTAGTCCTCGGCCCAACTGCTCTGCACACGCGTGGCCCCAGCCCTCGTCATCTCCCGAACCGCCTTCATGGACCCTTCTCATCTTGTCAATCAACTGCTTTGCTTGTGAAGCTGTAGGTAAACTGTCCAAGCAGTTATCAACACAGAAGGTGGTGTTGACCGAGTTAACAATGTCTTCATTGTCTCCTTCTTGTTGTAGGCACGGACTTATAATGCGGAGGTAGTACAGCAAGGGTTGCATGTTTGTTCCTAAAAGGCAAGGACTTGCCATTCATAAACATCAGGTAGGTTGTCTCACATCATGTGGCACCATAGGAATCTAAACGATGGCCTATCCTCTGGCAGTAGATACATTTGGTGGACCATAGCCTTGATGTCACCTGAGATTTCAACACTATGTTGCTTGAAGCAGAGCGCCCATCGCAAATCCTGGCGGCAGGTGTTCATTGAGCACTAGACCGCTAGACTGCAATGAACAGTTGAAGAGCAATCAATGCTTCCCAGTTTCTTTCCACATGGTGACGGACAAGCCAATATTCGTTTGAAGCGTCAGCCTCCGCATCACTCAATTTCTTTAGATCGCCTGCATCAACTCGTTTCTGGATCTGTTCAGAATTAATCCTAGCAAGGTCTGGATCCTTTCAGAGATGTCTCTCGGTGCACTTCGGGTTAAGGAGGACTGCTTCCTAGATAGCTGTGAAGTGTGTTCTATCACGAGCACCGATTAACAGTGTAGCGTAATGCTGCACTCCCATCTACCATGATTATTATCGTTCAATATTGCAGGGACTTTTATCGCTTGCTGGTCCAACTCTGAGTGGGTGTTTGGTATTACGTCAGTTTTCCAGTCAACTGCTCCATTGTAGGTTCAACTGTTCCATTGTTAAAACCAAGAGCATTGTCCTCTCCATCCATCATCTGGGATAGCATAGGTCGGTCGTATCCCCTTTATCCACTTGATCATCTGGTCTTTGGAAAGCTTCCTGAATTCTGCACACGAGCTGAAGTAGTGGGCGCCGGTGTCACATTGAGGGCAATAAGGCTTCATCTTCCATTTGTTTATTGAAGAAACGTTGTCCAATCGTTGCAGTTTTGTGCCGACCATCAGTGACTCCGAGCTGCAGAACACAGATGCACGTGATCCACGCTGCCATATGGTACAGCGTGTAGGTCCAAGTAGAATCTGCATTTAGGAGTCCCTGGTTAATGCAGCGTTTGACTGATCCATCGCGATTACTCGGTGACAGTTTGCTAATCAGCCTGTCTACATGCGAGCCACATCGTAGTTCAAATCCATGTTCGGCCTCGAAGGATTGCAACATACCCACGAGGGAGTACACTGCGAGAGCAAAGTCTTCAAAAGCTTCTGCGTCTCCGTTCTTCACCGGTGCCATGCTCATTATAGCACTGATCTTGCGATGCACTTGTCCTGCAGGACTCTAAAATCTGCTGTGTATGGTTTTGGATCACGCATGTATGCCTCGACAAGCTTGTACGCATGAGGCAGTTTAAGGTGGCTGAAGCGTACTCGGTGTTTGTACTCCTCTGAAAGGCAAGTGTGATTACTCATCGGGCTATCCAATGACAGCTTGAGAAGGGTGAAGTCAATTTCTCTGCTACTCTGGAAATATGGTGCAGTCAGTTTCGGTATCCCACCCCCCCCCCCCAATCCCCCAATAGGATGAAGCTATCAGCAGGTCCATGAGGTTTGGTGCTCCAGGCATCTGAGATGGGTAAGCTGGATGCCAGTGTGGCATTGTCGAAAGTGGTGTGAATATTGCTTGATGACATGGTCACATGCTGTGATGAAGATATGGAGCTTGAAATGGAGTGAGGGTAGAGAATGAATATGCTGAGGCATGTCCACTGCTGAGGGACCCATAGCTGCCTATTAAACGGGGGTGGGGGGGAGAGGAAGGGGTGGCTAAGGCTCAATTGAGATATGTAGTTGTATGAATGTTTGCTCCACATTCTCACTGGATGATGTATTGGCATTAAGGATTGATTCAGGTGTGGATTGTAGGTTTGCGGTGATGGCAATTACTGGTTCTGGCCGCAGTAGCGGCGGCTATGCTGACAACAGGTCATTTGGTTGAACTGTCGGAACGAATTTGTCAGTGTTCACAATAGTCTGCTGGATGTTGTTGACTGGTTGCTTGGTTGGAGAAGTGGAGGGTCCCTCACTTGTACCCGACAATGACACGATCATCCGTGCTTCCACCAGTTCCCGTTCGGCCTGCCTCAGACATCTGTCTCGTTAGATGGATGGTCAAGGCCTCGTGTTTCTCCAGAGACTGGCGTTCTATCTCTTGAGCCTGAAGGGCTTCATCCTACAGCTGTTGCCCACATTTATCAGCTCTGTCATCATGCTCAACTCGACGTTTCAGTTCCTCCAGCTCAGTGTGCTTTTGTTTCTCCATTATAGTGGGGTTACCTTCCTGAGACCCGGTAACTTTTTTTGCGGAGAACTAAGTTCGAAGATTATGGTATTCAGAATTATCTTAAATGTTCATTTATTGACATCTTAAGGAGCCAGAAAAACAAAATGGCTGCTATGAGAATATCGTCCGTTTCAGATTTCGATCGGTTTCATCCACAGAGTCGCCCAGGGTGTCTAATCTCGAGTTCTTAATGGTTTTTAGATCCATCTGCCTTACTTTAAACACCCAAATACATTCAGAAATACAGTACTAACAATCTTCATTTATTGAATTCTCAAAATGGCCACCATGAGAACATTGCATATTTCAAATTTCGACCGAGTTCACCAGCGTAGTCGGGCATAGTGTCTATCCTGGGGTTTTCAATGCTCTTCAATCAGTCTTTCACACTTGCAACACCCAAAGGCATTCAGCAATGTTAGCAATTATTTATTACATCTGCCACCGAAGGCGAAGGAGGTTATGTTTTCACCCCTTTCTGTCTGTCTGTGTACAGGATATGTCAAAAAGTTGTGTATGAATCTGGATGAAATTTTGTGGACAGGTTCGGTGTGTGACAAGGACGGATCCGGCTACTAGAATTTTTTCAGTGATTCTTCACCATTGAGAGATTGGGCCAAAAACTATATAGTACTGTATAGCATGATATTTCACAAATGTAATGGGCACGATATGTTCTTGTGGATCAGGCATTACGTGGCGGAGGTATGCGCTCCACCGAGTGCCCTTCTAGTTTTTTTTTAAGTGATTCTTCACCATTGACAGATCGGGCTAAATTGATATATAGTACGATATCTCAAAAAAGTTGTGCACGGATTCGGATGAAACTTGGTGAACAGGTTGGGTGTGTGTGACCATGATGAATTGATTCGATTTTGGTGAAGATCCCGATCCGGATCCCATTCCTGGAATTTTAAAAGTGATTCTTCACCATTGAGTCCACTGTCCACTGTCCTTTCCTGACGACGAAAACCGGAAGAAGCTACGGGCAGCCTGGCTTCGATTGAATGTTTGGAGGAAGAGGATTTCTTAAGTCGAGGATGTTCTTGCTGTTCTGACGATGCAGAATCCTACTATTAGTTTACAATCGGTCACTGGCTTTGACACCAATACAAAATTTTTATTATGGACCCAAGGCATCAAAAAAGCTGCATACATCAAACAAAGAGTTTCAAATGGAACAGCTCGCCACCACGAGAGCATTTAAATTGCATCACATTTAAAACGAGAAGGGCGCTCAGTTGAGCGGATACCTCCGCCACGTAATGCCTGATCCACGAGAACATATCGGGCCCAATACATTTTTGAAGTGTCTTGCTGTATATTGTTTTTGGTCCTATCTCTCACTGGTGAAGAATCACTTAAAAAAAATTTCTAGTAGTCTGATCCGGATCCGAATCTTCACCAAAATCTAATCAGTTTGTCCTTGTCGCACACCCGAGAACCAGCCCACAAAATTTCATCTGGATCCAGCTACAACTTTTTGAGATATCCTGTACACAGACAGACAAACAGAAAGGGGGTGAAAACATAACCTCCTTCACCTTCGGTGATGGAGGTAAATATGAATTCTTGCTCATAGTCTGCCGGCTCGATGACAGCAGACGCCATTTTCACTTTTGCTGCCCCTATCTCTACCCCGTTTAGAATCCCGTGCGGGCACGGGCACCTAACTCGTTAATATGATGCTGAATGCCGATTAGCTGGATGACATGTTTTTTAAAAAAATGCCTTTTCCATTCATTGTACCAAAGCATTAATTGTCCCTTATCTCATAACTGATCAATTGTTGTTGGTTGTACAGTACCAAATATGTTGCGCTCTTGTTACTACCTTACCTCTCTTTTGTGGAAGGCTACTGTAATCACTTTTACAACTGGAGAGTTCACAGAACACCTTACCCACGTAGTCTTGGGTAAGGCATGAAGTCTTGGGAAAGTAAAATGCCATAACATTTTGTCCAAATTCTGATAAACGGAAGAGTTTTGAAAGTGCTAAAAAGGCGATTTCTGTTCTGCAGTTTAATAATTCAATTGAAATAGAATAAAGATTTTAAAGGTCTTATAAAAAAAATATTTTGGATGTTTCCTGCTGTAAATGCAGCATCTTTTACACCAACCGTATTGAACACGTCGCATTAGTTCTTCGTCCCTGTTGTTTGTGTCCTTTATGACATCCTTAAAAACAGTAAGTTTCCTGTTTGGAATAATTTTCAATTTTGTTTAACCGCCAGAAAGGCGGACAGAATATAATAAACATTATGTCACTCCTCTCTGCGCATGTGTGATCGCGACGAATTCAGAGCCAAAGTACTGCTAAACGAAAGGTTTAACAGTATTCGTGTTCAAAATATAACATTCAATTCAAATTTAGTTGTACCTCAATCATTAACTGCCATTTGTAGATAGATGGACAGACAAAGTTAACCAACTGCTTAAGCCCGCTTCTTCGCCTTGCGTGTGCGGGGTAACAAAACTTTCCTCTTGATCTTACCAATAATCCACCAAAAGCTGCTCCATGCACCACCGAGTAGTGGCGGACCCATCCACTCGAGTAGGATCCAATGAACGAATGAAGTAAACTATAGTCCGGTTAACCAATCATCGAAGCACAGTTATTTCACACTTTGGGGATCATCTGGCTGAAGCTAGTTCAAAACGTCACTTCTTTATTGACCTTTGTCATCTTTTTGGTCAGATTAACAGGTACAAGGTTCATAAGTGCAGTAAATCTTGAGGGATAGGTGTGTGAGAGACCCTTGTGCTTGAGTGCAGTCTGGAAGGCCTGAAAGGTGTTGCACAAAACAAGAGGCACAGGATGTCATTTTCAAAGACGAGTGAACAAAGGGATGGAAATCGGCATGAATTTTTAGAATTTTGTTAATTTTATGAGTTTTTCCGAAAAGAAAACAAAAAAAAATGCATTTTAACAGATGAGGAGCATGTACGGTAATGAAGGAAGGAACACATTAGGGATTATAAATGAGCGATGCACTTGAGCATTTCCCACCAGACCTCGTGAAGGATGGTGAGCTCAGAATGTTCAGACCTTCAGTGAGCTTGATAAGTACTAGCTTGTCAAAGGACAAAAATATACTGGCGGCTTTGAGCGCTGTGGAGTGACAGCACTTTCCCATCAGTGGGATTCACTTTCCACTCGGGGGAAGAAGGCTGTTTTCCAGTGATTGCCTCATTGCAAGCATGGTAGTGTCTCTACGCCGTACAGTCCCAGAGTAGGGAGATTGAACATGTATGAGAGCTGAGGGTTGAAGTTATGAGATGAAATTACCACCACAAGGAAAGTTTCTGCCAAGTTTTACGTAAAATCTTCTCGTGGATGGTAAGATGTTCGAAATGTTGACGGATGGACGGGTGACGATCCTGGCATAAACTTGCCCTGAAACAAAGCTTGAGGCTCACTGATTATGAAAAATATATATATATATATATACTGTATCCCTTGGCCAACTTATACCGTCAAAAAGTTTTATTTTGGAAATACCACTCGTGTAATTGTTCGTTTGGTTTTGCTTGCCCTCCTACCCACACCCCTGTTTATTCATTTCAGATTTATCCCACTGAGCAGCTACTTCACCCCCCGGAAGATCCTCGAGAGGCAGTGAAGCTTCCCTTTCCTGCAGCGTCGTTCCTTGCCGCATGCTGGCTGCCGTTGAAGCCTGCACGACTTGCAGCATTGTTGTGTGATGGCGTCACGGAGCGGGTCAACATATGGGACCTACAGCTGAAGAAGGATAAATACAGTACAAATATAAATGGTCTGTTCTAATATTTTTTTGAGTTTACTAAATTTCAGGTGTTGTTTTGATTTCTTGGCATGATATGTGCTCTGAATTTTAATTTCCCACTTGCAGAGTGTTTAAATCGTCCAAAAGATTGAGCCGTTTGTGAACTACTGTATTTAACTTGATGACTTGAAAACATGAGCCGCAAGTTACCCACACGACGTTCTCTCGCAGTGGCAGATGTAGGAAACATTACACCGATGAACAGCTTCCCCCGGGGACTTCTCAGCTGTTGGGGAGAGTCGGTCGTTTTCACGGCCTCCATGAACACCCTACAAATGTGGAATGTATTTGGCAAGGCACTGTCCACCTTCACACACCACCGAGAGGCCATCACTGACATCCATGTGGTACGTATGTGAACCCAACCAGCAGGTTGAGCTTCCCTTTACTCAGATGTGCTAGATGTTCCAAATATCCATCAATCGGTGACATTCTGCTCTTTATTTATTTATTTATTTATTTTGACTCGGCCTGTCATCCTTCCAAGGTCGGCGAAATAAGTACCAGTGTAGCAGCCAAAAAGGCTGCACATGAAGGGAAGGGGGTATCGACGGATTGATTAGATCTGATATTGGTGCGGCGCAGACAGTAACCATGTCCGATTTTGAAAATTCCTCCTAGAAAAAAAAGGTATGACGTCAAAATATCTCCGCTAATGGGAATCGCCTAAAAAAATTATCTCAAACTAGGCAAACTTTTTGAATTCTGTTTGCGGGAATCGAACGGGGCATTAGCAGAGATGAATTACCGCACATATGATGCATCACTATGACGTCATATCAATTTTTATGACATCATTCTTATTTTTTGACATTTTTTGTTTCACAACCCAGAGTTTTCATCGGATCTTCGTGAAACTTGCCATGTATATGCAGAAAGCCCACGCGCAGGCAGTAACCATCTCCGATTTTGGAAATTCTTCCTAGAAAAAAAAGTTGACGTCATAATATCACCGCTAATGGAAATCGCCTATACCATTATCTCCGACACTAGGCAAGCTGTTTGAATTTTGTTTGCGGGAATCAAGCCGGGCATTAGCACAGATAATTTATCGCAAACCTGATACATCACAATGACGTCATATTCGTTTTTATGACGTCATCATTAAGAGGACGAGGATCTTAGCTCATTCGAGCTTGTTAGATGTGAGCCTCGATGTTTAAGGCAATACGAATTTTGCTCTTTTAGACTGAAGTTGAGTGAGAAGTCACATTAAAAATCATTTGAATCCAACTCAAATCTCGCTTTATTAATCACAACGCTCTCTTGGGACATCAAAGGGTTGTTTTTTTATTATTATCAAAATAACTCTCCAATGTTTAAGGTAAGATGATATTAAAAAAGGAAACAATATGTATTTGCCACTTTCGTTAGGTGCTCTAACTGCTAGGCACCACCAATTCCGAATGTCCGCCCCTCTCTCATCACACCAGGATGGTGTGCGTGTTGTCACATGTGCAGAAGATCTTTCATTGCATGTGTACACGTGGGATGAAGTCCAAGGAGGTCACGTAACGTTGAGCAGCCGCTACTCATTGCTTGGCGGGTCAAAAACGATGTCTCGGTGAGTGAGTTTGAGTTTAAACACCCAGAATATGACGATTATTGCACGGTTCTCTCGAACGAAAGTTTACAGTCATTATCGCTGTTCTCCCATAACAAGGGCCAAATATGTAAATATTATCGAAAACAGAAAAAAGCTCCAATTTCATGTTGCCGATCTTGATTAAATGCTTTTCATCTATGATTCGACTGTATGTTGCGCTCCAGGAAGACTTGCTTATGAGGACCAAGTGAAGTCGATACTCGTAGTCTCTAAGCACACGGGGATCGGTTTGACTTGATTGCATAAAAGCAACTTCATCCTCTGCCTGGTGTTTGCTTAATGGTTTGGGTGGTGTGCTTGGGATCCTCGGGTCCTGAGGCACGTTGATTTACCACCACGTTTACGTAAACGTCAAAACAACTGATCCTCATTAAAACAGCAAAGTTTGATGTTTACTTTTCAGTTTATCCCCCATTTGGTTTAATTTTGTTCACATAAGTTGATAGCGTTCGATCCCTGTTTCAACCTTCCTGATAAGCGAGAGTTATTGGCAGCACCTGCTGTTTTTGCATGAGCCATTATGTAACATTGAAAAAAAAATTAACCATTGCTTCACTTAAGTCTGTCCTTGCCTCGTTTCCCAGCAGTAGTTCAACTTTGCCTCTTGTGATTGTTGTACAAGTTCGATTTCTTTCTTTTTTTTTCCTGACATAATCTATATCTATAAAGCTGAGGATGTGTGTGTGTGTGTGTGTGTATGCTCGTTATGCATTTCCACAAACTCCAACCGATTCCATTCAAATTCGGTACGATTATGGCTTTTGGTCCAACTTAGGTCATGGGCTATAAATTTTTTCCATATCACTTCCGATATTCGAAAAAATCGATAAATCGATATCCCTTATGGGATTTTCCATTCATATCCACTCAAGTTTAAGGCCTACGGGGGACGCAAATTTCCACTTTGCCCCGGGCGCCGTTTACCTCCGCTACGCCAAGCTGTTAGGGTTAGGGTTAGGGTTAGCTGTTAGGGTTAGGGTTAGGGTTAGTTTTAGGGTAGCTAACCCTAACCCTAACCCTAACCCTAACCTAACCCTAACAGCTATTCAGGAAATTTGCAAGAAAGCCCGGGCAACGCCGGGCTTTATTGCTATCCCGAGCAACGCCGGGCTTTACTGCTAGTAGGCCTATAATGGTGGAGGCAATCAAATGTGCCGCACCCTTGAGCTAGTTGGTGCTGCTGTCGCAGTTCCTGCGCAAAGGTTATGCTGAGTAGTTTGCCCTCGTCTTCCCAGAATGTTGGAATAGATTATATTATTGTAAAGCAACAGATGTCGACTATCATTTTATGTGTTTGCTTTCGTACGGTAACTGCAATTGCTGATTGTTGGTGAACATCTCTCCTAGGGCCTTTACCAAAGTGGTGTGCGATTACTCCAGCATCGTGGGTGTTGTTGAAGGCTTGGACGGAAAAGATGTGTTGAAGGCTTACAGCTTTCAGATTTAGTCAAGTTAACTTGAGCCTCAATTTTAGCAAAAATAAATGTCCAAAAAAATACCCCCCCCAGAAAAAGACAATTCTAAAAGCGTCTTGACGAGCACCTTGCTTCATTTCAGCCACACCTGTGTACTGTATTTTGTTTTGGATAACAGTTTTTAAAAGTTTTTTTTTTAAGTTGGCTTGTTTGCCTGTTTAATGTTTCCATCGAAACCAATGAGTCATGATCCTTGGCACCCAGGTTCAAATCTCCCATAAATAATGTGTTTATACAATGTATATTAGTGGCCTTGCAATTTACAGTAAAGTACACTGATGTTTACGATTGTCTTGATCCTGGATAAGTACACGAAGCCCCTTCTCCCCGCACCAATTCATAGAACAATAAATATTAATGGCACCGTTGGAAAGGTGATAATCAATTTACTTGGAACAAAAACTTCATGTCCGTTTAATCATAAAGATGCCCGTTTTAAAAGCACGTCTTTCCAGGTGGAACGGAGAAGAAGCAGGACCTGGAGCTTTAATGTAGCGTTTGCAACGGTATGACAGCAGGAACTTTTTTTTAGATCCTCCTGGAGGATCTCTAAGTCTTACTCACGTTGTTGTTCCTCATCTTCTTCTTGTGGACTTTTTTGTTTCCAGCAGCCTACAGTTTACATCGAAACTTCCCGAAACTTGGCATATATATGTAAAATACCTGCGCAGACAGTAACCATCTCTGATTTTGAAAATTCCTCCGAGAAAAAAAAGTTATGACGTCAAAATATCTCGCTAATGGAATCGCCTAAAAAATTATCCACAACTAGGCAAGCTTTTTGAATTCTGTTTGCGGGAAACGAACAGGGCATTAGCAGAGATGAATTACCGCACTATAGAATCATCACTATGACGTCATATCAATTTTTATGACGTCATTCCTATTTTTTGACATTTTTTGTTTCACAACCCAGAGTTTTCATCGATCTTCGTGAAACTTGCCATATATATGCAGAAAGTCCACGCGCAGGCAGTAACCATCTCCGATTTTGAAAATTCTTCCCAGAAAAAAAGTTGACGTCATAATATCGCCGCTAATGGAAATCGTATATACCATTATCTCCGAAACTAGGCAAGCTGTTTGATTTTGTTTGCGGGAATCAACCGGGCATTAGCAGATAATTTATGGCAAACCTGATACATCACAATGATGTCATATTCGTTTTTATGACGTCATCATTAAGAGGACGAGGATCTTAGCTCATTGAGCTTGTTAGAATAAAGCGTGATGGACAAGGAAGGATATATATATATATATATATATATATATATATATATATATATATATGTAATAGTACACTTCTCAAAGCAATAAAAAATATCTATATCATAGTCCAGGGAAGGAGTACACAAATAACCACAGGCATGCAGACAATGACAACAACAGCAACATGTTTAAAAGATCCATTGTTTGTGTGTTTCACTTCATTTTACATCCTCATTGAGACTCACAAATAGACCTGCAATATGCTTGTGAAGTGCAACATGCTGTCTTTTGATTGAACCCGTCAGCGAAGTGACAGGTACGCATGGTTAGTAATAATAAAAAGTTCAGCTTAAGGACCGTTTGTTCATTTATAATATAAAGCTGCTTATGGAGTTGTTGGTTTCCAGAATATGGTAATTTCCTTTTGCAGGAATATCAACAACCAGTTTCACCCTTCCGTTGTTCTCCCAGTAAAGGTTCGGTTTTATCGGTAGGCGGTAGTTTTCAAAGGGGCAGCCGCACCTTTTGACCCTGTCTGTGTTCTCTTTTTGTATAATATGTTATTGTAAGGATTTCAGGAAACCTCCATTTATTTTCAAAATCGAATTTGATGATGCAATTTGTACCTTTGTAAGCAATATCGGCATAAGTTCAAATAATTTGCAAGAAGCAACTTAAAACTGAAACGTATTGATGTGAACTTGACTCTGTGGCATCATGGTTAGAGCGTCTGCTCTGAGTCTGGGAGGTCGGCTGTTCGAACCCCGACCGAGTCACATCAAAGACTTCCGAAAATGCTATGTGCTGCTTCCTTGCTTGATGCTCTACATTTAAGGGACAGAGCATGGAAAAGAACCCATCAGTTGGCATCCATTGGAAGGAGGAAATTGCTCCTTGATTGGTAGTTTTGCTAGTAAAAAATATATATCTTTGTTGGTAGTCTTGGGAAGGAGAGGGAGGGGACGCAAATTCTCTATGTAAATGTGTATCGTGTAGCGCCGCCTCCAGGTGGGAGAGGGTATTACAAGTCACCACCATTTACAGTACAGTATATTCCTGTCCCCACATTTTCCAGTACAGTGAGGTGTTTTGAATTGTCAACAGTAGGTATGGTTTTGCTTCATGCACGTAACCCGGGTTACGTTTTTTTCCTCATTTAAGCTTCTAATTTTGTGATTTAGAAAATTTCAACTTCAGATATCTGGACAACTTTTGTTTGTGTTTTAACGCTTACAAAAAACATTCTATCTGGAAAGCTCATTTGCTAATAATGGGTTGGTACTTTCAATACTTGCATTGAAAATGAGACCCTCATAGACTGTTATGTTAGTGTGGCAGGTTTGGGATCCTAGGGTCCTGAGTTCAAATCCTGCTCATCCATTGAATTAATACCAGGTGGGGTTGACTCAGCCTGTTATCCTTCCGAGGTCGGCAAAATGAATACCTGCTTGCTGGGATAACTGAGCCATTCGAGTATCCTGCGTCGGCGTGGCGACCCGTCCAGGATTGTGCCCAATAGCCCAGGAGACTGCTTCGGCAGCACCCACGCTCCCTACAGAGTATGGTCCCAATGGATGGATGGATGGATTGATTGTTATGCCGTGGATTAATTCTGAGGATAAGCTATCAATGTCTATAAAACACTCCAATGACTCAGCATCTCAAACAGCCTCTGACAGTCTAGCCTCGCATCGGCCTTGTCTTGGTGGGGTTGTTCTCACTATAACGGATGTCGAGGTGAAAGGCAAATCAATGGCTCCTTAAAACCGGTTGTTTCGGGCAGATGAGGCTCAAGAGCCTTGGTAGGCAGCTCATCTTGGAGAAGGAAAATCTGAAAATCTGGCCTGGGGTTTGAAAAGTGGACACAACGATATATACTTGATGTAATATGTTATCATTGCTGTAAGTTTATAAATGTGTGTATGTATTATAACTGAGGGTGTGCATGTCTAGAAGGTGAAACATTAATGACCCGCACGTTTGACTTCAATTTACAGTGTAAATTTTACACCATTATGAGAAATTCATCGATATGTGAAGATTTGTCCGGCACGTACTTGTTGAAATATTCTGTAAACATTTCTAAATCAAGCGTATATTAGCCACAAACTTGGTCCAGGCACACAGTATGTTAAGTTTGTGTTTGCCTCTAATTTCATTGATAAACGAGTTCATAGAAAGTGTTTACGTAACAGAAGTTATACGTTAAGAAGCTCCATTGGCGGCCATTTTGAAATTTCCCCATGAGTGAATTTGTGAGTTTTTCTTTTGTCATTTCAACTCCTCATAAGGTGTTTAAAACATAAATATTGTTATTATCCAAAATGTCTAGGTCATTGTAAATTTCTACCGTACTCGTACGATGAATGCTCTGGCATCTGGAATTGCATTGGATTGCACGTGAGTCATGGACAGTGAAGAAGAAAGAAAGGAAGGAAGAAGATTGACAGTTTTTGAAATGTGCTTTTGGAGACTAATGTTGTAAATTCCAAGAACTGCAAGAACAACAAACGAGAATCGGTGCTTGAAGAAATTAGTACATCGGACGCACTGACGCTGAAACAGAAACTCTCATACTCTGGATACATCATACGTGGAGAAAAGGAAAGTCTGGGGAAGTCAACCATGCTAGGTATGGTTGAGGGGGGAAGAAGTAGAAGAAGAAGAAAGAAAGACAGACGACGACGACGACCTTGCTTGTGTTGGATGGATGGGGTAGAGGCTGCAACCAAGTTGTCTCTACCTGAGCTTCCGGAAGCCGTTCAGGATAGGGATTTTTGAAGAAATCTCATCATGAATGTCACCAGAAGTCAGACACAACTTGACAGAACTAGATAAAGATGGGGTTTCTGAGCATGCTGTGTTTTAATGAAGAAAACCAAAAAAAACAGCCAGAGTCCCCGTAGTTCAGTTATTTCGATAAGTATGTGTTTATAGTTAGAATCCCTCCTTTTGTCTAATGGGAATTTCGTGTGTGCGCTACGAGTTATTTTTTTTTAGTTAGGTTTTATTACATCTACAACAACAACAGCGACACGACCCGCACTCAACCCGGTCGCCATTGCCCATGTGTTTTTGGCGGAGGGCGTGGGCGGAGCCTCCGTCGCTTCGGATCGAGGCTCCGCTCAAGGAGGGGCATAGAGCGTTCCTCCAGCCAATGGGCGAAGGGCGAGCATCGCACGCGCACCCCAGCCAATCAGGGGGGCTGACCACCTCAGGGGCGGCCCCGCCCAGCCAGAGGGAGTGTTCGGCCAACCAATGAAGGGCGGCCATGAGTCTCCCGACCACCCCTCGTCCAATCCGGAGGCGAGTCCCTCAGAGCGGTGCATTCGACCCACGGGGGAGGGGGAGGATAAGACGAAGTGGCGAGCCATGGAGAAAAGGCAAGCAAGGTTCGCCTCGTCGAGAGCAGGAAGGTTCGCCTCGTCGAAAGCAAGAAGGTTCGCCCCGTCGTAAACGAAGCAAAGAGAGGAAGCCTCGTCTTGCCTGCTGGCGTTCTCATCTGGTCCGTGCCTGTGCTGGCTGGTGTCCGTGGCGCCGTCCTTGGTCCCTGGTGCTTGGTGCAGCGTTGTTGGCGGTGGGTTCGAGTCCCGCCACCGGACAAGTTCGAGCAGACCGCACAATGCGGGCAGGTGCAAATACAGGCCGCGGCCACCATTTCTTTGGGTGTGTGTGTGTGTGTGTGTGTGTGTGTGTGTGGCGCCAGTCTGTATAAGTAGAAATTGTTAAGTGTTTTTCATTGTACATTGTTTGCATTCTTTTATTCGTGATAACTCTGCTCTTTGTGTGCTTCCCTTCCCCAATTATTGTTATAAATAAACCCCCGTGTTAAATGTTCCAGTTCGTTGTTCGTATTTTCTTTCATTGGCCTAGCAAGGTGCGTATTGAGAAATAGTAAGGCCGTTCGGGCCGGTAAGTTGTCATTTGGACCGACGGATCTTGGTAATCCCCGCTCAGTTTACACCCGGATCGGGCTCAGTAAACGGTGCGTTCTGCCCGAGGTCCGTCGAGGGTGTGGGTTTCCCCGGTAGTTGGATGACGTGGGTATTTAGGTATATTGAAATTAGGCAATTAACCCTACCCCACGCCGTCGAAATATTGGCGACCACGGTCCGCTAAAGGACCCGTGAACTCTCGGACTTATCCGAGAGTCACGACCTAAATTCCGGGTGTTTGGTGGGAGACGACTCTACTGCTCCACCTACTGGTCGTTTATCGCCGCCGAACCCCGGCCCACAACAGTATTATAATTCTCAGCTCGTGCGACGTACTGTAGCTTTCTCTACTGAGAGCTGATTCGAAGAAAGAGGTACAGAGAACAATTGCATTTTCCGCATCTACAAATATGTAATGTCAAACAATGCATCTCCCTGGAGTATATTTTTCATCATGTTTGGCACAACTGGTTACCTTTGATGGAGAGCGTGAGAGTGAAAACACACCATCCATGAGCAACACCTGCTGTGCCTCCTGCAAGCTCTTGCTTGGAGCAATGGGCAAGCATGACGTTTGTCGAGATAATTGTTGACATCAGTGTAAAGGGTGGGGGGAGGGAAGAGGAGGGAAGAATAGCTCGGTGGGAAAAATATTGCACGTTCTGTTGTCGACTCTGCGTATGAATATCCCCGATAAACTATTATTCTGTTGCTTGAAAGCAGGGGGGGTGCTGAATCGTTGAGCACGTTGTCCTTTGGATGAACATGTAAAGCCACCTGTCTTAACTACATTTTCTTGATTGACGTTAAACATGGTGTTTGAAAAAAAAAATGAGGGCATTATGTTCCCTGGCTAATGCCTTATGTGTGTTTAATTGCATCGGAATAACTAGAAACATCCAGAAGCCTGTGGGGAGAAGGGAGGATAGTAGGGGAGGTTGGGTAAATATGTTTTGTGCCGTGGCTAATAATCCTTCTTGTCTGCAGCAGGGGTCAGTAAACCACTTGCACTGCGGCACGTGTAAAGGTGAAAATTGTAAGTCATCTCCACCCCTCTCCCCCGGCCCCTTCACAGTTGGGGGATTTTTTTCAGTCCCATGACCTGTCCCTGGGTACTACCAACACGTACACAATCTATTAGCCCCCGTTGGACTTAGTCTGATGGGGGGGCTTATGGATTTGGTCTCGATTTTTGTGTCCATGCATGTGTGCACGTCCGCAACCATATCTCGGACATGTATGGACCGATTTTATTCTTACTTGGCAAAAAGACAACACATGATGGTGTACATATGCACATCATTTTGTCTTTATTTCTCGGGCATTGATCAATCTTGTTCAAACTTTGCACACCGATGAAGAATGATTGCTTACATATGCATGTCATCTTGTTTTGAGATCAGATCCAAGTTGGCGCTCATTGGCCATGCAGGAGTCACTCGAGTCAAAATCCCACCTCTCAGCTTATCCATTCGTCCTGAACGTTCCAGGTCCTGCAATAACACACCTGAACTCTGGCCTGCTTGCAAGGCCGCCTTTTTTTTTTTTTAAAGAACATAAAGGACAGATTTACAGGGGATAAAACCATTAAAAAAAGGATTATAGAAAAGTGGCTTTAGAACAGAAACATTGTCAGTAGAGATGACTTGCTATTCAAATGATTCTCAAAGCATTTCTGGTCACGGAGTGGTTTTACTTCACACTTATTCGAAATGAGAGGCGAGAGAGAGAGAGTGAAGAGAGAGAGAGAGAGAGAGAGAGAGAGAGAGAGAGAGCGAGAGAGAGAGAGAGAGAGAGAGGTGAGAGAGAGAGGTGAGAGAGGACGGAGAGAGAGAGAGAGAGAGAGGTGAGAGAGCACGAGAGAGAGAGAGAGAGAGAGAGAGAGAGAGAAGAGAGAGAGAGAGAGAGAGAGAGAGAGAGAGAGAGAGAGAAAAGAGAAAGAAGAGAGAGAGAGAGAGAGAGAGACCAACAAAGAAAGAGAAGCAGAAGAAAGACATTAATTCGAAAACATAAATGATGGGAAATCACTTTTCTAATCTGTGCATCATTAGTCCCTCGAGGTCGTTTCTGCAACAATATCCTGTAAAGGAGGAGTACTTGTGACGCTGTAACGTACGGTATTCTGTGAACGTTCATTGAAGACATTACACGCCGCTTCCAGAGTTATTGTAAATCCTTACAGTGACTGAGGCTTTTGACAAGGTTGCAGATGTCTTTTGACAAGGTTGCAGAGGTTGCAATTCCGGGAATCTTGCTGCATTGTGAAAGAAAACATCCATCATTATTTACTTTTAAACATGTTTTTCTGCATAAGGAAGATAGTTGGTTTTGTGTTGTTTATATTGCAATTCCATTGGGTTTCCACATATTTAGTGGGATTGTGAGTTGGACAGGTGACCATGATGGGCCATGACATGTAGGAGCCATACTGTTGCTGTTTTGATCGTGGTTTCTGTGAAGTCAGTGATAGCATGATCAGGGAGGGGAAAGCGTTAAATATTCCGATGTTTCAATGAGGTAATGAAGAAATATGTGGTGATTGATGTGGGAATGCCATTTGCTTTTATGAGTGGGAGAAGGGTGAAGAAGGGAGGATAAAGTTGGGGTTGTGATGGGGGGAGGGGGGACAGCAAAGATGAGACAGAGGTGTGGTGGGATGGGGGGGGGCATGACGAGAAGGTTTGAAAGCTAGGAGTGTTGAGGGGATTGATGCCTTAGGGTTCGGAAGGGGAGGGTGAGGGCTGAGGGTTGGGAGATGGAGATTGAGGATTTGGGATTGGGAGGTGGAGGTTGAGGACTTGGGGTTGGGGGGGGGGGGGGGGGGGTTGATGACAGGTTTGTGAGCGGGGAGAGTTGGGGACTTGAACTCACATTTTACATTCTGCAGATGTTCGTTCCATGGGTCCCTGCTAGTTCCTCTCAATGTGCCTTGGGAATCAATTAAAATCTCACTCTAATTTGGTCCAGATGATCATTTTTACCGAAACTAAATCTCAATGATGATCAGCAGAGCTGCCAATGTGATAAACAGACGTGCTGTCGTGTGATGGAGCATGAAATCTGGGGTCATCTTGGCTTCTAAAATTAGGTGCAACGTTTCCTGGGAGCAAAATCTGACTGGGTCACATTCCCAACGTGCCAAATCCAGTCCATTTTTAAACCTCACAGTGGGATGTTCTTACACCACAAAAGCCAAGGCTCATTGCATTAACTAGAGCATTACACAGGCCAAACCTTGTCTTTGTAACAATTCTCCAATATGCTAATTTTGGCCTTGGCCAAAAGCTTTTCCACTCATAGTTTGTAAACTTTGTAAACTTTTTTTGTAAACTTCAGGGAATCACAAAATAACTATCTGTCTGTTTTATAGGCAAGAAAGAGCCCAAAACCAGTTAATGTGAGTGATTCATCTACTCATGTATTAGTAAAAGGAGAATCGTCCGTCTATCCATCATACTTTATTCTAAAGGGTTCCTGCTGGTCGTAACGTAATATAAATGGTTCCGTTGGTGCTTGGAACAAAAATAAGTGTCCGTTTATTGATAAAAATGCCTATTCTAAAAGTCTATCTTTCAGGGAGGGAAAAGGGAAAAACAGGACCTGGAGCTTCAATGTAGCGATTCCAACGGTACAACTGCTGGAACCCTGGAGAGAATAAAGCGTGATGGACACAGAAGGAGTACACAAAATTGTATTTTGTAATACTTCTCGAAGCAATGGAAAACTAGATATCTGGAATCACAAAATGATGGCCATATATTCTTTTTGGACAGCCATATGACCTAAATGTTGAAGGTCAAGCCCTCCTAAAAATTTGGGAGAGTTTGACCTTCAACATTTAGGGATAGAGTGTAAATTAAGAAAACATGTCCCCATCTACAATCTATCCCTAAAACTGAACATCATGGAAATTAGAGGAAAATTATTCAAGTTATGATCAAAAAGGTGTTTTGTGCTTTTACATTTTTTCTTTTTTTGGTAACAACTAAAATTTTTTTTTAATACTTTCGGACGCAGTGATTTCTGCGTCATTTTCTGAACATTTCTGAAAAATGCTGCAGATGTCGGGGTCCGTGAATGTTGGTCGGGCATTGTTGAGTTATTTTTTTATTTAAATGTTTGTTTTATTTTATTATTTATTTTATTTCTTATATGGGCTAGGCTTGTGGAAGAGCGATTACACAACAAATTAGGACAGAACATAAAGGGAAATCCATGCGCCCATGAACTGCGACAGCAGGAGAAAGGGGCAGCGCCCATGAACTGCGACAGCATGAGAAAGGGGCAGCGCAAACAGCAGGGTGGGGGAAGAAAGGAGATGGACAAACAAGGGATGCAGGTAACGATGAGGGGTAAGGGAGAATGCAAAGGGTGGACAAGATGGATACAGAAGCAAAATCGTGTTTGACTAGTTTGTGATTTTTGTCAAGGTCTGAGGAGAGGGAAGAGGCAGCCTGTCTGTCAGAAGGATGAGAGATGTCATGGCAGAGAGTGGAGTCATCAGTAAAGGGATAGAGAGCATTTTCTAGAGTCAGTGAAATCATTGATGAAGATTCGGAATAAGATGGGGCTGAGAAACACTGCCTTGTGGTCCTCCAGCCTTGATAGGGAGAGGAACAGAAAGGGTTCCATTGAGAGCTACACGTTGACTACGAGAGGAGAGGAAATCAGTAATCCAATAATGGAATTAGCCTTGGATTCCATAGGCAGACAGTTTGAGAGCAAGGCAGGATGTCAGACTGTATCAAAAGCTCGAGATATACACTGCATGGCCAAAAGTATGTGAACACCTGCTCGTCCAGCATTCTCCTGGCATCCACCAAACCCAGATTCATCCGTTGGACTGCCAGATGGTGAAGCGTGATTCGTCACTCCGGAGAACGCATTTCCACTGCTCCAGAGTCCAATGTCGGAGAGCTTTACACCACTCCAGCTGATGCTTGGCATTGCGCATGGTGATCTTTTGCTTGTGTGCGGCTGCTCGGCCATGGAAACCCATTCCATGAAGCTCTCGACGAACAGTGTTTGTGCTGACGTTGCTTCCAGAGTCAGGTTGGAACTCGGTAGTGAGTAACCGACAACAGACTATTTTTTCACGCTACGTGCTTCAGCAGTCCCGTTCTGTGAGTTTGTGTGGCCTACCACTTCGTAGCTGAGCTGTTGTTGCTCCTAGACGTTTCCACTTCACAATAACAGCATTTACAGTTGACCGGGGCAGCTCTAGCAGGGCAGAAATTTGACGAACTGACTTGTTGGAAAGGTGGCATCCGATGACGGTGCCACGTTGAAAGTCACCTAGCCCTTCAGTACGGCCCATTCCACTGCCAATGTTTGTCTATGGAGATTGCATGGCTGTGTGCTTGATTTTGTACACCTGTCAGCAATGGGTGTGGCTGAAATAGCGGAATACACTAATTAGAAGGGGGTGTCCGCATACTTTTGGCCATGTAGTGTTCCTTATCAAGAGTCAAATCTACCAGAAAACTCGACAAGAACAAATTTATAGAGATTGGCCTTCCATAAAAAGGCTGGGAACGTTGCCAGCCCGCCACGTGCAGCAGACGATGGTGATGTAAATCCGGTCACGTGATCAAAGCCACATTGTGCTGAACGACATTATAATCCAAATAATCCTTACCCTGGATGAATTAACAAAGACACGATGGCTTTTTCTAAATTTATTCGGCAGAATGATTACACAATGTAACAAAGATTTTGTTTGAGTGAATTTTTTGGTTGTTTGTCTTTTATGTAGGTCGTAAGAATGAAGAAAAATGCATATCTTCATGTTGCTAATCGTTAAGGAAATGACATATTTTTTGAAAAATAACAAAATTGTATATTCATAAGAAAATTGCAGAAAAATGTCTTTGAACATAAATGAAACTATACAACAGCGTTGAAACATACAGGGATATGCTAATCAGAAGTAAAATATAGCATACTACATATTCGATAAGACTTTATTGAAAACACACAGATTTTCTGCTCTTTCTTCGGTGAAGAGGCTGGGTTTCTCGGACCAAACCCCAGACGTAGTCGCCCATCATACTGGCCCTGGTAGCGCTTCTCAAATTCCATCACATCTTGGTGGAAGCGCTCACCATGCTCTTCGGAGTAGTCTCCCATATTGGATTTAAAAAAATCCAAATGGGAATGCATCGTGTGCAATTCAGGGACATTCTGCAACCCATCTCCCTGTAGGACTTGAGAAGATTGTCGACCAGTTCGGGTAGTTTTTTCCTTGTTGACCCAAGAAGCCCTGAACAACCAACGAAGCTGTGCCAGGCACGTTTCTCGGTGCCAACAACTTTCCGGAGAACTCTGGTCCTTCATTAGCTTTTAATTTGCGGCCCAACGAACACCCCTGCCTTTATTTTTGCCTCCGACAACTTCGGAAATACCGCTTCAAATGCTTGAGGCAGCGGACTCATGATCAGTGCCTTCACAAATTGCTTTATGAGCCCCAGCTTGATGTGGAGGGGTGGCATCAAGATCTTCTCCTGCTCAACCAGCGGTTGCCACTTCACGTTCTTCTCGCCAATGACAAAGCCCGTTCTTGATGGCCAGTCCTCTTGTTTCATAATGTCTCGCTGTAGCTCGGCTATCCCGTAGCAGAGGAAACAGGGATGTTTTGTGAAGCCGCCTTGCAAACCTGTCAAAAAGCCAATCATCTTAAAGTCTCCAATCACTTCCCAATCATGCTTTCGTACTTCACCAGGCGCAGCAGGTGCTTCACATTCTCATAGCCTTCCTTTAGCTGAACAGAGTGGGTGATAGGGATGCTTGGGTACTGTTACCATTGTGCAACAGCACCGCCTTCAAGCTTCAGTTGAGCTGTCCACGAACAGTCGCCAGTTGCTGGGACATACGGGAATTCAATTTCTTCAAACAAGCCGTTGATGTCGTGACAATAACACTTTCTCATCCAGTTGAAATACTGAGAGAATATGTCATGACGTTGTCTCTGTTTTGTTACCCGACAGTTCTCGTCCAACAACTTCCACTGTTTCAACCTGGATGTCAGTAATTCTGCTTTTGATTTGGTGAGTCCTAGGTCCCTGATAAGATCATTGAGCTCCGCTTGGTTAGGGAAATGCGGAATAGCCTGGGTGTCATCTGCAACAAAGACATCGTCGTGGGCATCTTCTGTTTCGCTGCTGGAACTTGTGCAAGCATCTTTCGTGATCCCGGAGGAGGTTGGGAACTGGAATCTCCTCACAATGCATCACCGGACGAAGAGATGATGGCAGATCGGGGTAGTCGAACACATCCGTCTTCTTTCCCCTGCGGTGACACGTCACTACCACCATACAAAAGTAGCAGTTGTTTGAGTGATCTGTTGGTTCCCGCCAGATTCTTGGCACGCCAAACTTCAGTTTTCGTTTCTCCCCTCTGTACCACGACTCCAGAGTGGACCGACAGCTTCCGCAAACCACGTGTGGCGCCCAACTCTGTCCTGGTCCCCTAATTGAACTCCAAAGTACGCCTTGTAAGCCGAACAGAAGAGGTTCCCTTCAACGATGGTGTACTTGACTGACTTGACATTCAGAAAGACTCCGCAGACATAGCAGAAGTTATCAGGATCATGCTTGCAGGAACCTCGAGCAGAAGCCATCATGAGACAATATGTGTAAATAAAAGAACAAAAATAATAAGACGAGTTGAAGGGAAAGAACGGAAACAAAATGTAACATATATCAAATGACTACTTGAATGAATCATATAAATCATACTTGAATAACCTACTTGAAAAAATCATATTTTTTTCAAATATTTTCTAAATCACAAAACGATCAACAGTATGCTATGTTTTACTTCTGATTAGCATATCCTGCATGTTTCAACGCTGTTGTATAGTTTCATTAATGTTCAAATACATTTTTCTGCAATTTTCTACTGTAAATATACAATTTTTTGTTATTTTTCAAAAAATCGTTGTCATTTCCTTAATAACGATTAGCGACATAAAATATATGCTTTTTCTTCATTCTTACGACCTAATAAAAGATAAAAAACCAAAAATTCACTCAAACTTTTTTTTTGTTACATTGTGTTATTCGCAGTCGCTACGTAGGTTGAAAAACGCTGCGATACGGTCAACTTCTACTGGTATAGACGGATGAAATGTGTAAGAGTGAATGAACTTATCTTCCGCTACATAATGGAAAGCATGACAAGGGATTCCATATTAAAGAAAAAAAAAATTGGAGAGCAAAATGGGGTGCGCGCACCACGTTCCGTTGGCATTATCAGTGACTAAAAAAAAAAAAAGGTCACCCAAACCACCGAAATGAAAGATTTTCTTTTCATCGAAAACAATATATTCCTAAGACAGTCGTCACCAACTGCACAACATGGATTTTGAATTGCTGTGGAAGCTTTGTCATTAACAACTGAATCAGATTCCATCAATCAGCTGCTTTACACCTTAATTTGCTATCGACAAACAGTGCTGGATGCAAAGAAAAATAATAAATAATAAATATTTTTTTAAAACCTGCTTTAGCCTGTCACTCATATGCTGGGATTCTGCAAGCACCTTGAGGTTGTTGCCCAGAGCAACATAAAACAAAGCGAACAAAAAGCATGAGAGAGAAGAGGTCAAAAAGAAATGGTCGGAGAGGTACAAAGAGTTGAGATATTGCAACTTTGCGGGTGGGGTGTGGATATCGAACCATCAAAGACAAGACATCCAATGTAAGGATTAAGAGACCCATTTTTCACCCGAGCTTCCACCGTAACATTGTTTTTGCATCAATCACAGTTGTTGCTTCAACGTCATCACCTTAAATATGTAAGCAGTTATTAATCAGGCAAAAATTAAAGCCAATAGCTTTCGTGTCAACATTGCTCAGTTTTGTGCCTTGTGAGAAGAGCTTGCATCACAATAATTACACTTTTAAAAGCAACTCCTTGGAATCCCTGAGGGTGCTCGTGTTTCCATCGATACGATACGATGCGCAAGTAAACCACATTCGGCGGATTGTAGGGGCCGCCACAACACGGATGCATATAGGTCTTGGTGTTTGGACCAGGGATCAACTGCTCCTTGAGTGTCCCACAACCATAAAAATGTACTGAAAAAGGATATGTCGGTGGCAGATAATTTGGAAATCTATTTATATCCTTCGAGGTCAAGCTGGAGAGTTGCATATGTGTATAAAACAGGAGGTGTGGCATTTAGCTCACTACTTTTGGTAAAATCGTCCTCAAACCTGGTGCTGGGTTATTGGTCTCTCCAGGCTTCACATGTCCAGCCTTCATGTGGCCTGTCATACCAGCGACCTTTCCCGTTGACCCTTTGTCAGGTTGCTGAGGGATCGCAACTTTTCGATGCCGTATCCAGGTGTGTCTGAGGGCTTGTGTAGGCGTCAGCCTTTCAGCAGGATCCCAGAGAAGGCAGTGCCTTAAGAAATCCAGAAACGCCATGTCATTGCAGCCCTTAAGTGCAGACATCCAGGAACGGGAGGCCGGTGGGCCACGAATCTTCCCCCGACGTGAACGGCCCGCCGTGAGTAACGTTGAGCCATTTGACTGTGTGACCAAAACACAATAACGTGGATGTCCTTCCGAAGTAATAAAATTACGAGCGTGCCGTGCCCCAGCCAGCACGCTTGATGGTGGTTTTCCAAGTAGCTCGATGATACAGGCAAGCTGGTCGGCCTCATCTTCACCGGGAAATATTGGGATTCCAGTGACCAGCTCAGCCAGAATACAGCCGAGAGACCAGATGTCGATGGGAGGGCCATAAGGTGCTCCCAAGATAACCTCAGGTGCACGGTAGAAGCGTGACTGGATGTAACTGTACATACGCCGTTCCTCAAAACAGCTCGAACCAAAGTCTATTACCTGCAACAAAAGATCATCGATTCCAATTATTTACTGTGGAATAGAAACACCACGAAGATGCATATTTTGATGATTAAGTGTGTGAACATACAAACAAATATTTGAAGTTAATTTTTAGTTCACCTGTTTACCAACCCAGATTCAAATACATATGTTTCTACAGTATGTGTATTTGTTCATTGTCTACAAATACCCTTGTACATTGACATCGACTTACGTCTTGATCCTGCACGTGATTTATGTACAAGCTCCACTCTGAGCCTTGAACAACAAACCAAAACCAAAGGGATGGTTGCTAGGATACTTTACTGCCATTTTCCCCAGTGCCTATTACATCACCTTATCAAACACGTTACATTAGTTCTTCGTGCCTGTTGTTTGTGTCCTTTATGACGTCCTTAAAAACGGTACGTTTCCTGTTTGGAATGATTTTCAATTTTGTTTAACTGCCAGACAGGCAGGCAGAGTAAAAATATTATCTCACTCCTATCTGCGCGT
>CM068954.1:188979550-189001754 GCA_035128595.1 Eptatretus atami | reverse complement strand
TTTGTATAAAGTGTCTATATTTGTTTATCTCACAAGGGTTTGTATAAAGCGTCTATATTTGTTATCCTCACGAGTGTTTGTTTAAAGCGTCTATATTTGTTTATCTCACAAGGGTTTGTATAAAGCGTCTATATTTGTTATCCTCACGAGTGTTTGTATAAAGCGTCTATATTTGTTATTTCTCACGAGTGTTTGTATAAAGTGTCTAATTTCTTTATCTCACAAGGTTTGTATAAAGCGTTTAGATTTGTTATCCCACGATGTGTTTGTATAAAGCATATGTATTCATTATCCTCATGAGAGTTTGTATAAAGCGTATGTATTCATTATCCTCATGAGAATTTGTATAAAGCGTATGTATTCATTATCCTCATGAGAGTTTGTATAAGCGTATGTATTCATTATCCATGAGAATTTGTATAAAGCGTATGTATTCATTATCCTCATGAGAGTTTGTATAAAGCGTATGTATTCATTATCCTCATGAGAGTTTGTATAAAGCGTATGTATTCATTATCCTCATGAGAGTTTGTATAAAGCGTATGTATTCATTATCTCATGAGAATTTGTATAAAGCGTATGTTATTCTATCTCACTGAGAGTTTGTATAAAAGCATATGTATTCATTATCCTCACGAGTGTTGTATAAAGCGCATTGTTATTCATTATCCTCATGAGAATTTGTATAAAGCGTATGTATTCATTATCCTCATGAGAATTTGTATAAAGCGTAACTAACAAGTTATAAATTCCTGCTCCATCCAGTAGAGGGCATCAGTGACACAGCCACGCCCTCAACCATTGATACTACCCCACATACTTGTGCTGCAGACAACATAGAATAGCTAAGGAAATGTTGTGTAATTGGACGCCTGTACTGTGTAATGATTATGATGTCAGCTGTGACAGGGTCTAATCATAAGCTGAATGTTCTGTCGATGTTTGTTCATTCCTCATCTTTTCGCTCCCTCCATCCGAAGAGATAGAAAAAAAAAACCTGGCCGAGATGCGGATGTTCTTATCAGAGAGTAGTTCTTATCCTCGTATACTGATCCTTTGGTAGAAGTACATTTATTATTATTTATTTGGCATTCCATTCCAGAATGTTCAAATTCATCTCAGCATCACATCCTGAATGATTGATTGAAAAACCATCGTGTTCAGTGACTCCATAAAGGGTTTTTGCAAGACCAAGAGGAGTCCATTAAATATGGTCCCTAAAATAATCTTCCCTTTTTTTCACGCACTTAACCTGATCGAGCATGAGAGAAATTATCTTGGAAGTTGTTCACCTTCCTCATCATCATCATTATCGTCATCAATGATGTACCATATTCCATCCTGAGTGTTCATGTATGCTGGGTGGTTTGCCATTGCCTTCCCAGCAGTCGCTAGGGTAGGAATTTGAATTTGTTTCGGAAGCTGGCGATAAGTAGCCTGCTCTTCACGAAACACAATGTGGGATATTTAACGTCCACCACCAACCAGTGCCGGTAGTCGGGTCCTCCGGCTTAACATCCTTCCGATGGACGTTAAAGTACACACACGCACGTTGATGTCTCGCCCTGCCTGCGAAACACCAGGATGAGAGCTTCTCGTCGAGTCAAGATTCAAACCCAGCCTAAATAGCTCAGAGGTGAGTGCGCATACCTCGAGGTCAACCTGCCAGCTGTGGAAGGTGTTTGCGATCGTTTACCAGAATTATGATTCCGAATGGCGGTAAAAAGGGAGAAAGTCAGAGGATTCATGCGATTGTGCAAACGGATTTGACGATTTAATTTTATTGGAGGGAGGTTGGGGGTAAGAGGAAGAATGGGTGGCAGGATATGAGGAAGGGGGGGGAGACAAAAAGTTTTTATCCCGACCATGAAAGTCCTCCGTCAGTACATCTCGGCACAGATATGAATCCTTTTCTATGGATTTTCCAGCAAATGTGAAAAAGAAATTCCAGCGGTTCCTGCATCTTCTGAATCCAGTGGAATATAAATGGTGGTTTTATTTGTGAAACTTTAAACTGGGAAAAATGTTTTTAACTTCCATCGTATATTCTACTCCAACCCTCTTTGCAGTCTTTCGTGAAATTAAAAGACATGACATCATGAAAGTTAAAGACTTTCTGTGAGCATATTATGACGTTGGAGATTATTTCCAAGTAAACTGGGCTGGAATTTTGGGGATTTTTTTTTTTTTGGGGGGGGGGGTGGGATGGTTGGGGGAAAGGGATCATAAGGGCATTAGCTAAGCGCCGTCACCTGGATATTGTCCGTAATTACATTGATTAGATTTCGGAATCATGAAATGAAAATACTGTGAATAACAAATCAATGCGAGTTGTAATTTCCCCGATAAGCTCTTCAATTGCCTTTTTAATGGCTGGCAAGGTTGATGGGTCAAATCAAAATAATATTTTAAACAATATATCAAACATAATACAGATAGATATTCCTTCCTCTTACTCCAGAAGATAAAGGCTGTTTTGATATAACTTAGCCAAGTTAATCCAAGCATTGTGTGATCGTCTATAATATGATTAATTTGAAATTGAATGAACTTGGTTTTTAGTCAGTTCCGAAGGAAGTGACTTATTATTTATTATGCTTAAACCGAGAAACAAAACCACGAGATTACACGTCCCAATCCGCACCGAAAACCGGTGATCACGTAACTTGCTGTTATTTATTTATCATCATTTTAAGGATATATGCAAACCTGTACGATGCAACACTAAATATTGTTGTCTCCCGAGATGAACTCCAGAACTAATGTGATACACAACAACATGCAGTGTTTATATAATTTAGGATTTTATTAACGACAACATATTACAATACGGTGGAGATATTTCATGCAATAACCATCATTGGGGGAAATCATGCGGTTTTTGTGTCAGATGTTCTCATGGTGAGGTCGCTCTGTATTATGGTCACTCTAATCTTATCATCATGTTATCTAACATATAAAATAGTTATTTCGGACATGTTAATTAATGTTGTGCAATGCATGTTGGAAAGCAGTTTCATTTCGAATCATGTCATTCTTGTGGCCACTTCTTCCTGAAATCGACGTGTTTTCTATAAGCGTTGATTACAGAATTATTTTATACTTATGGGGTGTAAACCCCAAGTGATATTTGTGGGACATTCCAGTCACAGCGACCATGAAGCAAACTGTAGGGGGGAAATGGCAATGGTGGGAATTGAATTGAGATCAGAAGCTATGTATCTTAACGGCTAAAAATGTCGTACGAAATGCGTTGAAAAAAATAACTAATACGAGGCGTATATTATAAATACTAATAAATTCATATATTTTCTTTCCAATTTACATATACTTGTATATTTAAAATAATAATAAATTCCGGCACCTTGGATTATTGCGAGTATCTCGTTCGTAGAACTTTCGAACACCCGTCGCACTAATATTTCATGAAGCATTGTTGTACAACTTGATGATTTAAACATTTGGAAATAAAAATACTTGAACAATTTGGAATCGTTTTTTTTTCTTTTTAAACCCCCCCCCCCAAAAAAAACCATACACATTCAAATACAAACAAATTATGTCATCTCCATAATTATAAACCACACGGTTTATATATTGTTGATAACACGACATAACGTGCTGGTAACGGATGCTTGCTATATCAGGTAAGGTTGTTATTTTGCACGAATTTCTTTACAACTTGTAGTGCTTGCTATATCAGGTAATGTGTTCATGGTTTATGGATATAAAATTATACCATTGTTTAAGCATTTTTATCTCATTGAAATTAGACACATAATAATGGGAATTTACAGCACAGGGGTGCAGCACAACATTGCAACAAACAATAGCATTATTGTAGAACATTGCAAAAACTACTAACCACAATTATGAGTTAATTACAGTTTTTGAAGCGTTCTGCGTGATGTATAAGCACAGGTATGATGTTGTAGAGTTATTGTAAAATTATTGTAAACACTATGCTGCTATCTTTCGCATTTGAACAAGTGTACTTTGTAGCACTGTGCTTTGTGAGAAAGGGTAAAAGTGAAAGATAGGCAGTTAAAGAGGGGCACAGGGTGAGATTACAAGGGAGAGAGAGAGGGAGAGAGAGAGAGAGGAAGAGAGAGATAAACAGAAGAGAAAAGGAAATCTTACCTTCTAACGCATCAAATGAAGAGAAGAGAGAGACGCAGGGGCGAACAGAGAGAGAGGGAGAGCAGGGGGGGACAGGGAGGGGTTGTGGGCCACAGATAGACGGTGAGGGAGGGTGACAGTGAAAAATCCTAAATTCAGAAAGCGTGAAGTTGCCTGACAGCAAGGGGAGGGAGAGAAAGAGAGAAGGAGAAGAGAGAAAGGGACAGAAAAAGCTAAACCTCTCCTCAAGTTTTGTTGAATTACTGCCCTCTTGTGGTGGCGACTGAAAAGGAAACAAACTTCTCAAACTGGGTCAAACTAAAAACTCGAATTTAAATGTAACAGAAGTACTTATAATTTTAATTTATATTGGTGTAGAAGAAGGGGTTTTGAGGTGAGTGAATCATAAAAATTACTCACTAGTTGTATAAAAACTTCACAACAAACCATAAAAATGGGTTCAAAAGAGTTAATCCTTTGCCATTAACATTTATTTTTTTTAAGACAAAGAAAATTTATTTTCCCACTGATGATGACATAAAGTGATTATCAATGTTGTTTTTTGGTTTATGTATCGATTTAGATGATTTCAAGGTATGTACGGGACTTAATTTAAGGTTCAGGGATCTAAAGCCTAAAAGTGCGAAATCAGCTATCATACTAAAATACGCAATATGGTGTCTTGTCTGTCTGTGTATTTTTGACCACAATACATCTGGTCGTTACTTATCTAATCTCAACCAAACTAGACAGCAGGACTAAGGGTAACATGATGGAGGTTACAGCAACTTCAATTGCCCCACTCCCAAGGGGGTTTTCTTCCTTGGGCGAAATCTGTGTTAAAGTGTAACGCTAGCTTATCGTGGCGTTTTTTCCAAGGCCGCTTCGAATAATGAAAGTAATAACACCATCTTCAACATCATTTTACGTTAACATGGTGTTTTTCCAAGGTCACTCTTGTAACAAAACGAACAACAACATTAACAATAATGATAAATGCATAATAATAATATTAATGATAATAACATTAACATGCCACCGTCGGTACGTCACATAAAGAAGAAGCAAGAAAACAAGCATTTTATCTTTGGAGGACATTTTTCCCGTTCAAAATGGTGTGTTGGCAATAAAGATAACATATTGTATATATAAACACCATTGTCTGTCTGTGTCTGTCTCTCTCTCCCTTATGCACGGCCACATCTTTTAAGTTACAAACTCCAAACTCGGAGGACAAATACAACTTTGTGTGTGTGGTGGTGGGGGGGGGGAGTAAAATAGGCTATGTGGCTGTGGTCTCATGCGGGGGGTGTGGGGGGCAGGAGCATAAATGATCGATGTAAATGTGTACCGTGTAGCACCACCTGGTGATGGCAACAGAGGATATTACAATTTCTTTTTTTACCTGGGCAACGCTGAGGTTAAAGCACTCTTTACACAGGTGAATTTGTCCTCCTTCGCTTCTTCCCTCCGCCTGTCAAAGACTGTCATGTGTGAGACATTTCTACTGGGAAGGGACATAAAGACGAATTGTGGGTGAAGGGGAGGGGGGAGCATAACGTGAGGCCAGGGAGGGAGGGGTTAAAGCACTTTATGCACAGGTAAATTTGTCTTCCTTTCCTTCTCGCCAAAAATTTTAAGCAAACACGACAAGTAATTGGTCCTTCAGCGAAGCAATGGGTAGTCTCTTTGAGTTGCATAATAATATCAATGATATTACAAAATAATATTGTTAACAACAACATCAACTATAATAATAGTAGTAAGGATAATAACACCCCACCATCCTCTCCCCCAGCCTCCAGCCGAGTCCAAAGCATAATTTTCACACATTAGTGTGAGAAAATGTATAATTAAGGTAAAAGGACTGAAAGTGCACAACCCCTCCTCCCGCAGAGAGCGTGTGTTTCTCGTTATATAAAACGTCCATTCCCCCCCCCCCCCCCCCCCCCCCACCCCGACCAAAATAAAAACACTGCTGTTGGTGCTTCTGTGCAACCACAAATTCCGGGTACTGTTAGCACCATACTCGAGAATTATCTCTCACGAGTATATCAAAAATAGGACTGCCTGTCCTGAAGCTCACCTGGTTCAGCAGCAAGAGTCACTCAAACCCCACTTAAGCCCCCCTAGACCCTGAATTTTTTTTTAATGCCATGAACAAACTTTGGTACATCAAGGGTGATGAAGGTTGTGGTCAAGATTCATTGAAATTCTGTGTGTAATTCAGAGAAGAGAGCAAATACCTATTTTGTCGGTCAAACACCCCTTCCCCACCCCCATAGACCCCCTTGATGAGTGCAGATTTTTATGCAGACAATAGCTTTGGTACTTTGTAGGTCATGAACGTTGTGGTGAAGTTTCATTGAAGTCATGTGTGCAGTTTCGGGGAAGAGAGCAAATACCTATTTTGGGCGGTCAAAACCCTCCGGTAGACCCCTTTAATGAGCGCAGATTTTGATGTGGTCGATAAACTTTGGTACATCATGGGTGATGAAGGTTGTGGTCAAGTTTTATCAAAATTGTGTGTGTAGTTTCAGAGAAGAGAGCAAATACATATTTTGGGGGTCAAACCCCACCCGTAGACCCCCTGAATGAGCGCACATTTTGATGCGGTCGATACACGTCGGTACGCCATGGGTGATGAAGGTTGGAGTCAACTTTCATCAAAAAAGATTCTCCATCCTTCTTCTGCAGATTGTAGGAGTGATGAGTTACCGATACGTACAGGTGTTCAATGGTTGTTTGGATTGACATATAATTCTGGAAAACTTGACTGGGATGTGGCACATATGTTGTCTTTACACTTAAAGGAGTGATCCACAGAAACTTCTCCATAGATCTCTACCTTGTTGCGGTGGAGAGGCTCGAGTGTACAGCTGACCCCAAAAAACGATGCCGAAGGGAGTCTTGCGCTCCTGTTCAGGCCACGGATGATGGCAAAGTCAAAAATGAGGTACCAGACGAATATCAGTCCAACTAACTCAAAAACCTCAATGGTAGAACAGGTGGATGATGAAAGAACACTTCTCAATGGTTGATAAGGTAGATTAAGGCTGCACGAGAGAAGAAACGCCCAGTTGTCTTGGACTTACTTGCCATTGCACACAGGTTTCCCCTCTGCCAAGATCCATGTGGTCACTGATGCACAATGTCCCTGCCCCTCACATTAAAAAAAAATTAATGTATAAGTTTCTTCCATTGAATTCAACACCTTTTCAACATGCAATATCTAACACATCTCTAAAGTCTTGAGGCAATGGACGAGTCATGACGGGGACAGGGGAAGTGATCATTAGAAGTCCATAGTCATGGACTCAAACTCAAGCTGTGGTTGTAAGACGGTCACTTCACCGTCGGACCAAGACAGAATGGCGATTTGGCAGCTGTGATCATGACTGAGTCGGTTTTTTTGGGGTCCATTCTGTTCACTCCACACAGGGGAGAGGCTGGCAAAAGTTCCCCAATATTGGCTACCCCACTTTCCTGATTAGATAACTTCCAGGCGGATCACTCGAACTATGGTGGGAACATAAATATGTACTTTAGATCTTCGAATGTGAGTCGAACGAGAGCTCTCACTATATAACATTGATATCGCTGCTCTCAGCAAGACCAGATGTGCAAATGAAGGTCATCTGAGGGAAGAAGGGTGTGGTTATATTTTTCTTCCATACAAGATCGATGCTCATGGAAGAGCGAGGTGAGAAAAGGCAAAAAGGCAACAAATGACTGTGGGGCAATGGTTGGGACACAAGTTGGACACATGAATAAACAGGAAGAGTGAAACAGAGGAGAGGAAAAGCAGTAATCTGCAGGTAGAGAGTGTTGGATGAAGTACGATTAGTGGGGGTAGAATATTGTGAGAAGAGATGGGGGGGAGTGACATGAGGCGGTTGTGCACCACCTGATTGAAAGCCTTGGAGGGAAGAATGGGATTGAACAGACCAAGGAAGGTAGTTCCACAAACTGGGGAAAAAAGTGAAAAGAGTTGAGGTGTGTAGCCACCAACCTGATATTCACCACACCACCTGATCGGTGTCTGATATTCACCACACTACCAATACTGTGGATTTATTCTTCACTTCCAATCCGTTGCATTACAACGACACAATTTCACCTCCAATTGGTTCTTCTGACCACAATCTTGTGAACATCACTTCACTGACCACCACTTCTTCTCATCCGACTGTCCGACGAAACGCCAGTGTTGGCATTTCAATAATGCTGATTGGACTGGTTTATGAAACTTCTTTTCTGACTTTTCCTGGAAAGACAACTGCCTCTCCTCGGGCGATGCTTCCATCTCTGCTGAATGTAGAGCTGAGGTTATTGTTGCAGGAATGGAGGCTTATATCCCCTTCTCTTTCAAATCTATCTCTCCGACCAATTTGGTTCATATCCTGCTCTGCGCCATTCGTGCAAGAGATGCCGCATATCGGACATGGAAAAACTCTTCTTCCTCCGACTCGCATTCAGCTTTCATATCCACCAGAAATCATTGCAAACATGTAATTTGTGAGGCAAAGCATTCCTTGATTCAAAATACATGTGACAACCTCTCATCTTCTTCCACTAATAGATCTTTCTGGTCCTTAGCCAAAAGTGTCTCCAACAACTTCTGTCGTTCTACCTTTCCTTCGCTTTTCCGTTCCGATGATACTATCGCTGTCTCTCCGACCGATAAGCAACTCTTTTTGGTTCTCTTTTCTCCTCTAACTCACAACTGGATGACTAACATCCATCTCCCTCTGATGCTCCCCTCACCAATCCTATGTCCCTCCCGATAATCTCTTTTCGTGCAGTCAAAAAAATGTACTCCTCTCTCTGGACATAAGCAAGGCTTACAGGCAGGATGACATTCCTCCCGTGTCTTGAAGGAATGTGCTTCAAGAACTTGCACCGCGCTTGCTCGTTTGTTTCGTTTTTGTTTAAAAACCCAAACTTTTCCTCTTACCTGGAAACTTGCCTAGTACAGCCTATTTTTAGACGGGTGATCGTTCAAACCTTCTAACTACCGTCCCATTGCTCTGACTTCTACTGTTTCCAAAATCTTTGAATGTCTTCTCAATTCCCATTTTCTCAAAGCATCTTGAATCCCACAGTCTTCTATCTGACCACCAATACGGCTTTCACAAGGCAAGATCTACAGGTGATATCCTTTCTTACATTACGAATGTCTGGGCCTCTTCTTTGAGAGACCTGGGGAATCCTTTGTTGTCGGCCTTGATATCTCAAAAGCCCTTTGACAGAGTTTGGCATCGGGGTCTGATATCCAAGCTTCCCTCTTCGGCTTTCCTCCTTCACTCTGCTCTGTCATATCGAGCTTCCTCTCCGACTGTTCTATCTCCATAATTGTTGATAGTTGCACATCTCCCCCCCCTTCCCTATCAACAGCAGTGTACCTCAGGGTTCCGTCCTGTCTCCAACACTCTTCCTTCTTTTTATCAATGACCTTCTTTCTTCCTTCCACAAATAACCAAATGCACTCAGATGCTGTTGACTCAACATTACATTCCTCCATGTCTTTCCCATCTGCCCCATCTTCCCTCACTCGATCTACATCTCGTGGAGAGATACGTTCATTCCGATATTAAACAGAGTATGTTTGTTCTCACGAGATTAAGAGTTGTAAGCGTAGTATTCATTTCACTCATGATGATAATTGTATAAAAGCGTATGTATTTCATTTCCTCATGAGGGTATAAGGATGTTAATCTCGAATTAAAGTGTATGTATTCATTATCCTGCATATGAGTTTGTATAAAGTGTTGTTCATTATCCTCATGAGAGGTAGTATAAAGTTGTATGTATTCATTATCCTTCATGAGTGTTTTGATAAAAGTGTATGTATTCATTATCCTCACAGTGTTGTATAAAGTGTATGTATTCATTGATCTCACGAGAGTTTGTATAAAGTTATGTATCATATCCTCACGAGTGTTTGTATTAAAGGTATGTATTCATTATCCTCATGAGAGTTTGTATAAAAGTGATGTATTCATTATCCTCATGGAGTTTGTATAAAGTGTATGTATTCATATATCCTCACGAGTGTTGTATAAAGTGTGTATGTATTCCATTATCTCATGAGATTTGTATAAAGTGTAATGTATTCATTATCCTATGAGAGTTTGTATAAAGCGTATGTATCATTATCCTCAAGAAGTTGTTATTAAGCGTATTTATTCATTATTCCTTCACGACGGTGTTTGTATAAAGTGTATGTATTCCTTATCCTCATGAAGGTTTGTATACAAGTGTATGTATTCATTATCCTCACGAGTGTTTGTATAAAGCGTATGTATCATTATCCTCAATGAGTGTTTGTATAAAGCGTATGTATTCATGTATCCTCAGAGTGTTTGATAAAGTCGTATGTATCATTATCCTCACGAGTGTTTGTATAAAGCGTATGTATTCATTATGCCTCGACGGAGTGTTTGTATAAAGTGTATGTATTCATTATCCCTCACGAGTGGTTGTATAAAGCGTATGTTATTCATTACCTCACGAGTGTTTGTATAAAGTGTATGTATTCATTATCCTCACGAGTGGTTGTTATAAAGCGTATGTATTCATTATCCTCATGAGTGTTTGTATAAAGCGTAGTATTCATATCCTCACCATGTTGTATAAGCGTATGTATTTCATATCCTCATGAGGTTGTATAAAGAGTATGTATTCCATTATCCTCACGATGTTTGTATAAGCGTATGTATTCATTATCCTCACGAGTGTGTATAAGCGATTATTCCATTATCCTCACGAAGTGTTTTATATAAAAGTGCATATGTACAATTATCCTCATTGAGAGTTGTGATAAAGTGTTATGTATTCATTATCCTCATGAGGAGTTTGTATAAGTGTATGTATTCATTTATCCTCATGAGAGTTGTATAAAAACGTAGTATTCATCTATCCTCATAGAGTTTGTATAAAACGTATGTTATCATTATCCTCAGAGAGTTTGTTTGATTAAAAGCGTATGTATCATTATCCATCGAGTGTTTGTATAAAGTGTATTATTCATTTATCCTCATGAGATTTGTATAAAAGTATGTATCATTATCCTCATGAGAGTTTGGTATAAAGTGTATGTATTCATTATCCTCATGAGAATTTGTATAAAAGGCTAGTATTCATTATCCTCACGAGTGTCTGTATAAAGCATATGTATTCATTATCCTCAATGAGTGTTGTATAAAGCGTGATGTATTCATTATTCCTCATGAGAGTTTGTATAAAGCGTATGTATTTCATTATCCTCATGAGAGTTTTGTATAAACTTATGTATTCATTATCCTCATGAGAGTTTGTATAAAGCGTTGTATCATTATCCTCAGAAGAGTTTGTAATAAGAACGTATGTATGTCATTATCCTCAATGAGATTGTATAAAACGTATGTATTCATTATCCTCACGAGTGTTTGTATAAGCGTATGTATTCATTTCCTTCATGAGAGTTTGTATAAAAACGTATGTATTCATTATCCTCATGAGAGTTTGTATAGAAGGCATTATGTATTCATTATCCTCACGAGAGTTTTGTATAAGTGTATGTATTCAATTATCCTCATGAGAGTTTGTAATAAAAACGATGTATCATTATCCTCACGAGTGTTTGTATAAAGCATATGTATTCATTATCCTCAACGAGAGTTTGTAATAAGTGATTGTATTCATTAATCTCACGAGTGTTTTGTATGAAGGAATGTATTCATTATCCTCAGAAGTTTGTATAAAGTGTATGTATCATATCCGGCATGAAGAGTTTGTATAAAACGTTGTATTCATTATCCTCTGAGAGTTTTGTATAAAACGTATGTATTCATTTCCTCATGAGTGTGTTTGTATAAGCATATGCTATTCATTACGCTCATGAGAGTTGTATAAAAACGTATGTATTCATTTATCCTCATAGAGTTGTATATAAAGCGTATGTTTCATTATCCTCACGAGTGTTTGTATAAAGTGAATGTTAATTCATTATCCTCACTAGATTGTTGATAAAGCTATGTATTCATTATCCTCATTGAGAGTTTGTATAAAGTGTATGTATTCATTCCGTCATGAGAGTTTTGTAAAATGTATGTATCATGATCCTCATGAGAGTTTGTATAAAGCATATGTATTCAATTATCCTCATGAGTGTTTGTATAAAGTTGTATGTATTCATATCCTCATGAGAGTTTGTATTAAATGTATGTATTCCATTATCCTCATGAAGTTTGTATAAAGTGTATGTATTCATATCCTCATGAGAGTTTGTATAAAGTGTATGTATTCATTATCCTACGAGTGTTTGTATATAAGTGTATGTATTCATTATCCTCATGAGAGTTTGTATAAAGTGTGTATTCATTATCCTCATGAGAGTTGTATTTAAAGTGTATGTATTCATTATCCTCATTGATAGTTTGTATAAGCAATTGTATTCATTATTCCTCATGAGGTTTGTATTAAGTGTAGTTATTCATTAATCCTCATGATGAGAGTTTGTATTAAAGCATAGTAATTTCATTTATCCTCATGAGAATTTGTATTAAAAGCTTAGTATTCATTTATCCCACGAGTGTTTGTATAAAGGCGTATGTATTCATTATCCCACGAAGTGTTTGTATAAGTGTTATGTATTCATTATCCTCATGAGAGTTTGTATAAAGTGTAAGTATTCATTAATCCTCACGAGTTGTTGTATAAAGTGTATGTATTCATTATGCTCAACGAGTGTTTTGTATAAAGCGTATGTATTCATTATCCTCATGAGAATTTGTATAAAGCTATGTATTGCATATCCTCACGAGATGTTTTGTAAAAGTGTATTATTTAGCATTATCCTCACGAGTGTTTGTATAAAGCGTATGTATTCATTATCCTCAACGAGTGTTGTATAAAGTGTATGTTATTCATTCTCCCTCATGAGAATTGTATAAAGCGTATGTATTCATTATCCTCACCGAGTGTTTGTATAAAGCGTAGTATTCATTTATCCTCACGACGTGTTTGTATAAAGTCGTAATGTATTCATTATCCCTTCATGAGAATTTGATATTAAGCGTAGTATCATTGTCTCATGGAATTTGTATAAAGCGTATTATTCATTATCCTCATGAGATTTGTATAAAGCGTATGATCATTACCCATGAGAATTGATAAAGCGTAACTAAAAAGTTATAAATTCCTGCTCATCCAGTAGAGGGCATAGTGACACAGCAACGCCCTCAACCATTGATACTACCCCCATACTGTGCTGCAGAACAACATAGAATAGCTAAGGAAATGTTGTGAATTGACGCCTGTACTGTGTAATGATTATGAGTCAGCTGTGACAGGGTCTAATCATAAGCTGAATGTTCTTGTCGATGTTTTTCATTCCTCATCTTTTCGCTCCCTCCATCCGAAGAGATAGAAAAAAAAAACCTGGCCGAGATGCGGATGTTCTTATCAGAGAGTAGTTCTTATCCTCGTATACTGATCCTTTGGTAGAAGTACATTATTATTATTTATTTGGCATTCCATCCAGAATGTTCAAATTCATCTCAGATCACACATCTGAATGATTGATTGAAAAACCATCGTGTTCAGTGACTCCATAAAGGGTTTTTGCAAGACCAAGAGGAGTCCATTAAATATGGTCCCTAAATAATCTTCCTTTTTTCACGCGCACTTAACCTGATCGAGCATGAGAGAAATTATCTTGGAAGTTGTTCACCTTCCTCATCATCATCATTATCGTCATCAATGATGTACCATATTCCATCCTGAGTGTTCATGTAATGCTGGGTGGTTTGGCCATTGCCTTCCAGCAGTCGCTAGGTAGGAATTTGATTTGTTTCGGAAGCTGCGATAAGTAGCTGCTCTTCACGAAACACAATGTGGGAATTTTAACGTCCACCACAACCAGTGCCGGTAGTCGGGTCCTCCGGCTTAACATCCTTCCGATGGACGTTAAAGTACACACACGCACGTTGATGTCTCGCCCTGCCTGCGAAACACCAGGATGAGAGCTTCTCGTCGAGTCAAGTATTAAACCAGCTAATAGCTCAGAGGTGAGTGCGCATACCTCGAGGTCAACCTGCCAGCTGTGGAAGGTGTTTGCGATCGTTTACCAGAATTATGATTCGAATGGCGGTAAAAAGGGAAGAAGCTCAGAGGATTCATGCGATTGTGCAAACGGATTTGACGATTAATTTTATTGAGGGAGGTTGGGGGTAAGAGGAAGAATGGGTGGCAGGATATGAGGAAGGGGGGGGACAAAAAGTTTTATACCGACCGAAAGTCCTCCGTCAGTACATCTCGGCACAGATATGAATCCTTTTCATGATTTTCCAGCAAATGTGAAAAAGAAATTCCAGCGGTTCCTGCATCTTCTGAATCCAGTGGATATAAATGGTGGTTTTATTTGTGAACTTTAAACTGGGAAAAATGTTTTTAACTTCCATCGTATATTCTACTCCAACCCTCTTTGCAGTCTTTCGTGAAATTAAAAGACATGACATCATGAAGTTAAAGACTTTCTGTGAGCATATTATGACGTTGGAGATTATTTCCAAGTAAACTGGGCTGAGAATTTTGGGGATTTTTTTTTTGGGGGGGGGGGGGTGGGATGGTTGGGGGAGAACGGGATCATAAAGGGCATTAGCTAAGCGCCGTCACCTGGATATTGTCCGTAATTTACATTGATTAGATTTCGGAATCATGAAAATGAAAATACTGTGAATAACAAATCAATGCGAGTTGTAATTTCCCCGATAAGCTCTTCAATTGCCTTTATGCCTGGCAAGGTTGATGGGTCAAATCAAAAAATTTTTAAACAATATATCAAACATAATACAGATAGATATTCCTTCCTCTTACTCCAGAAGATAAAGGCTGTTTTGATATAACTTAGCCAAGTTAATCCAAGCATTGTGTGATCGTCTATAATATGAATTAATTTGAAATTGAATGAACTTGGTTTTTAGTCAGTTCCGAAGGAAGTGACTATATTTTATTATGCTTAAACCGAGAACAAAACCACGAGATTACACGTCCCAATCCGCACCGAAAACGGTGAATCACGTAACTTGCTGTTATTTATTTATCATCATTTAAGGATATATGCAAACCTGTACGATGCCAACACTAAATATTGTTGTCTCCCGAGATGAACTCCAGAACTAATGTGATACACAACAACATGCAGTGTTTATATAATTAGGATTTTATAACGACAAATATTACAATACGGTGGAGATATTTCATGCAATAACCATCATTGGGGGAAATCATGGGTTTTTTGTGTCAGATGTTTCATGGTGAGGTCGCTCTGTATTAATGGCTACTCTAATCTTATCATCAATGTTATCTAACATAATAAAATAGTTATTTCGGACATGTTAAATTAATGTGTGGCAATGCATGTTGGAAAGCAGTTTCATTTCGAATCATGTCATTCTTGTGGCCACTTCTTCCTGAAATCGACGTGTTTTCTATAAGCGTTGATTACAGAATTATTTTATACTTATGGGGTGTAACCCCAAGTGATATTTGTGGGACATTCCAGTCACAGCGACCATGAAGCAAACTGTAGGGGGAAATGGCAATGGTGGGAATTGAATTGAGATCAGAGCTATGTATCTTAACGGCTAAAAAATGTCGTACGAAATGCGTTGAAAAAAATAACTAATACGAGCGTATATTATAAATACTAATAAATTCATATATTTTCTTTCCAATTTACATATACTTGTATATTTAAAATAATAATAAATTCCGGCACCTTGGATTATTGCGAGTATCTCGTTCGTAGAACTTTCGAACACCCGTCGCACTAATATTCATGAAGCATTGTTGTACAACTTGATGATTTAAACATTTGGAAATAAAAATACTTGAACAATTTGGAATCGTTTTTTTTTTCTTTTTAAACCCCCCCCCCAAAAACCATAAAACATTCAAATACAAACAAATTATGTCATCTCCATAATTATAAACCACACGGTTTTATATAATGTTGATAACACGACATAACGTGCTGGTAACGGATGCTTGCTATATCAGGTAAGGTTGTTATTTTGCACGAATTTCTTTACAACTTGTGTGCTTGCTATATCAGGTAATGTGTTCATGTTATGGATATAAAATTATACCATTGTTTAAGCATTTTTATCTCATTGAAATTAGACACATAATAATGGGAATTTACAGCACAGGGGTGGCAGCCAACATTGCAACAACAATAGCATTATTGTAAGAACATTGCAAAACTACTAACCACAATTATGAGTTAATTACAGTTTTGAAGCGTTCTGCGTGATGTATAAGCACAGGTATGATGTTGTAGAGTTATTGTAAAATTATTGTAAACACTAATGCTGCTATCTTTCGCATTTGAACAAGTGTACTTTGTAGCACTGTGCTTTGTGAGAAAGGGTAAAAGTGAAAGATAGGCAGTTTAAAAGGGGCACAGGGTGAGTTACAAGGGAGAGAGAGAGGGAGAGAGGAGAGAGAGAAGAGAGAGATAAACAGAAGAGAAAGGAAATCTTACCTTCTAACGCATCAAATGAAGAGAAGAGAGAGACCCGCAGGGGCGAACAGAGAGAGAGGGAGAGCAGGGGGGACAGGGAGGGGTTGTGGGCCAAGATAGACGGTGAGGGAGGGTGACAGTGAAAAATCCTAAATTCAGAAAGCGCGTGAAGTTGCCTGACAGCAAGGGAGGAGAGAAAGAGAGAGGAGAAGAGAGAAAGGGACAGAAAAAGCTAAACCTCTCCTCAATTTTGTTGAATTACTGCCCTTGTGGTGGCGACTGAAAAGGAAACAAACTTCTCAAAACTGGGTCAAACTAAAACTCGAATTTAAATGTAACAGAAGTACTTAAATTTTTAATTTATATTGGTGTAGAAGAAGGGGTTTTGAGGTGAGTGAATCATAAAATTACTCACTAGTTGTATAAAAACTTCACACAACCAATAAAAATGGGTTAAAAGAGTTAATACTTTGCCATTAACATTTATTTTTTTAAGACAAAGAAAATTTATTTTCCCACTAGATGATGACATAAAGTGATTATCAATGTTGTTTTTTTGGTTTATGTATCGATTTAAAGATGATTTCAAGGTATGTACGGGACTTAATTTAAGGTTCAGGGATCTAAAGCCTAAAAGTGCGAAATCAGCTATCATACTAAAATACGCAATATGGTGTCTTGTCTGTCTGTTGTATTTTTTGACCACAATACATCTGGTCGTTACTTATCTAATCTCAACCAACTAGACAGCAGGACTAAGGGTAACATGATGGAGGTACCAGCAACTTCAATTGCCCCACTCCAAGGGGGTTTTCTTCCTTGGGCGAAATCTGTGTAAAGTGTAACGCTAGCTTATCGTGGCGTTTTTCCAAGGCCGCTTCGAATAATGAAAGTAATAACACCATCTTCAAACATCATTTTACGTTAACATGGTGTTTTTCCAAGGTCACTCTTGTAACAAAACGAACAACAACATTAACAATAATGATAAATGCATAATAATAATATTAATGATAATAACATTAACATGCCACCCGTCGGTACGTCAACATAAAAAGAAAAGCAAGAAAACAAGCATTTTATCTTTGGAGGAACATTTTTCCCGTTCAAAATGGTGTGTTGGCAAATAAAGAACATATTGTATATATAAACACCATTGTCGTCTGTGTCGTCTCTCTCTTCCCTTATCGCACCGCCACATCTTTTAAAGTTACAAATCCAAACTCGGAGGCAAATACAACTTTGTGTGTGTGTGTGGGGGGGGGAGTAAAATAGGCTATGTGGCTGTGGTCTCATGCGGGGGGTGTGGGGGGCAGAGGCATAAATGATCGATGTAAATGTGTACCGCGTAGCACCACCTGGTGATGGCAACGGGGATATTAACATTTCTTTTTTTACTGGGCAATGCTGAGGTTAAAGCACTTCTTACACAGGTGAATTTGTCCTCCTTCGCTTCTTCGCCCTCCGCCTGTCAAAGACTGTCATGTGTGAGACATTTCTACTGGGAAGGGATCATAAGACGAATTGTGGGTGAAGGGGAGGGGGAAGCATAACGTGAGGCCAGGGAGGGGGGGTTAAAGCACTTATGCACAGGTAAATTGTCCTTCCTTTCCTTCTCTGCCAAAAATTTTAAGCAAACACGACAAGTAATTGGTCCTTCAGCGAAGCAATGGGTAGTCCCTTTGAGTTGCATAATAATATCAATGATATTACAAAATAATATTGTTACAACAACAATCAACTATAATAATAGTGTAAAGGATAATAACACCCCACCATCCTCTCCCCCAGCCTCCAGCCGAGTCCAAAGCATAATTTTTACACATTAGTGTGAGAAAATGTATAATTAAGGTAAAAGGACTGAAAGTGCACAACCCCTCCTCCGCAGAGAGCGGTGTTTCTCGTATATAAAACGTCCATTCCCCCCCCCCCCACCCCGACGCAAAATAAAAACACTGCTGTTGGTGCTTCTGTGCAACCACAAATTCCGGGTACTGTTAGCACATACTCGAGAATTATCTCTCACGAGTATATCAAAAATAGGACGCCTGTCCTGAAGCTCACCTGGTTCAGGCAGCAAGAGTCACTCAAACCCCACTTAAGCCCCCCTAGACCCTGAATTTTTTTTTAATGCCATGAACAAACTTTGGTACATCAAGGGTGATGAAGGTTGTGGTCAGAATTCATTTGAAATTCTGTGTTGTAATTCAGAGAAGAGAGCAAATACCTATTTTGTCGGTCAAAACACCCATTCCCACCCCCATAAGACCCCTTGTGAGTGCAGATTTTTATGCAGACAATAGCTTTGGTACTTTGTAGGTCATGAACGTTGTGGTGAAGTTTCATTGAAGTCATGTGTGCAGTTTCGGGGAAGAGAGCAAATACCTATTTTGGGCGGTCAAAACCCTCCGGTAGACCCCTTTAATGAGCGCAGATTTTGATGTGGTCGATAACTTTGGTACATCATGGGTGTGAAGGTTGTGGTCAAGTTTTATCAAAATTGTGTGTGTAGTTTCAGAGAAAGAGCAAATACATATTTTGGGGTCAAACCCCACCCGTAGACCCCCTGAATGAGCGCACATTTTGATGCGGTGATACACGTCGGTACGCCAATGGGTGTGATGAGGTTGGAGTCACTTTCATCAAAAAAGATTCTCCATCCTTCTTCTGCAGATTGTAAGGAGTGATGAGTTACCGATACGTACAGGTGTTCAATGGTTGTTTGGATTGACATATAATTCTGGAAAACTGACTGGGATGTGGCACATATGTTGTCTTTACACTTAAAGGAGTGATCCACAGAAACTTCTCCATAGATCTCTACCTTGTTGCGTGGAGAGGCTCGAGTGTACAGCTGACCCCAAAAACGATGCCGAAGGGAGTCTTGCGCTCCTGTTCAGGCACGGATGATGGCAAAGTCAAAATGAGGTACCAGACGAATATCAGTCCAACTAACTCAAAAACCTCAATGGTAAGAACAGGTGGATGATGAAAGAACACTTCTCAAATGGTTGATAAGGTAGATTAAGGCTGCACGAGAGAAGAAACGCCCAGTTGTCTTGGACTTACTTGCCATTGCACACAGGTTTCCCCTCTGCCAAGATCCAGTGGTCACTGATGCACAATGTCCCTGCCCCTCACATTAAAAAAAATTAATGTATAAGTTTCTTCCATTGAATTCAACACCTTTTCAACATGCAATATCTAACACATCTCTAAAGTTGAGGCAATGGACGAGTCATGACGGGACAGGGGAAGTGATCATTAGAAGTCCAAGTCATGGACTCAAACTCAAGCTGTGGTTGTAAGACGTGTCACTTCACCGTCGGACCCAAGACAGAATGGCGATTTGGCAGCTGTGATCAGATGATGAGTCGGTTTTTTTGGGGTCCATTCTGTTCACTCCACACAGGGGAGAGGTTGGCAAAAGTTCCCAATATTGGCTACCCACTTTCCTGATTAATAATTCCAGGCGATCACTCGAACTATGGTGGGAACATAAATATGTACTTTAGATCTTCGAATGTGAGTCGACGAGAGCTCTCACTATATAACATTGATATCGCTGCTCTCAGCAAGACCAGATGTGCAAATGAAGGTCATCTGAGGGAAAGAAGGGTGTGGTTATATTTTTCTTCCATAACAAGATCGATGCTCATGGAAGAGCGAGGTGAGAAAGGCAAAAAGGCAACAAATGACTGTGGGGCAATGGTTGGGACACAAGTTGGACACATGAACAAACAGGAAGAGTGAAGACAAGGAGAAGAAAAGCAGTAATCTGCAGGTGAGAGTGTTGGATGAAGTACGATTAGTGGGGGTAGATATATTGTGAGAAGAGATGGGGGGGGGTGACAGAGGCGGTTGTGCACCACCTGATTGAAAGCCTTGGAGGGAAGAATGGGATTGAACAGACCAAGGAAGGAGTTCCACAAACTGGGAAAAAGTGAAAAGAGTTGAGGTGTGTAGCCACCAACCTGATATTCACCAACGACCTGATCGGTGTCTGATATTCACACACCACGACCAATACTGTGGATTTATTTTCACTTCCATCGTTGCATTACAACGACACAATTTCACCTCCAATTGGTTCTTCTGACCACAATCTTGTGAACATACTTCACTGACCCCACTTCTTCTCATCCGACTGTCCGACGAAACGCCAGTGTTGGCATTTCAATAATGCTGATTGGACTGGTTTATGAAACTTCTTTCTGACTTTTCCTGGAAAGACAACTGCCTCTCCTCGGGCGATGCTTCCATCTCTGCTGAATGTAGAAGCTGAGGTTATTGTTGCAGGAAATGGAGGCTTATATCCCCTTCTCTTTCAAATCTATTCTCTCCGACCAATTCTTGGTTCAATAATTCCTGCTCTGCGGCCATTCGTGCAAGGGATGCCGCATATCGGACATGGAAAAACTCTTCTTCCTACGACTCGCATTCAGCTTTCATATCCACCAGAATCATTGCCAAACATGTAAATTTGTGAGGCAAAGCATTCCTTGATTCAAAATACATGTGACAACCTCTCATCTTCTTCCACTAATAGATCTTTCTGGTCCTTAGCCAAAGTGTCTCCAACAACTTCTGTCGTTCTACCTTTCCTTCGCTTTTCGTTCCGATGATACTATCGCTGTCTCTCCGACGATAAGCAACTCTTTTTGGTTCTCTTTTCTCCTCTAACCACACTGGATGACTACATTCCATCTCCCTCTGATGCTCCCCTCACCAATCCTATGTCCCTCCGATAATCTCTTTTCGTGCAGTCAAAAAAATGTACTCCTCTCTCTGGACATAAGCAAGGCTTACAGGGCAGGATGACATTCCTCCCGTGTCTTGAAGGAATGTGCTTCAGAATTGGCACCGCGCTTGCTCGTTTGTTTCGTTTTTGTTTAAAAACCCAAACTTTTCCTCTTACCTGGAAACTTGCCTTAGTACACGCCTATTTTAATAGACGGGTGATCGTTCAAACCTTCTAACTACCGTCCCATTGCTCTGACTTCTACTGTTTCCAAAATCTTTGAATGTCTTCTCAATTCCCATTTTCTCAAGCATCTTGAATCCCACAGTCTTCTATCTGACCACCAATACGGCTTTCACAAGGCAAGATCTACAGGTGATATCCTTTCTTACATTACGAATGTCTGGGCCTCTTCTTTGAGAGACCTGGGGAATCCTTTGTTGTCGGCCTTGATATCTCAAAAGCCCTTTGACAGAGTTTGGCATCGGGTCTGATATCCAAGCTTCCTCTTCGGCTTTCCTCCTTCACTCTGCTCTGTCATATCGAGCTTCCTCTCCGACTGTTCTATCTCCATAATTGTTGATAGTTGCATCATCTCCCCCCCCTTCCCTATCACAGCAGTGTACCTCAGGGTTCCGTCCTGTCTCCAACACTCTTCCTCTTTTATCAATGACCTTCTTTCCTTCCTCCACAAATAACCAAATGCCACTCAGATGCTGTTGACTCAACATTAAATTCCTCCATGTCTTCCCATCTGCCCATCTTCCTCCACTTCGATCTACATCTCGTTTTCATCACAGCCACCTCTTAAATTCGGATTTTGACAAGATCTC
>CM068954.1:188958638-188976064 GCA_035128595.1 Eptatretus atami | reverse complement strand
ACTTCCTGAAACTTGGCATATATACTGTATGTAAAAATACCCTGCGCAGACAGTAACCATCTCCGATTTTCAAAATTCCTCCTAGATAAAAAGTTATGACGTCAAAATATCTCCGCTAATGGAAATCGCCTAAACAATTATCTCCGAAACTAGGCAAGCTTTTTGAATTGTTGTCGGAATCGAACAGGGCATTAGCAGAGATAATTACCGCACATATCGATACATCACTATGACTCATATCAATTTTTATGGCGTCATTCCTATTTTTTGACATTTTTTGTTTCACAACCCAGAGTTTTCATCGGATCTTCGTGAAACTTGCCATGTAATGCAGAAAGCCACGCCAGGCAGCATAACCATCTCCGATTTTGGAAATTCTTCCTAGAAAAAAAGTTGACGTCATAATATCGCGCTAATGGAAATTGCCTATACCATTATCTCCGAAACTAGGCAAGCTGTTTGAATTTTGTTTGCGGGAATCAAGCCGGGCATTAGCACAGATAATTTATCGCAAACCTGATACATCACAATGACGTCATATTCGTTTTTATGACGTCATCATAAGAGGACGAGGATCTTAGCTCATTTGAGCTTGTTATGTTCAAGGAATGCTTTTAAAAAGTAAAATCGTTGGAATACAGCCCAAGGCTGTGTTCTGTGACCAAGGGCGAAGTAATGTTCAATTCTATAAACACCTTTCAGTTCCAGAAGTGGTGCCGTGCTTCCTCCATGGAAAAGACAAGACATTTTGCTTGTGTGACCCTCCACACTTGTTAAAGAACACAAGGTCGAATTTGGAGAAATTTGTTTTCTGAATAAATGGAAAAGATGGTTGTAAGCAAATCAGATGGAAAAACAAATTCTACAAATTTCAGAAAATTAATTATAACTACAAAACTACAATATCTTGGTTGGATAAGTATCCACCTCCCTGAGTTAATATGTGGTGGAAGCACCTTTGACAGCAATTACAGCTGTGAATCTGTTGAGATAGGTCTCTACCAACATTGTACACCTTGACTGGACAATATTTCCCCATTCTTCTAGACAAAACCGTTCAAACTCAGTCAAGTTGCATGGGAAGTATTGATGGACAGCAACCTTCAAGTCATGTCACAGATTTTCGATTTCATTGAAATCGGGACTCTGACGAGGAAACTCAAGGACATTTACCTTTTTGTTCCTTAGCCACTCCAGTGTTGCTTTGGCTGTGTGCTTCGAGTCGTTTTCTTCCTGAAAGGTGAACTTCCGTCCCAATTTCAGCTTTCTTGCAGAGGACAGCAGGTTTTCCCCTCGGAGTTTTTTTGTATTTTGCTCCACTTTCCGTCCTATCCTGACATGTGCCGCAGTCCCTGCTGATGAGAAACATCCCCACAACATGATGCTACCACCACAACGCTTCATAATAGGGATGGTGTTCTTTGGGTGATGTGCTGTGTTGGTTTGCGCCAAATGTAACTTTTTGCACTGAGGCCAAAAAGTTAGATCTTTGGTTTTGTGAGACCACAGAACTTTTTGCCACATTCGCTTCAGAATCTCTGGAGTGCTTTTTGCACAACTCAAGCAGGACTCAAGGTGGGCTTTTTTGAGTAATGGCTTCCTTCTTGCAACCCTACCAAGAAGGCCAGACTTGTGGAGTGCTTGGGATATTGTTGTCATAATCACACAATGACTAGTTTTTGCCGTAAAGGCATGTCGCTCTTTCAAAGTTGCCAATGGCCTCTTGGTGGCCTCTCTGATCAGTCTCCTACTTGCTTGGTCATCCAGTTTTGTAGGGACGGCCTGATCTATGTTTGGTCTTAGAGGTACCACATGTCTTCCACTTCTTTATGACTGTCTTGACTGTGCTCCAAAGGATATTCAAGGCCTATGAAATATTTTTATACCCATCCCCTGATCTGTGCCTTTCCACAACTTTATCCCAGAGGTCTTTTGAAAGCTCCTTGGTGCTCATGGTTGAGTCTTTGCTGTGAAATGCACTACCCAGCAGAGGAAACCTACAGGAACAGCTGATTTTATTCCGAAATAATCAGAATCACTGCAATTTAACACAGGCGGTGGCAGATTAACTTGGTGTGTGATTTTGAAGGTGATTGGTTACACCTGAGCTAATTTACTATTGCTATTATAAGGAGGGGGGGGTGGACACTTATCCAACCAAGGTATTCAAGTTTTGTAGTTTTTAATTAATTTTCTGAAATTTGTAGAATTTGTTTTTCTCTTGGAAGTTGTGGGTTACGATGTGTAAATAAAGGTGGAAAAAGACTGATTTAATGTAATTTAATTCCAGGTTATAATACAACAACAGGTGAAAACTTTGAAAGGAGGTGCAGACCTTCCATCGGCATTGTAAATCTACTTCAAGTCTAATAAGGTGATGGATGACTACGACAGGAAGTTGGTTCTCTCAAGTAAGCATAAATAAATGCACGAGTTAATATTTATTCATGTAACATGAAGCCTCAAGGTTTATAAAAAGTAAATCATGTAAACAGGCATTATTTTACAATCATTTTCAATGTGACAAGTACATGAAATTATAAAGTACACGCATTCGGCCTTGGAGTTGTGTGTGTCCTTCCAGTGCAGTCTTTGTGAGTATTCTTGGCATATGTTTTTTTTTTAGCTGCGACTTTGTAAATCTTCTGATTGCGCAGCATCGTTGGCTTCAAATGTATTCTGATTCGCAAACGGTGAAACACAGCCAGGAGGGGAATACAATGAGGATTAATGAATGGCATGGTACTTAAAAAGGTGTGTTCCTCTTTTTTTAAGACTACATTACGTGCAATCGAAAAATATACATCACCTCCCCGAGGGGTTCTTGCGCAATGCACACAAATTGCCCAAAAATGTACAGAATGCACCTGATAGTGCGCAGTGTGTTGGAGCCCCTCTCAACTAATCTTCTGTGTGTGGGTGTGTGTTTTTGTTATCTCTATATGTGGGCTTCAGAAGGTGGAACGGAGTCCTCCTAGGTCTCAAAGTATCCACCTCCATTTCAGTAAGGGATCACGATTCATGGACCAAGTCTGGTGTAGGCTTAACGGTTAAGGTGGCTGGCTTAAGATATGAGGGTCTTGAAATTGAGCCCCTGTTGTCTGTTAACCAACACCAGGTGGGTTGCCTCAGCCTGTCGCACTTCTGAGGTTGTCAAAATGAGTACTACTTTTACTGGGAACAGGGGGCACTGAATCACTGGCACAGCTGCGCTCCCAGCAATAATGCAACCAGCAGCTATCAGCTGCACATGAAAATTTTACTGTAATTCACAGATCAGTGTTTGTGTGTTTGTTTGTTTGTTTGTCGTACTGCTCCTTCAGTTGTGGGCCCATTACATCCAGACTTGCTCCATAGGATCAGCGTGACCCCAATTAATGTAAAAGGATATTTTTTATCTTTACTGGTGGTCTTGGGGGAGGGGGATGGGACAGACGCAAATTTTCTATGTAAATGTGTATCGTGTAGCGCCGCCTCCAGGTCAGGGAGGGTATTACAAGTCTCCAACATTTACAGTGCAGTGTTCATGTCCGCACGTTTCAGTGCAGTGAGGTGTTTTTAATTACAAGCAGTAGGTATGTTTTTGCTTCATGCATGTAACTTCATGGGTTTTTTGTTTTTGCTTACACACAGATGTCAGTTGCCTATACACCGCCAAAATAAAAGGTGTGCATCAGAAGAACGTGTTGCATGCTTGGAACAAGATCGCCCATTGGGTGGGTACTCTGATAGTTTTTATACGAAATTCATGGAACAAGGTGGGAAGTTTTCTTGTTCTCAAAATTTTGGTCCGAGGGATCGTTTTGAGGATCGTCACCGAGCCCCAGGCAGCTTACGACTGTAGTTCGTTTCGAGTAATATTCCCAGGAATGGTTTTAAGATCTCTGTGAGGTTCTTGTTCATCATTCCCGTTGCTCCAATTATCACCGGTACAATTTCTCTTTTCTTCAGCTTCCAAGATATTTTGACTTCTTTTTTGAGATTCGGGCATTTGGTCATGTTCTTGATTTCTGCGTTATTTCGACCAAAATCGCTGGGTACTGACACATTGATTAGCAATGCCATCCTTTGCATTTTGTAGCCAAGTCCTATATCCGGTCACAATGCTTTCTTTTCTATGTTTACGCTTGATGGGATCATTCGGTCTTACGTGAGCGTAATTTTCTTGTTTTCAGTGAACGCTTTTGGTTCACATTTCCATGAGTTTTCTGAAACTGGGATATTGAAATGTTTGCAGATGTTCCAGTGTATTACTCAATATATATTGTTGTGCCTTTATGTGTACAGCTGTTCTGGCATGAGTTTTTACATCCCGATAGGAGGCGACTCGTACTTTCTGTTTCTACCTTGCAGTACCTGCACCTGTCTGAATGACTCAGTCCCACCATTTTCTTAAAGCCGTTGCTATAGTGTCCTTGGTCTTAGACGTTTATTGTAATTCGTTCTCCATCCCAGTTGAGCCGACCTCTTCTTCGCCATTGCAAAGAGCCTTCTTTGTCTCTGCCTCTGCATCTGTCTAAATGTATTTTTTTTTTATACCTTCCTGCTCTTTTATCATTTTTCCGTTGTTGGTGTACTATCTGTTGATATTTTGTTTTATATTTTTCTTTTGTATATTTTGCAATTGTTGTGGCTGTGTTCGTTATTGTTTCGGTTTCTTGTGTGACGTCTTCCATTCACACCTATCTTTGCAAATGTTTTGCTCGGTGGGTTCGGGATACCTTCTCTGGTTTGTTGTCTTCGTGTTTGTGTACACATTGGATTTGGTATCTGTTGTACTTTTCACATACTCAGCCAATCTTACTGGTGTGTGTGTGTGTGTGTGTGTGTGTGTGCGTGCGTGTGTGTGTGTGTGCGTGTATGCACACACATGTAATTTCCAAGCCAGTCACACTCATCAAGCTAATTGAAGGATGGCGGTGGAATATCCAATATAGGTTTCTGGTTATTTGATGTGCTGGGAGTGCCTTGGTGGCCACAGATAAAAGGTGACCGGCAAGATTCACATGGCTAGTTCGGACTGGAATTTGATTTCGTAATTCCAAATACTCTTTCTGAAAAATACTATGGGATCTTTAATGCCCATTGGAAACTAATGCTGGCAGAGGGGTTTCCCAGATATGACCCATTTGACTGATGGCACATTTTTTTTTTAGAACCTCCCACTCTCTGAGACACCATGGTGATTGTCCGTAGGTAATTCTGGAATCGAACATAGACGAGACAGCTCAAAGGCAAGTGTGCTGCATCTGAACTATCCCCACTAGTCCTAAATGCTAGGCCTCACACTGTTTTACATTTCCTTGATTTGTGTAGTTTTCTCCCAGCAATTTTTCATTTGCTCGTGGAAGTTTTCCCCAAGTTTGTGTTTTTCATTCAGTGACACTTGATGAGCACTTTCATCAACTTAGCCACTTCCTTGAGGAATAGGTGAGTTTAATCGAAGTGGATTCTGTAATCCTTTTGTTTTCCTGTAATTTTGGTGGGTGATTATATAATTCATACATCATCTGTTTGGCATTCACTTCTCAAACAAACCTCACAAGTAGTCGCTGATTCATTACTGTACAAAATGTACCACATTTCTCCAAAGAACACCAAAGGGATATGGAGTATGTCCTCCCAGTTTCCGACCGTCAATGTAATGACAAAGAGAGCAATCATCCTCATTCCGAAAACATTTCTTCCAGATGAATGTCTGCTTGGCTCTTCCCCTGCAAGGCAACAAAACAGTTAATTTCACTAGATATACTCACAAATGCATAAAAATTGTGAAGATGTTTGTTATGGAAATGTTCTGAAGTACCTTGAACGGATGCAACTACTTGAAAATCTGTAAACACACTTATTATAATACATGCTTTTTCTTAATATTCTCAATTATATTATGAAGAAATTATAAATAATTACATACTATCTGACCAAGGCTGTTAGCAGAGCTTTTATTGTCCACTTTATAATGAACAATTATAATTATTTGTCCGGGAGGGCAGAGGGTTGTTGATTATAAAGTCCTAGCCACAGCTGGAGATAATTGATTAAATGAGAGCTGATAGGTTGTTCACTCCAATTATGGGTGAGAGACGTGATTGGGCCTTCATATTTATTTGACTGCAAATCGACATTGCACGTGGTACAATGATTGGGAGCCTCATTGGTGTGCGCTTCTGTCTATGCTTTGATTGGCGACTCACCAATCAGCGATGAAACCGGTCTGGTAGCTGATGGAGCTGTGTATCAGTATTGTTTGTATACCCTCCCTCACTCCCCTCCCAGCATCACATCTATCTTCCTTGAATGCTGTGAAATCTAAAGTTCTCAACATTATTGGAATGTCCTGCAATGAGGCCCATGTATGTTGCTTTTAGATCGCAAGCAGGTCGGTGGTCTCTGTTTTTTTATCGGCTCTTCTCCAATATTGCTTCCTCTGCTCTCTTAGTCCTCTGACCCTCCCAAGCAACTCAAAGATGTACAAGTTCTTCCAGTAACCCTCTCCTGGTTAAACTTACAAAATATAGGCTGACTGCATACCTCAACTCCTTTGTTCCTCATTCTCCCATCTTTGGATCCACCTTCCAGAGGCTGTTTTTTTTCTTCCCCAATGTTCCCTTTCAGGGCTTCATCTCGGCTGTGCACTGCCACCTCATGTCAGGCCCCATCCTCATCCTTGATCTTTAGTTCCCCCATTTACCATTCCTTACCCAATCCTCTTGCCGATTTCAGCTCTGTCTCTGTCTCTCTTGCCAGTTGTGCCCAATTATTGCCATACTACACCACTGTAAATTTAACCCCGCTCTTCCCTGAGCCTTCCTCTTGCATAGAGAGAGAAAAAAAACAACAGATAGAGGATAAGTGAGAGCAGCAGAGCATGTTTGTAAAACAAAGCAACTGATGCCACCTTGGCCCATCATTGAGGCAGATTCAAGGCTGGCCAGAATGCACTTTCCTTTTCTGGGTGAAAAAGTCACAGTCTCCAGGAAGCAGTTGGTTCAAGTGTGAGGTGCAAACACGGAGGAATGGGTTGGGTACATGAACTTTGGAGGCAAGTACTGCGTTAAAGCCTTCTCCTTTGTCTCTCAGGGAATCAGCTGTGACGTAATTTGTGGAGAGGAAGGGGAGAGAGGAGGAGCATTCCTCAGAACATACTTTCTAAGGTACCATCAGGTTTTTGAAGAAGACTCAGAGGTATCGCAATTTCAAATGAACTTCCGAATCTGCATTCAATTCCCAGGCCAACTATAAACTATTTTCCTGGTGCTTTGCAGGGAAGGTACTGCACCCTCCTTTGGAGTGGCCTTAAGCCAGTTGTACCAACTACCGCCATTCAATTCAAGACATTAAAGATCCCAAATTGCCTTTAAAAGGTGGAGGTCATTGCATCGTATCATGCTACTCAAATTACAACACGCTCCCCGAACCTACAGCACCCTGTGATGGGGCACTGGCTGTTGGTTTTTTGTTAAATATTCCAAGGTGTCTTTCAGGAAGACTGGGAGAATTACCACCGGTAGCTTACCCTAAACAAAATCCAAATACCCAAATCAGCTTCAGTCAAACATCAGCCTTGCCCAGCCAATTTGAAAAAAACTTGCACCAAAAACTTTCCCCCACCATCTCCAGAAATATGTGGGAATAATTGGGATAATTAAAAGATGTATAGCAAGTCCATGGTCTGATATAGTAATTAGTTAGTTAGTTAGTTCCTCCCATCCCGCTTGCGACATTAGGCAGCGACATAGTGAGAGAAAGGTAAATATTAAGGAGCATTGTTAAATTAATAAAGATTACAAAAACCAGATAAAAACATAACCATTTTCTTGATTGCCCTCAACAATGCTTTCATTGTCAAGTCAAAGGAATCTTTGTCGCACAATTATTACAACTTACCGTGTTTTTGCATGGTCAGAAGCCCATAACAGATGATAAGAAGCAACCAGAAGCGTAATGAGTTTGGAGTTGATGTGAAGTCTTGGTTTAGAAGCATAACACTGGTATACGTACCAAATCCCAAAATTCGTTTCATCACGGCATTCATGAAACTTGGGACGTTTTGCCAATTGTTGTGAAACAATGCACAAAGTCCACAGTATTTTTGATCAGAATGGAGGGCATAAAGCAGGTCGATATGTGTGTGCCATTGTTTTAGCTTCAGCAGCATCAGACTTGCCAAGTGGCTGCTGATAGCCATGTTCAGGGTTGTGTGAATGCTTCCTTCATACAAATACTTCAGAGTTGTCAACATTGCACAACCCATTGCAAACTTGACGGATGCAAAGCATTCACAGGCGCTCTGCAGAGACAGAGTGCAAACAGTCATTCAGATATCAGCGACTCTACCTGTCGGTTTTTTTTAACTGATTTTGGCGAACTACCAAAACCTGAAAGGTGAAACACCGGATCAAGACTAGAGCTCGAGATAGAGGCTTGCATACTTCCTCTTAGGTCTTTGTATTTCTAAAAAAATTTCAACAGTTTCTAGAGCTCAGGGAAGAGATGTGACACACACACACACACACACACACACACACACACACACACACCAGGTTGTTGTCTTTCTTAAATCTGTAGAAAGACCTCTGATTGCTGAATTTGATTTAGTTGAGGCTTTATTCCATCTGATTCATCTCTATTCTCTATTTTGATTGGTCAAAGCAATATAATGTCGCCGATGATGTGTGGCAATAATGATTTAGCACACCTTTGCCAACCTTCCACTGGTAAAATACACCTGTATCATTTTGACTGTCCGCCGACGCAGACCGATACTAGCCTGGACAAACTCTGGTATTTCCCAAAGTTCCCTTCATGTTTTGCAGGAACATATCACACAGGAAACAGGATGAGAGATCAGCTTATGGGTTCAGCTTTGTACACAAAGTGTGTGTATACATGTATATATATATATATATATATATATATATATATATATATATATATATATATATATATATATATATATATATATATATATATATGCCACTGCTCTTGCAGACAAATAAAGCTGCATAAAGCAATCAAGAGAAGCTACACAAGGTAAGCCCTTTGCTGTTTAAAAATCCTACGCAGATTCCTCCACAGCTGCAGACATTTACAAGTAGCACGTGCATTAGGATCCCAATGTTACACGCTTCCATCAGCCACCTGATTGGTTTCACTCACCATTGGCGAGTCAACAGCGGCAGTGCAGACAGAAACGTGCACCACTCAGGCTCCCAAACATGGACCAAGTACAATGCCTATAGCATTCATCATATAGATATCGAGGCCCATTCATGTCTCTCACCCATAATTGGAGGGAACAACCAATCCACTCTCACCGAATGAATTATCCCCAGCAGCGGTGAGGATTTTATCATTAACAACATCTCTGCACTTTCAGCCAAAGAAAGCTGCGTAAAGCAACCAAAAAAAGTGGTTACAGCAGACTATGGCTCTCAGAACACTGTGCTAACAGACACATGCACTTCCTGCACTTCATCTTCCGAAAGCTCTTGTATAGAGGAGTGACGTGGGAATCTTTTTTGAGGGGAGGGCGGCGAGGGGGGTTAACAGTGGAGTGGGTCGGGGGAGGTGATATATGCTTGACCGAGAGAAGGAAGATAAGCAGAGGGCATTTGTTATGCATACTCATAAAAAAAGAACTGGTGTCGGACTCAGTACAGGAGAGGAGTAAGTCGAGGCTAGTTTTAAAAATAACGAGGCAAGCCAAAACATAACATGAGATGGATATGTCCAAAAATTTTAAACATAACAGCACAATTTAAGTACACATGACAGAAAGAAAGGACAGGTGAAGACAAGCTTGGGCCAATTGAGGAATACAGCAAGGTAGATTGGTTTGTGATGAAGGTGAGATTTCACATTTATTAAATAGTTATCTTGCTTCAAAATTTAGAGAAGAACAGTCAGCGGAATTACTAATAGCTGAGAGTATCTCTCTAGGGGTGAGAAAGGGCTTTTGGAGGAAATTAAAGTAGGAATTGAGGAAGTGAAGCAACAGCTCGGAAAACTAAGGGAAGATAAAGCTCAGGGGACAGGCAACATGTCTCCAAGAGCATTGAGGCAGGTGGCAGAGCCGATAAGTGTGACGTTAACAAAGTAGATAAGCGTGGTGTCATCTGATAACTTTATCGCATCATTCGAGTCAGGACAGGTATCAGGGGATTGGCGAGGAGCAAATGCAGCCAGCTTATGTAAAAAAAACATATTCAGAGGACAATTGGGGAACTTGAGATGTTTTAGTTTGACTTCAGTTGTGGGGAAGGCATTGGAGCTGTTAATTAATGAACGATAGAGAACAATTTAAATAATTTCAAATGAATTAAAGGTAGTTAGCATGGATTTATAAAAGGGAGGTCATGTTTATTGAATTTATTGAAGCTCTATGAGGCAGTTTCTGACTGGGTGGACAAGGTAAGTGCCATGGAATTAGTTTATCGAGATGCTAGACTATCGTAAAGCTTTTGATAAACTTTCAAATCGAAGATTGTTGACTCTGGTGAAGACTTGTGAAGTGACTGTTAGAGTAGCCAACTGGAGGGGGGGAGGGCAGTGGGAGTAAGCAGACAGCACAGTGACAGACAGCCAAAGGTAAGACTAATATGGTTTCAGGTTATATTCACCCCGCACACGCGGAGTGAAAAGTGGGGTTAAGCAATTGGTTCATGTCCTTCCATCTGTGCCTTATCAGTTTTTGATCGAGGAGCAACTTATTTAAATTGAATGTTGTATTTTGAACATGAATCGGAACATGAACAGGAAAACAAGTTTCTCGTTTTACCGTACTTTGGCTCTGAATTTGTCCCGACCGCACATGCGCAGAGAGCGGTGAGATGATATTTTCACTCCGCCTGCCTGTCTGGCAGTGAAACAAAATTGAAAATCATTCCAAACAGGAAACTTGCTGTTTTTAAGGACATCATAAAGGACACAAACAACAGGCACGAATAACTAATGTCATGTGTTAGATCAGGTAGTGCAATAGACACTGGGGAAAATGGTGGTAAAACCCATAAGTTATTTAGTTATACGCCTTTAAACCTCTTTAAACTTTTACTTAAATTGAATTATATACTGTACTTCAAGGCTATAGAACACAAATTGCATTAATCATACTTCCAAGAACCATGCAATGTATCGATATATAGCATTAGAGGGCATGGCCTGTGTATCGGGATGAAGAAGAGGCCGCCAGAATGGCCATGTACTAATACATAAAGCCTCTATTTCCTAAATTGTGACTTAATGTCATCTTATCACAGTGTCTAAGGGTGGTTGGTGTACAAGACCACTTCAGTAGCGCTAAACTTCCAGATTTTTTTTTTTAAACGATCTTAAAAATAACATTAAATACCCCAAGGGGCAGGGTCAAAAATATACACCACTTGCACATTTGTGCCATGTGGTGATCATAACTACCACGTTTGATGAATATCTGCACAACCGTTTGGGAGTAGAAAGCATGACGGACGAACAGACGGACGGAGTCGATTACAATATCCTCCCATTTTTTTTTCAAAAAGCATGGGGATAATAATTTCACATCACAGGAACATCACTAGGGCCTGAGTATCATTCTTTGCAACCCCATTCTTACACGTAAATGGATCTGACTCGCTTCCATGAGAAATTGGGGAAAAAAGATTTTGTAGTTCCAAAGGAAAAAATATCTACATATTATTGAAAGAAGAGATTGAGGGAACTGGTTAGAGATTAATAATAAAAATTAAAAAAAACATTTGAAAGAAGGGATGGGGAGGACATATGAGAGAGAGAGGGAAAGGTAGAGTAGGCCGTGGGCCAGAATCTGTTAAGTGTCATTCCGTTGCAGATTTTTATGGGCAACTTGATATTAATGCCAGACGTATGTGACGACATGGTTACTAGAAGTTGCCAATGTTCCCGTGTTTTTTATTTTCACGTAAATTCGAGAACACAACCCCAAACAACAATTTGAAATGCCACATCACGGCATTCCCTGAATAGGTGTCACTCGGAAGGAAGAAGTGGTGAACAGCCAATCAGCAACGCTTATCAAGTCGAGATCGGTCTCTCGCCTACCCATTCCAACATGGCAGTGCCCATGCAATGTTTTTTTTAATGTTTTATGTTTTTTACACGTCGTGCCAGATGAAAATGATCCTGTTGCACAATTTGCTGCGAGTAGTTTCAAAATATTTCTACACTGTGTTGAAACATTTAAGGATTTAGATAGTAGAGAGCAGAAAATTGGAACTTAGTTCACTGCGACAAATGAGGAATCTACTCTGAAACCTGGTCTCGGTTATCATCAAAATTGTTCCGCAAGTTAACCATCAAATAGCCACAATAACTTACGTTTTTTTGTTTGTTTTTAAACCGAGGTATATACTAAGGAACCTGAGAGTATTAGTGATGATTACTACCATGTGCAAATTGTAGAGGTAGAGGGTGGCACTGCCTCGAGACCAATTCTGTTTACCTACTAACTTGTTTCGTCTCAACTAGAACGACACTCTTTGACGTCACAACGTTGACCAATATTCCTCCGTCCACATTATTAAATCATTATACATACTTGTACAAAGTTTGATATAAATCCCTTCAGTTGTTCACAAGTATCACATGTTTTACCTAACGTGACCTCTGACCTCTTGGTGCAAAAACTCTAATCAGTTTGTCTTTACATCATTATACATACATGTATCAAGTTTAGTCAGAATGCAATCACTGGTTCACAAGTTAGTGCGGTACACTTTATGACAATAAATGAATGTCTGTTTTTTGTTTTTTTGGGGATGGACATAGGCGTTTGTCGGGTGAGGAATGCACAAAGGCCGATCACACACACTCACTCTTTGATGAGACTTCAATGATGCTTCGAAACCCTCTCCAACTGAGGATGACTGTTTGAAAACCATATCCCAATGACTTATGTAATCTACCTTCGCACATCGAGGACCTTGTGCTCCCTGTTTAGTGCATCATACGCAAGACGGACAAATATGTTCTCCAGAAACATGACATTTCCCCTCCATCCCTCCCCAGTTTAGAATGCCATGCGGGCACAGGCAACTTGCTACTTGCTGGTAATAGCAATGATGTCTTTACACAGATGCTCTTTCTTGCACCGATTATGCTTGATTATAGTACATTCTTGATTTGCAAGAGGCCTGGCACTCAAAGCAGCTGAGGATTCTTCCGGACGAGAAGCTCCTTCTGCAAGTTTGAAGGAAGGACATGGTTGCTATTCAAGTGCGACACCATCGGTCATGTTACAAGGACTTCAGCAATATTGTGATGAAGCAGAAGTTGGCCGATGAAAGGAGTATGGGGAAGCTTTTGCCAAGAATTGAAAACAGGATCATGAAGGATGAGATCCTCTATAAGGAGATATTCATTGGGATAGCCCTATAAATTTTCCCCCATAAGGCAAATACCTTTTGTTCAGTAAACCTCAAAGAGAAACCGGTGGTGCGTTATCCTCAGCTACAATTTATAAGGTCTACCAGCTGAAATGTCTTGTAATATGGTGTATGCATCCGGTCACGAGAGTTCCCTCATTGACCACCGGGAGTCATCCGAGACCAGTGGTAATATTCTTGCTTGGATGACTGGGACATCGAACGACGTCTGCCAGGATGGGCTTGTCCAAACTTCAGAGGACAATAATCAAAAGCTGCTGTCCATTCGTCCAAGATGGATAATTAATCTTTCATCCAAAGATAGGAAGCCAACTCCAAATCATTTGGCTTGGGTGATGGACTTTGAGGGACCTCACTGGGTCTTCAAATCTTATTTTCATCATGAATGGTTTATGCCACCGCACGTCACGTTCGGTGGTTCTTGAACATGGAGGATATTGGTCTTCAGGGTTTCGAACCAAAAGTGCTGACTACTATCATCCGGGATAACAATGATTCCACCGAGGAGACATCGTGAGGACAAGGAATTGCACACACCACTGGAGTCTGTGCGATGATATATTTTCTGACATTGAAGAGTTTGTCTGCACTCTGTCTAGGTATAACGAAATTGATGAGGCACTCCCCCTAAACAAAGATTGCCTAACACAACATACTTTATGAACAGCTTACCAGCAGTGTGTGGTATAATGGCAGTGTCTGGATACCTATATTGGTGCTTGGGCCCTGTGGATGGATACTGGACATTGAAAACATGATGATTCACCGGCGGTCCCAAACTCCGGCCACATTGAGTGTCCTGACAAATGCACAAGTTAAATGCTCGAACACCAATTGCGAGAGCGTGTGACCTGTTCTTGCGTTCGAGCGGATCTGCCCTGCACAGACGTTTGCGAATGCGACGACTGTTCCAATAGTCAGCAACAGTTGAACACTGACACAACACTGATGATTCTGGAGATTAATTGGGTGATGAGGAACGAATTTCAGTGCATTTTTAATCTTTCATCTGTACTCATGCCAGTCTTGATAGTGACGTGTCGTTTGGTGGGTATTTGCTTTAACTTTGGTGACCTTGTGTTTTCCCAAGAACCGTTCATGTGTGAGTTGGTAGTTAGAATGCGAGTATTATTTCAAATGCACCAAATTGTCGGCCGCTTAGCAAGGAGGTGTTTCCAAATTCTTGAAGAAGTTACCGGCAAACACCCCCAAAATTGGAAAGCGACGTCAAGCTGTGGTATGCAAATCTGATGACGTCATAGCTAAGTAATGTGTAATATCCAATCAGCAGGAACATTGTACTTTTGGATTCAGCATACTTGAATTAATGAACATAATTTCCAGGTTGCCTGAAATAATTTACCAGGAAATTCATTTTAGAGCCTCATACAGATGTTGGCCAATTGCCTGTGGGAGAGGAGAAGTGATACAAGTAAGAAGTTAGTAGTAGGTAGGAATGTGTGTAGATGAGAGAAGGGGATATAGAGGGCTGACAAAAAGGGGATATAGATAGATATAGAAGGGGATATAGAGCCCAAAAGGTATATGCACTCGCCTCCAAGCTGTCTAGCCTGGGTTTGATTCTCGATCCAGCAATAAACTGTCACCCTGGTGTTTTCACATGCAGGGTGACGCATCAATGAGTGTACCGTCCCCATTGGAAGAACCCGTCTGCCATCACTGGTCGTTGGTGGACATTAAAGATCACCACGGTGTCTTTTAATTGTGAAGAATATTTGAGTTACTGCTGGCACTCTGAACAAATTAAAAATCCTTGCTACCTTCAATCAAATGTAGCTCATCCCATAAAAAGGTGGAAATAAATGGGGCCATTAAAAATGTCATGTAATAGCAGTATTAGTAGTAGTAGTAGTAGTAGTAGTAGTAGTAGTAGTAGTAGTAGTAAATCTATATCATATACTGGGAAATAACATATCCACTATAAGTGTATATGTTATACATCCACTATATACATATCCACTATAAGTGGATGAGGGTGTGTGTGTATGCGTATGTGTGTGTGTATGTGTGTGTGTGTGTGTGTGTTGTGTGTGGTGTGTGTGTATGTGTGTATGTGTGTGTATGTGTGGTGTGTGTGTGTGTGTGTGTATGTGTGTGTGTGTATGTGTGTGTATGTGTGTGTATGTGTGTATGTGTGTATGTGTGTATGTGTGTATGTGTGTATGTGTGTATGTGTGTATGTGTGTGTAGTTGTATGTGTGGTGTGTATGTGTGTGTGTGTGTGTGTGTATGTGTAATGGTGTGTATGTGTGTTGTATGTGCAAATAGATGCTCCGGTGTCCTTCCGCAAGAGGTAGGCCATCGTGTGCTGGCATTCAAAATTCCATCCATGATGTGCAGGGCCACAACATCAGCAGCACAGCCGGGCCTCAGTGATGAGTGATGAGTCTACCGACTGGCCAAATTAGTCATCGAATCCCAGTACAGGAAGCATTCGCTCACAGATTGGATGAGCGTCAGCATTTTCATTTAGGCATGACTGTAAAATGATTAATGAATTAGTGTTGATTTTTGTTTTTGGATGAAATGATAAAACTTACCATCGGTGAGCTAATGAGGGTTATTAAACCATGCGCAGAGCTTTCCATGACCAGCAGAGCAGCCACTCGATGGCTCATGAACGTCAGAACGACGGTCAAAACTGCAACGTCTGCAAAATCTGTCACTTGGTTCCACAAACTTTTTGACGTTATCTTTTCATCCGAGTGGTTCCTTTGTAACTGGTGCTGGCTGCAGAGAGAGAGAGAGAGTGCAAGAAATGATCAAATATGTTGTACCGGTTGAACACTCCGATTGTTTTGAAGAGAAAGATAATGTGACAGTAATATGTCATAAACCCATCCAAGAACATGATTGATACTGTAATTATTATTGCCAAAAGCCTTGAAACATCCCTTTCCAGGTGTGACGATTAACCACACATGCTTTTGATTTGCATATCCATGGATATCCTCGACACACTGTTTATAAAGTCAAGGAGCCGTCCCATTACTGGATGTCAAAGGACCATGGCTCTTCAAAAAGTGGATAAGTGGTATCATAGCGGAGTTTCAATGTGAAATGACAATCACTTTTCAGAGAGAATCAAGTCATTTTAACCATTGTACTTGTACTCATCATCATGTGATTTTAGCCATTGTACTATGTTACACATCATCATGTGATTTTAACCATTGACTGTGACTTATCACACATCGTGTGATTTTAAACCATTGTACTGACCACACAATGTGATTTAACCATTGTACTTGTACACATCATGTGATTTTAACCATTGTACTTGTACATATCATGTGATTTAAACCATTGTACTTGATACATCATCATGTGATTTAAACATTGTACTTGACACCATCATATGGATTTTAACCATTGTACTGTATACATCATCAGTGATTTAACCATTGTACTTGTAACATCATGTATTTTAACCATTGTACTTGTACTCATCATCATATGTATTTAACCATTGTACCCATCATCATGTGATTTTAGCCATTGTACCCATTCATCAATGTGATTTTAGCCATTGTACCCATCATCATTTGATTTTAGCCTTGTACCATCATGTGATTTTGCCATTGTCCATCACATGAGATTTTAGCCATTGTACTTGTAACATCATGTATTTTAACCATTGTACTTGTACACATCATGTGATTTTAACCATTGTACTTGTACACATCATGATTTTAACCATTGTACTTGTACACATCATGTGATTTTAACCATTGTACTTGTACACATCATCATGTGATTTTAGCCATTAACTTGTACACATCATGTGATTTTAACCAGTGTACTTGTGCACATCATCATGTGATTTAACCATTGTACTTGTGCACATCATCATGTGATTTAAACCATTGTACTTGGTACCCACATCATGTTGATTTTAACCTTGTACTGTACCCATCACCATGCGATTTTAGCCATTGTACTTGTAATCATGTATTTTAACCATTGTACTTGTACACATCATGTGATTTTAACCAGTGTACT
>CM068954.1:188928669-188942222 GCA_035128595.1 Eptatretus atami | reverse complement strand
TCCTCTTGAAACACTGTCTGTTGAAACCCCTTTACCATAGCCCCCAGCCCCTCCCATTAACCATCCACAACACACACACACACACTCTCAACCCACCAACCCGGACTGCGGCTTTTTTGGTCCTGCGATGAATCATCCTGTTCCGCATGAGTGAAGAATAAACTCTGTGACAACCATTGTGTTTTGTAAGGACAGTTATACTCATTTCGCATGTTATGTAACACATCAGCGAGCTATATATTATATATATATATATATATTAATATATATATATATATATATAGTATATATATATATATATATATATATATATATATTACATATTGTGTTAGTTTATGGAAAACTTACCCACGGGGGAAGCTTACATGGACATGCAGGTGACCTGAGTGATTAGTTATTTCATTAGTCTTTGTATAGATAGTCCTTGGTCCCTTGTCAAAGGGCTTTTGGGGGGGGGCGATGTGTTGGCTAGACTGTTTGTCCCATGCAATGTCTTCCTTCGTCCCCTTCTGTTACTTTCAATCTTTATTCCTTCACACCATCGTTCTTGTTCAACCCATCTGTAATCTTTCAAATCATTCGCCTCCATCTTAATCCCATCGGAGCTCTCATTTCCCACAGTCCACCAAAAACTCTTAGTACCTCCTCAATACATCATCCTTTCAACCAGTTCTCCTCCCAGCCTCCCATTGCGGTCTTACCTCCAATCCGTACCGGCTGTTCGGCCTCTTGCGTACGCGACAGTCCCCCCTTCCCGTCGACTCCAGTGATATCTGAGGGGCTGTATCGCCCATCCGTACGCTGTCCGACTCGACCACACGATGCCGCCGCATGGTGGTTCCCTCCAGTCGGCGGGCCAGTTGGCTTGGTTCGACCCATTTGGCGATGCTCGTTGACATGCATGCTTGCGTGACACTCGGTGTTCGGCATAGGCTAGCGCTGGCGAGGTCGGGCGGCTTCTTGCCGCGCGCGCGTCTACCGGTACAGAGCAGCAACAGTGCGCAGATCTGGGCGATTGCTTTTGCCGAGCATGGCGAAGGAGGGGGTGGGCGCGCTCTGCGTTTTCAGGCTTTGGGCGCCGTGAGGGGCAGGAGCCTGGGGAAAGTTGTCGCCTCCAGGATGTGTGAGTGTAGGCTAATTTCCACAGAGCGTGACACTCGAGCTGCGGACCAAGATGGCGAGCGGGGAGAAGGCGTTTGAAGGAGGAGCGAAGTAAGTAACAGGCTTGATGTTGAAGAAGACCAGCAAGAAGACGCCGCAGATAGATTAAGGCTCGTTACAGCGTTGCGCGATGGCCAGGAACGAAAGGAGCGCTCCTGAGCAGAGATGGCTGGACAGACTGAGAAGGTGCTCGGTGAGGGACAGGAGACGAAAGAACGGTCGCAGCGACACGACTACGCGAGATCTGTGAGGAATCAATGAGGGGCTTTCCTCCACGCCAGCATCGATTTTGGTGTCGTGAGCTTCTGGTTGAAAACGAGATTCAGCGGCGGTAGACCTACGAGCGGGTATCCGCTCCGTGCTAGTCTCACACTTATCACATCTCGCCGCTCCGCTCCCTAGACCGCAGAATCCTGTCGCGGCGCACGAAGGTCTCGAGGAGGGTGAATGGGGAACACTCCTACACGACGGGGCGGCTGAGGGAGGGGAGGTTGTGTGGCAGAGGAAGCGCAGTCACGCATCTGAGCTGCACTATCTTGGATGCCATCATAGAGGACTGCCGGGCGGGCACCTGCAGGACGCCAGCTGTGTGTCTTCATCACTACTGCCCATGCTTCGTCCAGTCAATTTTCTTCTTGCTGTGTCCCTGTATATTTGTGTGATCGGGTGAGGGACAGTAAGGAACAGGACCGCTGCTTTCCTTTTTTCCATGTGCAGTGTACTTTCTATTTTATTTTTGAATTCCTTCTTGTGATAGTTCTTCTCCCTAGCTGAATTGGATGATGGCTAAGTCTTATCCTCCTTCTGCTTTCCGCGGGGGGGGGCATGTGTTGGCTAGACTGTTTGTCCCATGCAATGTCTTCCTTCGTCCCCTTCTGTTACTTTCAATCTTTATTCCTTCACACCATCGTTCTGTTCAACCCATCTGTAACTTTCAATCATCCCTCCATTAACCCATCGGCCCCATTTCAACAGTCCACCAAAAATTTACCCTCCATCAAACATCCTTTCAACAGTTCTTCCTTCACCCCATTGGTCTTACCTCCAATCCGACGGCTGTTTGGTCATCCCTCGGTCGTGAGGGGGTTCCTGTCCGTGTTCCCTCCATCGGCGCATTGCTTGGTGACCCATTGGGTGCTCTGACATGCATGTTCGTGACACTCGGTGTTCGGCATGGCCTGCGAGGCGCGGCGCTTCTCGGGGGCGTGGTACAGAGCAGAACAGTGCGACTGGGCATTTTCCACACGAAGGAGGGGGCTGGGGGCTCTCGTTTCGGCTTTGGGCGCGTGAGGGGCAGGGCGGGAAAGTTCCCTCAGGATGGTGTGGCAATTTCCACAAGCGACATCGGCTGCGGACCAATAGGAGGGGGAGAAGGCTTGAAGGAGGAGGGAAAGAAAGCTGATGTGAAGAAGAAGCAAAAAGCCGCAAATAAGGACTCGTGACGAGCTTGCATGAGCAGGAACGAAGAGCGCTCCTGAGCAGATGGCTGACAGACTGAGAAGGCTCGTGAGGGAAGGAACAAAAACGTGTGAGGGAAAAGAGGGTTTCACGAGCAATTGGTGTCGAGCTTCTGTGGAAAAAGATCACGCCGACCACGAGCGTCATCCTGCACTCTCGATCCTGTCGGCCACGAAGGACGAGGAGGGTGAATGGAGGAACCTCACGACGGGGGCCTGAGGAGGAAGGAATTGAGGCAGAGGAAGGCAAGTCACGCATCTAGCTCACATATCTGGGATGCCACAGAGGACTTGTCCACTGGGTCCGGGCACCTCAGGGACGCAGCTGTGTGTCTTCCATCACCACTGCCCATCTTCTCCATCAATTTTCTTCTGCATTCTCTTGTATATTTGTGTGAGGTGAGGGACAGAAGGAAAGACTGCTTTCCTTTTCTCCATTCATTACTTCTATTTTATTTTGAAGTCCTTCTTGTGATATTCTTCTCCCCTGAATGAATGATGGCTAAGTCTTGTGTTTAAGTAAGATTGAATAAGAATGTGTTCTGGTTAAATCTGCTCTTTTGTGCCTTTTTGCTTTCTTGCTTTTAAATGATTGTTTGCTTCTGTGTTTGTTATAAATAATTGTTTGTTGCTATTTCCAATCTGTCTCGGTTGTCTTTTCCCTTACTGCTCCGGTGCAGTGGACAAGTAAGGTTAGACCGGACGTTCTGCCCCAATAATTGCTTTGCATCAAGTCAGCGCACACTCACTATATGCTCAGCAGTAATCCGAAGCTAGAGGACACTGACCACCAATTAGCCGGCCATCCACAGTAAGGTATGCACGCGAAGTCGCTAACCCTGCCTGGGATTTGGCCTGCCAATCGGCGTTCGTGTTGCTAAAAGCAACCTGGCCGGTCTGCACCGTAATTAACTGTGCCCGGTGGCCTCAGGACCAGGCGTTCGGAGGGACCCAAGTGCTTCCCCTCATGGCAAGCCTCAAACCCCGATCTCGACAACATATATGTATGTATATATATATTATTGTTGCGAATTCGCGCCCGCCGCGGTGTGCGATCGGCCACGTGACTCGAATCGCGGCACGTCTCGCCCACCCCAGACGGACAATTCAGTCGTGACCCTCTCGGACTAACGCCCGGGAGCAGTCACGGGTGGGCCTTTCGGCTCTCACCACGATCGTGCCAATCTCGGCAACCGGCGTGGGATAGGTTGTTCGCCAAACTCGACCTACCTAAGTACCCACGCGGATGGTTAAACCGGGCGATCCACCGCGCCGCAGGTCGACTTCGGACACGAACCGCTTAAGCGGTCCGTTCCGTGCTATCGGGATAACCGAGCGGTGTTATCGTCGCGCCTCGACGGTTCCAATTAATATCGGGGTATCACGCCCACTCGAACCCTTACGTGAAGCAAGATGGAGATTCAAAATAAAAGGAAAGGACGCAGCGAAATGGGAAACATTTCAAACTTGCAAGCTACTTTATTTACACAGACAAGGCACAAAGCACACGTATAGTCACAAGAATGCCACATATATCAATAAAAACCAAAGCAACGATGACGCCAGCAGCTTAACACCGACTAACGCGAACACTCGGCAAACACTTAAAAGTTCTACTTCACACAGACGGCCGCCACACAATGCTTCCACACAAATAAACCCCGAAAAGAACAGAAAGGATTCCCTTTGGTGCGGCCGACGAGTCCTTCTCCACGACCTCAACTCCGAGCTCCGTCTCCTTGCCGTCCACTTTACTGCCGACTCTACGACTCCTCACAGCTCCGCTCACCAGGCTCCACGAACAAGGGGGGAAAAATGACGCGAGACTTTTTGCAGATTCAGGAACATCAGAAGCTCTTTCTCAACGTGAAGTCTTCACATAGCTCAGCTGTCTATATTATCGGCAGTAAAATCGCTTCCCACATCAGGCTTTTTGCACCCGCCGTGTAGACGCCAGTGTTCGGCGCCCCACCGGCACAGGGAAGTCACGCTCGGACTGAACAGCTCTTTATTCGACCTTCTCCGTCAGCGCTCCCTTATACCACGGACGCTCCGCCCTGTTGCGCCGCCCCGTTCCTGCTCCCACCCCCCTATCGAGGGCGGCTTCGAGAAAGGTCTCGAAGAGGGGCGTTCCTCCTCCCTGGCCGCGTCACACCGCGCGTACCACCAATTCGGGCGCCAGCTGCCCCACCCCGCTTTCTGTCACACTCTCGCGGCGCGGAAAGATGGCGGATGCGCGAAATGCAGCGCCGCAGATGGCGAGGCGGGCCGCCCAAACGGCGCAGTCCGGACGGCGCCCTGGGTGCGGGATCGCGTGAAGTTGTGTTGAGCGTGGATTGGCTTCAAAACATAAGAAAGAAAAGAAACACGACGACTTCAAAGACCTGTCGCAGCCGAATGCAATCACAATTAATTCCTGCTTAAACAACGGGTTTGGGGCTAACGTTACATGTACTTCAGGAAATACCCCTCACCTACAGGCGACCTAAATGGTGGTTGCGAATTTCCCACAGCACGTAACAAGATATATATATATAATATAATAATATATATATATATATATATATATTATATATATATGCTATTGTTGTGAACCGGGGTCGGTGGGAGCACAGAAGACCCACTGGGGGGAAATACCTTGGGTTCCCACCAGACTCTTCGGAACGTGGAGTCAGCACACGAATAACTTGCTACGCGGCGGGTCGCAGGTCGCCGTGGAACGCCGCGGGTCGCTAATCGACTGGTGGAATGCCAATAACTCGACCGAGTGACTTCAGTCCTCCGTCAAATACCGTTTACCAAGAGTTATGTTATCTAATTACCGGAGGACACGTCCTTGGTATGCACTGCTCAAACCGGATCACACACTTACCAGATCAGATTGCGCGAGCGGAACTGCCAAGCACGTACCAGCAGCTAGGAAACAGGATTGTAGGAGAATAATGTCCCGGCTAAAACAAGGGTGCAGGCCATGCTCGGACCAACGGAAAGAAAACACGGAAACAAGCTCGGGGAACATTTCTATACAAAGCATTTATTTACAATCAGGTGAGGAAAAGTATGTGGCACATTGAATGGGGTTTTATTTCATGTACAAGGGCTAGCAAGGAATTTTTGGGGTGCGGAAAAAGACAAGCAATCTTACAAAAGCAGACAGAGAACAAGCTGCATCGAGGCTGATAACCCCAGTCATGATAGTGGACGTAGTGCGAATAGTGGATAGTGGAAAAACTAGATGGATTAGTGGTAGTGGAAGTGGAAATACGTCGCCCCGACTCGATGGATATTGGATAGTGTAGCTCGGAATAGTGGATAAGTGGATAGTGATAGTGGATAGGGCAATAGTGGAATAGTAGGACATATGTGAGATAGTTGGATAGTAGGATAAGTGGATTTAGATGATAGTCCACGGACATTAGATAGTGGATTAGATGGATAGTGGTATGTAGGACAATGACCCTACCCCGCCCCTGGGAGTAGGGTAAGCGAGGTTAGCGGGGGATGGGTAGAGCAGGAAGACCTGTTTGAAGACGGACCCACCTATAGTTGCACAGGTGATCAATGGACAATATGCCGGATACTAGCAGCGAGTTTACGGAAAGCATAGCAACAAGGATACATGGCGTGGGAGGCAGTCACGAGACCAGCTCACGGACGAAGTACCTATAAACGGCCAATAGCCTGAGGGAAACTATCATATTAAAATGAAAAATGGGTGGAAAATAGACGCAGCACAGAGGACAGGTGAATTTCTATCTAAAGAGTTTTTCAAAGACTGCGGTTAAGGATCAGCTGAAGTAATTATCTGTCGAGGGCGGTATTTACTACACCTATCAAGAAACGACTGACACAGTATGTTCAGTAGGCTGATAAAGCTGGATCAGCACTTTAGATAATGACCTGCCTTGAATGAAAGAAACAAATGACCACAGATACGGGCGTGCCGGAGAACAGTTGAAGTAATGAACCTTGGAATTAAATAAAAACTTTAGGGGACTTAGGTTACCATGGAAAATTCAAATGATTTCAAAACATAGCGAAATAGCAGACTCACGTGTCAACAAGTATGCCTAATAGCGGAGGCGGCGAAGGATAACATGTTTGCCAGGAGAATTGGGATAAGATTTGAGATCGCTGTGATAAATGTACAGCTCTTGGCATGTGACAAATATTATTCCGTAATGGGGATCTTTACGTACCCAACTTTTGTCTCTGAATAAGCTGCCAAGTGAGTACTTTTGGGCATAATATTTTCCATTGCGAGCGGACAGACGAGAGAGACTCCTCTTGAAACACGCAATTGAACCAGCGGACTACCAGGATAGCGCGCCACTTTTACACATAACCCCAGCGGATAGCAGCCAACTCCCACGCAGGACCTTCCGGACATTAACCATCAGCCAATCACGGACAATGAATCGGATAAAGGCACAATGATAAGTAAATGTAATGAATGGAACACAACATATGTTCTAGGCCAACCAACTCCACTATCTACACTATTCCCGTGGGAACTGCGGCTGTCTTACTGGATTCCCTCAGATGAAAGTCCAATATACCACTATCCAATACTTACTCTTCCCACTAGCGGCCAACTTTTCGAGTGAACAACTATATGCACACAAGCTCACTGACATTAATGCAACCTCTCGTCCACCATCACAGTGTGTCACATTATGCGTAACGGTGACAAGTTTAACCACTCCATTCTTCCACATATCTACAATAGTTTAACATAATATGGCTTATAACTAACTACCACAAACGAAACATCACACGGATCAAAGTACAGACTATCCCATACAAGGGCACAGCTATATATCACTATAACTATAAGGCAATCTATACGCTATATTAATACCGATCACTACCTATAAAGCTACCTACCTATACCCTAGTGAAACATATATATACCTATTATAATATAATATATTACTATCACCCATAATCTTAGGTTACAATTCTTTAGGGAAACCTTACCCCACGGGAATAAGCACTAACGATAGGAAACGGAACATGACACAGGCTGTATGGCATGCATGAATTTTATACATTAAGGATCTGCTTTGTAATAGAGAGATATACCTTAGGTCCGCTTGTAAAAGGGCTGTTTGGGGGGGGGGGGGCATGTGTGTGGCTAGAACTGAGTTTTAGTCCCTGATGCAATGAATCGTTTTGAACCTTATCGTTTCCCCTCTGTTAACTTTCAAAACTTTCAATCATTTATTTCCTTCACACCATACGTATCTGTCAGTAATGAGAAGATACCATATAGTGAACCTACATATTATTTGCTATCAATAATTCGAGCACCTTATCAACGTCATACGGAACCCATACCCAAATTCAATCGGCCGCTACTCACTTTCAACAGTCTAGTCCAGGAACACCGATCATAAGATAAGAGACCACTGAATCCGCTATCCTAACCAAAAAATTTACTTGGAATCCAACGCATTACCAGGAAACGTCCTTTACACACACTGTCAACAGCTTCTCCCTGTATTTCGAGTAGAGCCTATCACACGGATAGCCTTCGGATACCGATTCGGTCATATCCTCCACAAGGCCGAGGAATCGAGCCTGTTGGGATCTCATATGCCGGATAACTTGCTCACACCCGGGATCTAGGAGCGGTCGCAATGATCCGTGCATGTTCCCGGTCCAATCGGCGAACTAAGCGAGCGCTATAAATTGCAATTCGTGGTGGACACCACATTGGGTGCTCGGGACAGTGCCATGGTTCAAGTTACGAGTAACCGGCCACTATACACTATCCACTATCGACTCAGGCAATCAATTTAACTACTATGCCACGACTCCACATATCCTTACTACGGGATACACCGGTGTTCACCAGGATGATTAATCGCCAGAAATATCACCCCATTATGGGGAACATTGAGATCCGCGGTAGCGTAGCGAACGTATCGATAAGCGGCCACATATGACGTCACAGGCCACTATACCATCTAGTCCCCTCCCGATCGAAGATAACTTACAAGGCTATATACTCGCTTGCAACTGGAAGCTAGTAGTAACAGCAGCAGCAGGCAACAGTGCGACACTGATATTGACCAAGGGCATCTTTCCACGACTATCTCCCACGCTATCAACAACAACCACGCTATCTCAACGCCTCACGTATGATACACAGCCAGCAACTAAAAAAAGAGGCAGCGGGGTGGGAGGCCTTATCAATCCGTGCGTCGATGTGGCTCTGGGCGGTGAGGAAGGCCGGGGGTGAATGATTAGTCCCCCGGTAATTACGAGGAAGCTGGTCGGGCAATTCCACAAGCCGACAAATCAGAGAGAGACTGCGGACCAATAGAAGGGAGGAAAAGCGTCTTATAGAACAGCAGGAGCGGGAAAGAAGAGATGTGAAGGAAAACGCGCAGAAATGACATAAAATAGCGGAATGTCTAGCCTGATCAGCCATCTGACTACCGCAAAAATACGCATGAACTTCGATCGTACGACGAGCTATGCACTGAGCAGACGAATACGATAGAGGCCATAGGCCTGATACGTCCCCTTTAGGAGTAATGGCCAGGATGGCATGACTCAAGAGACGGAGAAGAACTACTCAGGCGAGTCGTGAAGGGAAGAAACAAATAATAACGATGGAGGGAAAGGGTTTCACAGGGCAAACAATGGTGTCAGACTTCTAGTGAAAGATCACGCCGACCACATGAGCGTCATCCTCGCACTCCTCGAATCCGTGGCCACGGAAGGGCGAGGATGGCGTCGACTGGAGGAATCACGACGCGGCCTGAGGAGCGAAACGGAATTGAGGCAGAGGGAAAGAGCAGTCAACAGCAAATCTAGCTCAACAAATATCATGGAATGCCCGAGACTTGTCCATACAAGGGTCACGCACCTCAGGACGCCAGATGTGTGTCTTCCATCAACCCACCGCCCATTTCTCCATCAATTATCTAATTACTGCAATTCTCTTGTATATTGTGTGAGGTGAAGGTAGAAAGACAGAAAGACTTCGCTTTCTTTTCTCTCCCATCTCATCTACTTATATTTTATTTTGAAGCCTTCTTGTGATAATTCTCCCCCTGAATGAAACTGGCTAAGTCTGCTGCTTAATAAAGATTGAATACAAGATGTGTATCTGGGTTAAATCTGCTCTTTGTGCCTATTTGCTTATTCTTCGCTTTTAAAATTGAATTTGCTCTGTTTGTTATATAAATAATGTTTTGTTAGCTATAAATTCCAAATCTGTCATCGGTTTGCCTTTTTCCCTACTGAGCTCCCGGTGCAAGTGACAAGTAAGGTTAGACCCCCCAGACGTTCTGCCATAATCATATGCTTATGGTGTCAGTCAGGACACACCTACACTATAATGCTCAAGAGATAATAATCCGAGCTGAGGACAAAAAACTGACCCACCCAATTATAGCATCGGCCTCCACTAAGGTAGGTATCAACACAGCGAAGATATCGTACTAACCCTGACCATGGATTGCCGGCAAATCGGACGTTCTAGCTAGGTGCTTAAAGCAAATCCACCGAGTGCACTGATAACTGTGCCACGGTGCTCAAAGACCCAGCGGCAAGAATATAATCGGCAGTAAGAAGGGACCCACAAGTGCTTCCCCTCATGGCAAGCTCAACACACTCAATCTGCGCAATACTATAATGTAGTATTAAATATATTTGCAAATTCGCGCACCAGGCAGCTACGATTCGTGCGATGAAGAACATGATAGCCCAACCCGTGACTCAAATCGCGGCGAGCGGATCTCTACCACGCCAAGAGGACGAATACCAAATCAGGACTGATAATCGTGACCGCAGGAATGACGGGGACCATAGGAACTGATAACAGGACTGATAGTTGATAGTAGCATCTGTAGTGACTAAGAGAGCCTGGCGGTAGCCATCCACGATAAGGTGGAAAATACCTTCGGACCACTCGAAAGGACACCTAAAAAAGATCGAGTGGCCTAAAAGACGGGTGATGAATGTGCAAATAGTCCAAAACGTGAAACGCTGAAGATGGGTAGAGTTGTTTACGCTCAAACTAGATCGATATTAACCTAGTCGACCTGGAATCACAGATCGTGAAGAGGTAAATGACACCAAATAGGCAGCGATCGGACACACACGACTGCCAGCAGTTCGAGCAACATTCAAGGAACAGAACACGCTTAAGCGGGTCCGTTCCGTGCTATATTTCAAAATAGGGTCGGGATAAACCATAGATGGATATAGTAACCGAGGCGATGTTATCGCGCTCGACGTTCCAAATTTAATTATTATACTGGGAAAATAAGTGGAGAAAATAGTGATGTAGAATCAGCGTATCACGGCCCTTCCAAGGTGTGAGTATATATGGATAAACATGAAACGGAACACTTTACGTGAACTAAAGATGGAGAAATTCAAAAAAAGGAAAGACGCAAGCCGAAATGCGGAACAATTTAAACTTGAGGCGAAGCACTTTATTTAACAAGACGATACAAGGACAGCACACGTTAGGGCAACAGAAGCACATATATCAATAAACCACACACAAGCAATTAAGTGAAACGATTGAGCAAGATTATACACAAAGTGAATAGCTGGATGTGGAAACAAAGATCCCACCTAATAGACCGAACTAAACGCGAACAACTCGCATAAAACACTTAACAGTCTTAACTTTACAACAATGGAAAAATAGATGGAAACTACGTACGCGCAACGAAGCATAAATCCACCAAAAATAACCTACCAATGAGAAGAACAACGAAGTGGTACTTCCCTTGGCGGGCTAGTGATGAAGATCGAGTACCTCTACGAACGACTTCAAGTCATACGAGGGCTCATCTCCTTCTACGCGTCGTCGGACTCCTATACTTAGTGCCGGAGTACAGTCACGATGACTCCTAAAAAGCTCCGCTCCAACACCAGAAGCTTCCACGAAACAAGGGGGAAAACCAGAAAGCTTTTGTGCAAATCATGAGAAAATCAGGGAAGCTCATTCTCAACGTGGTGAGTTTCAAATAAACAATAAGGTCCAGCTTCTACTAATTACGCATAAATCGCTGCCCAACATAGATCAGCTTTTTGCACTCGCGTCGTGTAGGACGCAGTTCGTCACGGGACCAATTAAACAGCAAAACAGGGAAGTCAGCAGATCGTAAGACAGCCTACGGCTTTTGGCCTTATCTGCGTGCGTCAACTTTTATACCAAAACAAAGACTCCGCCCTAGATTGGGCTGAACCGCCCCGTTCTGGCTAACAAACACATCACCTCCAAGACTTGGCGCAATTCGAGAAGTCTCGACAGAGCGGGGGGATCTCTTTCCCCCAATGGCCGCGGAGTTAACTATTCAAGACGATAGGTGATAGTTGATAAGTGAGATAGTGGACATAGTAAGGAGAAACATGTAACGAGATAAGTTGGAATAGATATAAAAGGAATGTGGATAAGGATGCAGGAGGTGGAAATAGTGGATAGTCATAAGTGGATAAGATGGATATTCATGTGAGAATGTGAATAGTGGAATAAAAAAAAGCGATAGGACACGCTAAGATGGACGTATACCACCAATGTGCGGAATAGAGGAATAAGTGGATAGAGTTGATAGATGGATAGCTGCCAGCTGCCGGAAACCCCAGCTCTGCACACTTCACACCTGTACTGCGCGGGAGAATGGCGGATGGGAAAGAATGACAGGTCGCGCAGATGGCGCGAGGCGGCGCGGGCACAGCAACCGCGGCAGTCAATGGCGCTGTGGTGGGGATCGGCGTTTGTGGTTGAAAGACGTGGTTGTTCAAAATAAAGAAAGAAAAACGACTGAACTAAAGTGTCAGAGTCCAGCGAATGAATCACATTAAGGTCCTCATAAACACGTTTGGGGGTAACTTACATGACCTGGAAGTTGCAGTCAAACGTGACTAATCACATACGGATCTAAATGGTGTTGCGAATTATCAACCCAGACCGTAACAGATATAGAAGTAATAGTAATATATAAATTATATATATAGTCATAAAATTTTTTTATTATATATATATAATATATTAATGTAATTGTGTGAAACCGGGGTCGGTGGGAAGAACGACAGACCCCAACTTGTGGGGAATACCCAAAATTGGGTTCCCACCACAGACTCTTCAGGACAAAAGTAGAAGAGCACACGACATATATGAGTGACACCGTCGGCGGGTCGCGGATCGCACTGAGTGAAACGCCGGGTCGCTGAAATTAGCCGACTGTGAATTGACATATCGACCAGAACTTCAGTCCTCCGTCAAATATACCGAGTTACCAAAGTTATGTTTCTAATTACAGGAGGACACGTCCTTGGTATGCACTAGCTCAAAACCGGATCACCATTAAACCAAATCAAAGATCAAGCAGAGCGAACGGAGAGCCAAGGCACAGTACCAGACTAAGGAGAACCAGATTGTAAAGAGAAAAATAGTTCCCGGCTAAACAAGGGGCAGGCCATGCTGAGAAATCGGAAGAAACACGAAACGAGCTAGGGAACTTTACTTATACAAAGCATTATTTTACAATCAGGTTGAGAAAGTAATGTGGCACATTGAATGGGCGTATTTATTTTCATGTACAGGGCCTACAAGAATTTTGGGTGCGGAAAAAAGACAAGCAAATCTTACAAAAAAGCAACAGGAACCAGTTACACCACTATATCCTAGCAATCTTAATTTTACGCATAGATACGGCAGCACCAAATCAACAACACACACAACAACACACAACACCACACACACCACACACACATTAGATAATGCGGCACCACACATACCGAGAAAATTAGATTCAGAAGAGAAGAAGTCAAGGTAAGTAAAACGACCTCTCAACTGGAGCGGTCGGCGAGACCGAACTCTCAGAAACTGAGGAGAGGTAGGTGAGAATATGGTGTGTCTTAAGGTGGTGGAGATGGAGGTGTGTGTGTATGGCAAGTGTG
>CM068954.1:188915720-188927525 GCA_035128595.1 Eptatretus atami | reverse complement strand
AGTATGGTGAGGTGCCGGTTGGGAAGTGGCGCGCATATTTGAACGACATAATGGCACGCAATTCCCGTGTGCGGGTAGTATAGGGTGGAGTGGAGATGTGGTGGATCCGAGCCACAGGAGGCATCTTGGTGTGCTTATTATCAATTGCCTATTGAATGGCGTGTGTGTTTGCATGCTTTTTATGTACTATGGCTAAAAGGAAAGGGTTAGAGTAGGAATCAGAATATGAATTAGAGAGAATTACTCGACCTTACGATGAGAACCAGACAACGCACTTCGTCCCGTTAACCCACTAGACATGAGGGGAGGACTAGCATGAAGACTAATGAATAACTGCCATGGGATCACTCTATGTTGGTGCCATTGCCTTCGAGGCATGCAGTTTTGCGGAACTACAACTATATATATGTAGTATATACATTATAATATATATATATTATATAATATATATGATATATAATATATTGTTGCGATATCGTGCCCGCCAGGGCCTGCGAACGGCCACGTAACTCGAATGCGGCACGTGCCCACGGACGGACAATTCTGTCGTGACCCCTTCGGAACAACGCCGGAGCTAGTCACGGGTGGGTTTAACCCACCACGATCGTGCCAATTGCCCACCCGCGCGGATAGGGTTGCTCGCAAAATTCGATTCTACTAAGAAACCTGCGCGAATGGTCGACCGGCGGATCGTCCAACGCACTCGGACACGAACGCTTAAGCGGTCCGTTCCGTGCTATCGGATACAGAGCGTGTGTTACGTCGCCTGGACGGTTCAGATTAATTACCGGGATGTTGCACCACTACGAACCCTTACGTGAAGCAGGATGGAGTCAATAGAGAAAGAACGAAGCGAAACGGGCACAGTTCAACAAGCAAGCATTTTATTCCGCGGCACACGGAAAGCACGTATATACAGCCATACAGAATCAAAATGCACATAAAAAGCAAAGGAAATACAACCGACTAACGCGTACACACGGCAACACTTATACAGTTACTTCACAGACGGCACCAACACACATTAACACAAAAGCAAAAGAAAGAAGCCACCCTCACAGACAAGGAGCAGACAGGCCCGTAGGCCAAATGTGCCGCGGGGCCTGGAGAGGGGAGTCCGAGGACCGCAGGTCGCGAGACTGGGGAGGTCTTACCGCGTCCTCGTGACGCGTTGGCGGGCAAGCCGCAAAGTGTCCGCGCCGCTGTGCCCGCTCCGGGCCCCTGGCTGCTTGTTGGCACCACCGTTTGGGGGGGAGGAACGGGGCCCCTTTTGCACTATCTCACGCAGGGGTGAAAGGGGAAATTGTTGATGCCCTGGGGGAGGGGAGTGGCTGGCTGGCTTGGTCCCGACGAGAGACGAGCGATCCACACCGCAACCTCGTCGCCGACCTCCTTGCCTCGGACCGAGCTCCCTTGCCTGCAGCTCCACGGCGCGCATCGACTCGACTCACCAACGAAAACGCTCCTGTCTCCAAAAGCAACTCCTCGACGACATCTCTCCTTCCAGTTCCACTCTCCTCCGACTCAACTCAAGCCCCGAGTCGCCTTCCGCTCGCACCTTTATAGCTCTCAGGAGAAGCCGATATGCAAATTGTGCGGATCAAACGGATTGGAGGCGGGGCCACGCACCCTCTGTTCAGCCATTGGTCGGGCAAAAAGGGGCGTGAACCTCCTGGATCCGCATATTTGCATAAACGGACTTCACCTATGCACGCTGGAGGGGTGGCCAAGCCACCTCGCGTTCGCCATTGGACGGAGGGGAAGTGGGCTGAAGCGTTTCTGATCCGAATTTTCCCTCGAAAGGCCGCCATTCGCGCTCGCTCGGTGCGTCGACCAATCGCCGAACGGGCCCCGAGACAGCCATGTTCACAGTGGTGCGGGAATGGCGTAGAAGCGATGATGTGGGATGAAGTTGTGAAGGTAAAGGCAAAGGTGGTGGTGTGGCGTTGTTGTAGTGTGGTTGGCGTGTGGTGGGGTATGGCGTGGTTGTTGAGATGCTGTTTGTTTGAAATAAAAGATAGAGAAAGAAAACCTAACTCAAAGCGTCGCAGCGCCGGATGGATCACATAATCTCTCTATACAATGGGTTTGGGCTAACTACACATGTACCTATGGATATCTCACCTGAGGCCCTTTATGGTGTAATGCGAATTTCCACAGCCGTACACATATATACATATACACCAGTGTAAAGTCTGTCAAAATGACGGCACAAGAGCATCCACACTCCCCCCTCCCACCCCCAATCACCACCATCACAACACAGTTATAAAGAATATAACTCACAGGCTCATGGATTTAATTTTGTTTCATAAAGAAATATGTGATTATTTTAGAAAGATATTGTCGCGTCTGAGCCCCGTTAATACAGGATTCCTCAGAGCCATGACCTTTCGGCCTGAGGGATGGTCACAACAGTCTTTTCACGCATAGCGTTGAGTATTATTCTACTTTACCGTTCCCTAAGGTCACCAAGGTCGCCCAAATTGGCCAAAGTCGATGGCAAACACACACGGAAAGCAGATGGCTCAAAAACATTTTCTTACCTTTTAAAAGCTATATTTTAAAAGCAAAGTACAGGGAAGAGGGTCAACAAGACACGATAATAAATGGAAAAAATCCAAGCGAGTCAAAAGACACAAAGAGGAGAATAGGGATATGTAAACTTATATGGTCAGGTCAGTCAGGTTTATTGACTGCCACTGGTAACATGCAACCCAGTGCTACCTGCCGCATGGCCGGGTTGTCGGCGACTAAACCGACACCCCTCACTGGCTTGGCAGTGGGGAGGGTGACTGTGACACCCTGCCAGGACGAAAAAACAACACCTGCCAAAGGGTGGATGAGCTCCTTTCGGGAGCCAACGGCCATCCAGTAAGGAGATGGTGTCTCCAAAAAAACACCCATCCAGTTAGACCGGTTTTTTTAGGTAGTATATTGTAGACAGCAACCGCCCAGGGTGGTACTACCGTTCTGACTTAGGAGTGTTAAAGTGGTGCCCGGAACCATCTTACACTCTCCGTGTCAGGATTACTGGTCTGATTTCTGTCTCACTCAAACTATAGCTACCGGGCTAGCTTTAATCTCTCTTTTCTGCAAACAAACATCATATTCATATACTTTTCACCATACATTTTTCTTACTCACTCATTTTCCCTCCTCACTTTATTCTCTCTTTTCTTACTTCTCTATGCAGTTCTTTTATTTAAGGCTTGGTCTCAATGAGACTATTTATCCGTGCCTGTAGCCTTCAACATTAAAAAACATATATATATATATTATATATATAATATATATATATATATATATATATATATACGAGGGTGTTCAAAAAGTATCCAACCTTAATTTTTCGTGCGTAAACAAATGAAGCTAGGGAGCGTGGTTTGGTGCACGCATGTAGGCGATCCTAACGTATGCGTGAATATTTTCCCGCCTGCAGAAGCTGTCAGTCGCCGACAGACCGCCGATGAGTGAGAAAGTGTAAGTGAGCGCCGTCGGATTTTCGTTTTTGACAAAATGACGGAAAAACTTGAACAACGCTACTGCATCAAATTTTGTGTAAAGCTTGGCGATTCCCAAGTGGAAACGATCCGCAAGATTCAACAGGCCTTCGGGAATGAAGCAATGGGCACCACACAGATAAAAGAGTGGTACACCGCTTCAAAGATGGTCGCACATCAGTGGAAAGTGAAGCACCTTCTGTAGGCCCTCAACATCCCGAAATGAGATCGTCATTGACGAAGTGAGGACCCTGCTGATGCAGGATCGTCGAATCACGATCAGAGAACTTGCAGACGAGGCGGGCGTCAACATTGGATCCGTTCATTCCATTGTGACTGAGGATTTGAGCTTAAGGAGAATCTCAGCGAAGTTCGTGCCAAAGCTGCTAACGATCGAGCAGAAGCAACTCCGTTTGGAGATCGCACAGGACATGCTGGAGACTGTGAACAGCGATCCCAACTTCTTCAACACAGTGATCACTGGCGATGAGACCACAGTGGTCCGTCATTTTGTCAAAAACGAAAATCTGACGGCGCTCACTTACACTTCCTCACTCATCGGCGGTCTGTCGGCGACTGACAGCTTCTGCAGGTGGAAAATATTCACGCATATGGATTAGGATCGCCTACATACGTGCACCAAACCACGCCTCCCTAGCTTCATTTGTTTACGCACAAAAAATTAAGGTTGGATACTTTTTGAACACACCTCGTGTGTATATATTATATATAATATATATATATAATATAATATATAATATATATTATATATATATAATTATATATATATAAGATATACACACAAGAAGGAGAAACAAAAACAGGAAACCAAACCCACGAGTGCCACAGATCACACTCGTACACACAAAAATGCGATGGGACTTCCCTTTGTCTCAACGATGCGCAGGGTGGATGCAGGACTTGATGCAGCCCACTTTATAAAGCAGGAGCGAGACGACAGCCAGTGACGATGGTGTCAAAGATGGTCATACAGCCACGAGCAGGGCCAGCAATGAGTAGGCCTTCAAACAGGTCATTTGGTCGTCTTTGTTCTTTTCCCCAACGAGGCCTCCTGTTTTTTGTCTTTAAGTCCTTGGTGCTTCCAGTCTTTTTGTTGTATACACTGCCGAGGCTCGTATGAGAGCTAACACACGAATGTACAACAAGGGAGCAGGAGTCAAGAGGGATGGGAGAGGGAAAGACAAAACAGTGGGGAACAGAGACATGAGATCTGTGAAGGGAGGGGATGGGGTGGGATACACAGGGTAAACAAGATGGACACTACAGGGACTTTCAGGAAGGAAAGCAGGGAATTTGAAGGAGGTGGGTTTGGGGTGGATTAACAGGGGTAGAAAAGATCAAGGATTTGGAGGAGGGACGATAAGAGGTGGTGGTGAACTGCTGTTTTGACGGCTTGGAGGAAGAATGGGACCTTGAGCGCCCTTGGAAATATGGGGGACAAATCACAGACACAGCAGGGGGGGCAAGACCGGAGAAGAGACGGTAGAAGACAGAAAGACCACCGCCCTGCCTGCGGTGAGAGAGTGAGAGTGAGAGGCCCAAAGATTCAGCCTTATTGCAGGAGATACCAATGATCCTGAATGCCTTGGTTTCTACAGCGTGAAGCCAAGAAAGGTGAGAGACTGGAGCACCAGCCCAGAGAAGAGCAGTACTCCATCAGGCTGCAGACGAAAGCTTTGTTTTTAGTCAGGAGCTCAGGTGGGCCGAGGAAGGACTTTGCACGATGGAGGATTCCCAGCCGATGACTGGCTTTGGAGGCCAGGTTGGAAATGTGGCTTTCCCATGAAAGATCATGGCAGATATTGAGACCCAGAAGCTTGAATGAAAGGACTTCTTCCAGAGGATGTTGAGAAAGTAGATGGAGGGGGGGGGTGTTCCAAATGGGCCTTTTGGAGAGACATATGAGAGTGTGAGATTTGTCTGGATTGAAAGACATGTTCCACGTGTTGAACCAGTTTGTGAATTATCCAGATCTGCAGAGCGAAGAAGCTGCTGCTTGCCGGTCTGAGGGACGACAGAAGGTATGGCAGAGGGTGGAGTCATCAGCAAAGAGATATAGAGGATTTTCCAGAGAGTCGGAGAGATCATTGATGAAAACCAGAAAAAGAACAGTGCCCAGAACGCTGCCTTGAGAAACTCCAGTCTGGACAGGAAGAGGGGATGAAAGAACTCCATTTAGGGCCACACGTTGACTGTGACAGGAGAGGAAGTCTGCGAGCCATGAGAGGAGATGGCCTTGGATACCATAGGAAGAGAGTTTGGTGAGCAGGGCATGGTGCCAGACCGTGTCAAAAGCACGCGATATGTCCAGGGATGTGGCTCTGATTTCATGTCCGGCATTGAGTACTCATCCATTGCTGGGAGAGCAGAAGCAGCATATCCAGAGTAGAGTGGCCTGTCCTGAAGCCAAATTGATGATCAGAAATCAAGCCATTGGAGAAGAGGAAGGTTTTAATGTCTGAAGTGCAATGGGATTCCATAACCTTGCTGATGATTGGGAGAAGGCTGATTGGTCTGTAGTTGCAGGGATCTGTTTTTTGCACCTTTTTATGCAGGGCAGTAATGTTTGCTGTTTACAAGCAGATGGCAGATGACCTTGACAATGAGAGGTGAATAGAACAGAGAGAGGGTGAGCAAGAGCAGTGGAGCAGGTTTTTAGGACACGTGATCTGATGCTGTCTGGACCGGTTGCAGAATCAGAGTCGAGGTTTGACAGCAAGCTCTCTACTTTGTCAGAAGAAAAGGAGACAGAGTCCAGGGTCAGTTGGTGTGTGAATGGGAAAGGTGGGTACAGAAAGCGATGGGTTTGTGACACAAGATTTAAAAGCAAACACCGAGTTTAGGCATTCAGCCTTTTCACGTGCGGTATCAGCTGTGCGGCCACTTAAGGTAAGGAGGGGATGTAGGGGAACAAACATGAGAAACAGACTTAACCAGATGCCACCAGGATTTGGAGGAGGGAGGCAGGTTGGAGAGTTGATACATGAGATTGGAAAGATGTTGTTTTCTTGCTCTCCTGAGGGTAGACACAAGTGTTTTCTAGCTTTATGGAAGGAACTGAGATTACCCTCAGTTGGGTTTGCTTTCCATGAGGCAAAGGCAAGTTGTTTCAGGACAACTGCCTCACCACAAGCTTCAGTGAACCATGGATGGGAGAAGTGTGGGTCAACTGGAAGATGAGAGGGATAAATCTGTGCATGAGGGAGAGTACGTTTCTTTGAAAGAATTCCCAGGATGAGTTGATGTTGGAGAAAGTAGAGATGGGAGACCAGTCTAGAAGTTTGATGGCTGCTTGGAGACCCTGCCAGTCGGCTTGAGTGAAATGCCAGACTCAACGGCGAGTGGTTCTCTGATAACAGCCAGAGAGATGTCCACTTTGACAAGCACATGGTCAGAAGATCGACGTTGGAGCGGAGGAAGAACAGCAGAATATTTTCAGGAAATTTGTCAAAATCAGATCAAGAAGAGATGGAGTACCATTGGTTGAGATCCGGGTCAGGACGTTGAATGATCGAGTCATCCAATGAGTCGCAGAAGGGCCTTGATGACAGGGTACAAGGTACTGGGTCAGAGAGGAAACCTAGACGTTATGGGCGTCATAGTCGGTGTTGTCCAGCTCCAAAAATGGAAATGTCAGAGATGATTGATAAACTTAAATGTTTTTTATGAAGTAAAGGTTTTTCATGATTTTTATGTTATTCTGAGGTCATGTTCCAAACAAGTCTTAACTAATATTCTCCGGAGTTTAGCAGGTTCAATATGACATGTGCTCGCTTTTTTTGATCGAAGCTTTTTTGTAACAGTTGTTCTGGTAAAGAGTCTACTCCCAAAGTTGGTCGGTATAGGCCTCGGTGGATAGGTGGAGGTGGATAGCAGGTGGATAGGCCTCGGTGGATAGGTGGAGGTGGATAGCAGGTGGATAGGCCTCGGCTTCATTCTATTTTTAGGAATACTAGTTTAGAGAGTTTATTACCAGATAAAGTTCGGGAGCAAACCCCATTGAAGGTTTATTTCATTTTTACTAAGACCAAAGGACAATCCTTTTCAATTATTGTAAATTTCTAAAACTCTTGTATAGATATAGTAAAGGACATTTTGGAAACTGACTGTGCATGTTCGTCTGCCCCTTCTTTAAATGGTCCTTGTGGACGTGTAGTTGCTGGGATTTTAATATGATTAGTATTGTGAAATTAGGGATCTTGATGAAAATGGGAGCTAAATGTAGGGAACCAGTAACTCAACCTTGGAGCTGCATGAGATCTTCACTTGCGGATTTTGTCTCTAATTTGTTAAAAAAAATGTGCACCAAGTTTAATTACTCTGTAAAACAGTTTTAATGCATGCGTTTAACAGAGTTGTGGAACTCCTGGATAACGGATTAAGTTTTTATTAGTTGGGGCTTGCTTTGACTGGGTCTGTCTAAACCAGTGTTGAACAAGCCGCGTGCTCGTAAAAACATTCGGGACTTCCATGATAAGCTACATAATAGCTCCAGTGGATAAGGCTGCTAATAATTTTGTTGTGGTTTGTAAAATGTTTTTTTATGTAGAGGTTTTATTAAGAGAGTTAGCATTGACATGGTTACTTTCACCTAGAATAGGAAATGCACATATTATGTTCCTTGTCATAAGTCACTCCAAGATATTATCTTTGAGCATCAGGAGATTTTAGTTAATAATTTCGAATTAAATGTCAAGAGGTAAATCTTTTGTATTCCTCGGCATTTCTGGTTCCTTCAGCTTCATAAGAACCCATACAAGTACATGTTATAGCGAGTGCAGGCAGTGTTTTACCAAACAATTATTGGTTATCATTCACTCAGGCTTACAAGTTGTTGGAGAACAGTTCAGGAAATATTGTTACGCAATTTAAGAAGATTCTGGTATTAACACTTTCTGAGCATTAATTCTTCCTTAGAGTTCTTAAATTGAATTTGATGCCTCAATGTCAAGTCAGTTGAAGTTTTTGATTTTTTCAACTTTAAATACAAATTTGGATTTAAGTGGCTAGTAGGCCAGCGGTAACCTCGATAAAGGGCTATATTTAGGAGTTTAATCAACCGGCTTGAACACAGGTCTCATATGAAAGATGGTGATCTCAGTAACACATTATACTGTTGTCCTCATATTTTGGTGTGCGGTCCATGAAATATTCACATTGAAGGATACACCGTCTGAATATTTGGACCATTTTCAGAAAATCACATAATTTCCCATAAACTACAAGACAAAGAGCCCTCTTCCTACACGTTTGGTATTGAAATGTGTCGATTGGACAGGAGAATAATGTAGTATCACAACCACATCATTATATGTAAATTTATTGCATTTATTGACAAAATACGATAATTTTCTAAATTTCTTAGGACCGCCATAAGGAAAATATCAGAGAAGGCGATTTTTCAAACCGATGTTGACATTGCTATGTTCAGTATCATCCTTTACAATTTGTTCGAATTCGCCGCCGCCGGCGTGCGAACGGCCACGTGACTCGATCGGCGGCACGTCGCCCACCGGACGGACAATTCTGTCGTGACCCTCTCGGACTAACGCCGGGAGCTAGTCACAGGTGGGCTTTCGACCCTCACCACGATCGTGCCAATTGCCACCCGCGTGGGATAGGGTTCGCCAAACTCGACTACCTAAGTACCCACGCGGATGGTAAACCGGTGATCGCACCTCGCGAGGTCGACTCCGGACACGGGACCGCTTAAGCGGTCGTTCCGTGCTATCGGGATAAACGAGCGGTGTTATGCGTCGTGCTCGACGGTTCAGATTAATTACGGGATCTTGCACCCGTACTAACCCTTTTACGTGAAGCAAGTGGAGATTCAATAGAAAAGACGAAGCGAAACGGGCACAGTTCAATCAAGTAAGCACATTTATTTCACACAGACACACGGACACAAAGCACACATATAGTCACGTCAGATGCACGAGTTTATCAAGTATAAACAAAAGAAACAATGACCGGCAGAGATACTACCGAATTACGCGAACACTCGGCAACACTTAACAGTTTTCATACTTTAACAGACGGCGCCCGACAACATGTAACGCGTCAAAAGCAAGAAGCCACCTCATAGGCAAGGCGGGCAGACGGGCATGATAGGCCAATTATTTGCGCGGGACCTGCAGGGCGGCAGGTCCGCGAGACGCGGGGGTGCCTACCCGCGTCCTTGTGACGAGGCGCAAATGTCGCTGCGGCAGTGGTGCCCCGACTTTGTGCTCCTTCGCGGATTTCGTTGGCACCGCTTGGGAGTGGGGTGGGAACGCGGCCCCTTTTTGCACTCTCTCAGTGCGGGGGAAAAAAAGGGTGTATTTGTGATGCTCTGGGGAAGGAGAATAGCTGGCTTGCTTGGGTCCCGCGCCGAGCGATCCCACGCGCGACCTCGTCCCGACCGCCGTCTCCCTGCCTCGGACCCAGCTCCCTTGCCCTCTCCACAATTCTCCTCAGCCGACTGCAGAAGCCACCTTGACCGCCTCCGCCCATCCGCGACTCCACTCCGCTGCCTTTGCCCCACACTCTTCTTCACCAACCCGACTCTCGTTCAAACTGACTCGATCGCTGCCACACTTCTGCTCGATAACTCTGCCCCAAAACTACTCCTCTCTTCCTGCCTTTCTCTCCTCCTCTCTGCACCCGACTCGACTGCCATTCACTGCCGTGCGTCGGCGTTTTATTCGGCCCGCAGGAAACCAATATGCAGATTTTTCGGTAATCAGGATGAGCTCGGGGCGGAGCGCACGTCTCACCTTTGGACGGAGGGTAAACGTGGGCGTGAACCTCCCCTGATCCTAGAATTTGGCATCATATGGATTCCACTACAGCACGCGCCTGGAGGCGGGGCCAAGCCGCTGCTGCGCTTTGCTGATTGGAGTGATGGAATGGGGCGTGTAGCATTCCTGATCCGAATTCTCTCTCGGAAAGGGGGCGCTACTTTGCACTCGCGGCTCGTGGCGTATCGGCGGACGAGCCCAAGACAGCCCGATGCACCAGTGCCCACAGGTGGCGGCAGGAACGCCCAGAAGGAGAGAGGTCGAGGTGGCGGAGGGGTCCTTGGCGGTGCCTTGATGGCTTATTGGCGGGTTTGTTCCAAAATAAAGATAATAGAAAGAAAAACGGCTATCTCAAAGCGTTCGACAGCCGAAATGAATCACATTAATTCCCTCTTAAACAACGGGTTTGGGGCCTAACTAATACATGTACTTTAGAAATACCTCACCTACGGACCTGAAATGGTGGTTGCGAATTTCCACAGCCGCAACAATATTATGTATCAGATATCTACTCCCACTACTGACAGAATTTCAGAGAATTGCGGTTGTGCAGATCGCACCAACTCCAATCTTTGAGGATGAATATACTGGCACACAATCCAATCTTGCTAAGGACATCATAAGAGTCTGAACGAGAGGAGTGGTGTCTGCATCTCTCACAGTTGTAGACATGACGCCATATTTGTTCACAACCGACCGAGACAAATTATCAAAGGGATGACTCGCCATCTACTGTTGATATGAACGGGAACTACAGCTGATGTCCATGAGCTTTTCAATAGAAGGCAAGTTTGCGATACGACGAAGTCAGACAGGCACTTTTAATGGTGGACTTAGGGATATGGGCATTGAATCGACTGTCATTCGGGAATGCTAACAGCGCTGTGTGGGCATTAGTTGTGGCCGCCTACGAGAAGGAGTCTGCACTACTTCGGTGGACATCACACGACAAAGCTTTGGGAGAATGCATCTGCATACGATCCAGAAGTGGACCATTCCACAAGGACAACATGGGTCCATGAACAAATGCGCTCCTGCAGCTCTGAACCGTGATGAACAGCATGTACAGCGATTGATTGTTCAGTCGAGAGCAATATGACAGCATCCGTTCCGGACCAACTGATCATCCCCAGATGAACATCTTGGTGAATATATCAAGTGTGTCATCGCTTCAGGCATATTCAGAAGTCCTTGCTGTCTGCCACGCCTGGGGAAAGACCATGGAAGAGTACATAAGAATCTCTTGCCACTGACGAGTGGCCAAGAGAAGCATGTACATGTCCAATCTCCAAATATCCAGAACTCAAAGAGTTTTCGATGTTCCAGAAAGAAACAAAATGCCTGATTTTAGTGGGATCAGAAGGCATTGGGTTGCAATCAACTCGCGGAAATGGTTATCGCCGTGCTTTGCTATTGACTCAAGTCCGCTACTTGACTAGCAATTGAGCTATCATTCAGTCGTCTCCTAGACATCTATCTCCCATTTACGTCTGATCTCTCCT
>CM068954.1:188847406-188886633 GCA_035128595.1 Eptatretus atami | reverse complement strand
AAGCTGCTGCTTGCCGGTCTGAGGGACGACAGAAGGTATGCAGAGGGTGGAGTCATCAGCAAGAGATATAGAGATTTTCAGAGAGTCGGAGAGATCATTGATGAAAACCAGAAAAAAGAACAGTGCCCAGAACGCTGCTGAGAAACTCCAGTCTGGACAGGAAGAGGGGATGAAAGAACTCCATTTAGGGCCACACGTTGACTGTGACAGGAGAGGAAGTCTGCGAGCCATGAGAGGAGATGGCTTGATACCATAGGAAAGAGTTTGGTGAGCAGGGCATGGTGCCAACCGTGTCAAAAGCACGCGATATGTCCAGGGATGTGGCTCTGATTTCATGTCCGGCATTGAGTACCTCATGCCTTTGCTGGGAGAGCAGAAGCAGCATATCCAGAGTAGAGTGGCCTGTCCTGAAGCCAATTGATGATCAGAATCAAGCCATTGAGAAGAGGAAGGTTTTAATGTCTGAAGTGCAATGGGATTCCATAACCTTGCTGATGATGGAGAAGGCTGATTGGTCTGTAGTTGCAGGGATCTGTTTTTTGCACCTTTTTATGCAGGGCAGTAATGTTTGCTGATTTACAAGCAGATGGCAGATGACCTTGGAGCAAATGAGAGGGTGAATAGAACAGAGAGAGGGTGAGCAAGAGCAGTGGAGCAGGTTTTTAGGACACGTGATCTGATGCTGTCTGGACCGGTTGCAGAATCAGAGTCGCAGGTTTGACAGCAAGCTCTCTACTTTGTCAGAGAGAAAGGAGACAGAGTCCAGGGTCAGTTGGGTGTGAATGGGAAAGGTGGTACAGAAAGCGATGGGTTGTGACACAAGATTTAAAAGCAAAACACCGAGTTTAGGCATCAGCCTTTTCACGTGCGGTATCAGCTGTGCGGCCACTTAAGGTAAGGAGGGGATGTAGGGGAACAAACATGAGAAACAGACTTAACAGAATGCACCAGGATTTGGAGGAGGGAGGCAGGTTGGAGAGGTTGATACATTGAGATTGGAAAGATGTTGTTTTCTTGCTCTCCTGAGGGAGACACAAGTGTTCTAGCTTTACTGAGAAACTGAGATTACCTCAGTTGGTTTGCTTTCCATGAGGCAAAGGCAAGTTGTTTCAGGACAACTGCCTCACCACAAGCTTCAGTGAACCATGGATGGGAGGAAGTGTGGCGTCAACTGAAGATGAAGAGGGATAAATCTGTGCATGAGGGAGAGTACGTTTCTTTGAAAGAATTCCAGGATGAGTGATGTTGGAGAAAGTAGAGATGGGAGACCAGTCTAGAAGTTTGATGGCTGCTTGAGACCTGCCAGTCGGCTTGAGTGAAATGCAGACTCAACGGCGGTGAGGTGGTTCTCTGATAACAGCCAGAGAGATGTCCACTTGACAAGCACCATGGTCAGAAGAATCGATTGGAGGCGAGGAAGAACAGCAGATATTTTCAGGGAAATTTGTCAAAATCAGATCAAAGAGATGGAGTACCATTGGTGAGATCCGGGTCAGGACGTTGAATAGATCGAGTCAGTCCAATGAGTCGCAGAAGGCCTTGATGACAGGGTACAAGGTACTGGGTCAGAAGGAAACCTAGACGTTATGGGCGTCATAGTCGGTGTTGTCCAGCTCCAAAATGGAAATGTCAGAGATGATTGATAAACTTAATGTTTTTATGAAGTAAGGTTTTCATGATTTTTATGTTATTCTGAGGTCATGTTCCAAACAAGTCTTAACTAATATTCTCCGGAGTTTAGCAGGTTCATATGACATGTGCTCGCTTTTTTGATCGAAGCTTTTGAACAGTGTTCTGGTAAAGAAGTCTACTCCAAAGTTGGTCGGTGAATAGGCTCGCGTGATAGGTGGAGGTGGAAGCAGTGGATAGGCCTCGGTGGATAGGTGGAGGTGGATAGCAGGTGGATAGGCCTCGGCTTCATTCTATTTTAGGAATACTAGTTTAGAGAGTTTATTACCAGATAAAGTTCGGGAGCAAACCCCATTGAAGGTTTATTTTCATTTTTACTAAGACCAAAGGACAATCCTTTTTCAATTATTGTAAATTTCTTAAAACTCTTGGTATAGATATAGTAAAGGACATTTTGGAAACTGACTGTGCATGTTCGTCCCCTTCTTTAAATGGTCCTTGTGGACGTGTAGTTGCTGGGGATTTTAATATGATTAGTAATTGTGAAATTAGGGATCTGATGAAAATGGGAGCTAAATGTAGGGAACCAGTAACTCAACCTTGGAGCTGCATGAGATCTTCACTGCGGATTTGTCTCTAATTTTGTTAAAAAAATGTGCACCAAGTTTAATTTATCTGTAAACAGTTTTAATGCATGGTTTAACAGAGTTGTGGAACTCCTGGATAATCGGGATTAAGTTTTATTAGTGGGGCTGTGCTTTGACTGGTCTGTCTAAACCAGTGTTGAACAAGCCGCGTGCTCGTAAGACATTCGGAGATCTCCATGATAGCTACATAATAGCTCCAGTGATAAGGCTGCTAATAATTTTGTTTGGTTTGTAAATGTTTTTATGTAGAGGTTTTATTAAGAGAGTTAGGCATTGACATGGTTACTTTCACTAGAATAGAAATAGCACATATTATGTTCCTTGTCATAAGTCACTCCAAGATATTATCTTTGAGCATCAGGAGATTTTAGTAATAATTTCGGAATTAAATGTCAGAGGTAAATCTTTGATTTCCTCGCATTTCTGGTTCCTTCAGCTTCATAAGAACCCATACAAGTACATGTTATAGCGAGTGCCAGGCAGTGTTCTACCAAACAATTATTGGTTATCATTCCTCAGGCTTACAAGTTGTTGGAGAACAGTTCAGGAAATATTGTTACGCAATAAGAAGAATTCTGGTATTAACACTTTCTGGAGCATTTAATTCTTCCTTAGATTCTTAAATTGAATTTGATGCCTCAATGTCAAGTCAGTTGAAGTTTTTGATTTTTCAACTTTAAATACAAATTTGGATTTAGTGCTAGTAGGCCAGCGGTAACCTCGATAAAGGGCTATATTTTAGGAGTTTAATCAACCGGCTTGACACAGGTCTCATATAAAGATGGTGCTCAGTAACACATATACCTGTTGTCCTCATATTTGGTGTGCGGTCCATGAAATATTCACATTTGAAGGATACACCCGTTCTGAATATTTGGACCATTTCAGAAAATCACATAATTTCCCATAAACTACAAGACAAAGAGCCCTCTTCCTACACGTTTGGTATTGAAATGTGTCGATTGGACAGGAGAATAATGTAGTATCACAACCACAATCATTATATTAAATTATATGCCTTTATGACAAAATACGATAATTTTCTAATTTCTTAGGACCGCCATAAGGAAAATATCAGAGAAGGCGATTTTCAAAACCGATGTTTGAATGCTATTTTCAGTAGTCATCCTTTACAATATTGTTGCGAATTCGCGCCCGCGGCGTGCGAACGGCCACGTGACTCGAATCGCGGCACGTCGCCCACCGGACGGACAATTCTGTCGTGACCTCTCGGACTAACGCCGGGAGCTAGTCACAGGTGGCCTTTCGACCTCACCACAGATCGTGCCAATCGGCCACCCGCGTGGATAGGGTTGTTCGCCAAACTCGACCTACCTAAGTACCCACGCGGATGGTAAACCGGGTGATCGCACCTCGCCGCAGGTCGACTCCGGACACGGGCCGCTTAAGCGGTCCGTTCCGTGCTATCGGATAACGAGCGGTGTTATCGTCGGCCTCGAGGTTCAGATTAATTACCGGGATCTTGCACCGCTACTAACCCTTTTACGTGAAGCAGATGGAGATTCAATTAAAGAAAAGACGAAGCGAAACGGGCACAGTTCAACAAGTAAGCACATTTATTTCACACAGACACACGGACACAAAGCACACATATAGTCCAGTCAGAATGCACATATATCAGAATTAACTAAAAGAAACAATGACGCAGAGATACTACCGAATACGCGAACACTCGGCACACTTAAACAGTTCTACTTACAGACGGCGCCGACAACATTTACTCAAAAGCAAGAAGCCACCCTCATAGGCAAGGGGCAGACGGGCCTGTAGGCCAATATTTGCGCGGACCTGCAGGAGCGGCCAGGTCCGCGAGACCGGGGGGTCCTACCGCGTCCTTGTGACGAGCCGCAAATGTCGCTGCGCAGTGGTGCCCCGACTTCGTGCTCCTTCGCGGATTTCGTTGGCACCAGCTTGGAGTGGGGTGGAACGGGGCCCCTTTTTGCACTCTCTCAGTGCGGGGAAAAAAGGGGGTATTGTTGATGCTCTGGGGAAGGAGAATAGCTGGCTTGCTTGGGTCCCGCGCCGAGCGATCCACGCGACCTCGTCGCCGACCGCCGTCTTCCCTGCTCGGACCGAGCTCCTTGGCCTCCTCCCACAATCTCCTCAGCCGACTGAGAAAGCCACCTTGACGCCTCCGCCTCCCGACTCCACTCCGCGCTTGCCCCAACACTCTCTTCACCAACCCGACTCTCTTCAAAACTGACTCGATTCACTGCCACACTTCTGCTCGATAACTCTGCCAAAACTCTCTGCTTCTGCCTCTCTCTCCTCTCTGCACCGACTCGACTGCCATTCACCCGTGCGCTCGGCGTTTTATCGGCCGGCAGGAGAACCAATATGCAGATTTTCGGATCAGGATGAGCTCTAGGGGCGGAGCCACGCTCACCTATTGGACGGAGGTAAAGTGGGCGTGAACCTCCCCTGATCCTAGAATTTGCATATATGGATTCCACACAGACGCGCCTGGAGCGGGGCCAAGCCGCTCTGCGCTTGCTGATTGGACGGATCAGAAGTGGGCGTGTAGCATTCCTGATCCGAATTCTCTCTCGAAAGGCCGCTATTTGCACTCGCGGCTCGTGCGTATCGCGGAACGAGCCCAAGACACCCGATGCCCAGTGCCCACAGGTGGCGCAGGAACGGCCGCAGAAGGAGAGAGGTGAGGGTGGCGGAGGGTCCTTGGCGGTGCCTTGATGGTTATGGCGGTTGATTCAAAATAAAGATAGAACAGAAAAACGGCTATCTCAAAGCGTCGCAGCCCGAATGAATCACATTAATTCCTCTAAACAACGGGTTTGGGGCTAACTATACATGTACTTTAGAAATACCTCACCTACGGGACCTGAATGGTGGTTGCGAATTTCCACAGCCGCAACAATATATGTATCAGATCATCTACTCCCACTACTGACAGATTTCAGAGAATTGGGTTGTGCAAGATCACCAACATTCCAATTTTGGATGATATACCTGGACACAATCCAAATCTTGCTAAGGAACATAAGAGCTGAACGAGAAGGAGACTGGTGTCTGCATCTCTCCACAGTTGTAGATGACGCCATATTTGTTCACAACGCACCGAACAAATTATTCAAGGTGGACTCCCATTACCTGTTGGATATGACGGAACTACCAGCTGATGTCCATGAGCTTTCAAAGAAGGCAAGTTTGCGATACGACGAGCAGCAGGCACTTTTAATGGTGGATGGAGCGATATGGGCAGTTGAATCGACTGTCATTCGGGATGCTAAGAGCAGCGGTGCATTGTTGGCCTAACGAGAAAGGAGTCTGCACTACTTCGGTGGACAATCACACGACAAAGCTTGGAGAATATGCATCTGCCATACGATCCAGAAGTGGACCATCCACAAGGACAACATGGGTCATGAACAAATGCGCCCTGCAGCTCTGAACCGTGATGAACAGCATGTACAGCGATTGATTTGTCATGTCGAAGACAATATGACACATCCGTTCCGGACCACTGATCATCCAGATGAACATCTTGTGAATATATCAAGTGGTGTCATCGCTTCCAAGGATATTCAGAAGTCCTTGTTGTCTGTCCACGACCTGGGAAAAGACAGATGGAAGAGTACATCACAGAATCTCTTTGCACTGGGGGCAGAGAAGCATGTACCAGCCAATCCCAAAATCAAACTCAAAACGTTTTCGATTTCCAAAAGAAAAACAAAAATCCTGATTTTGGGTCAGAAAGCATTGGTTGCAATCAACCCGGAAATGGTTTTCCGCCGTGCTTTGCTATTGACTCAAGTCCGCCCTGACCTGAACATGAAGCACGTCCTGAGCTATCCCATTACGTCTGTTCCGACATCTATCTTTCATGAAGATGGAGCTCCACGGAAGAACACCAAGCAGAACTAGGGCATATTCTCGAGGGCCTAGTCGATGAAGAGCACAAAAACACTGCCAGTGATAACCAACATCGCAGCATGTACATCAGGGATGCTATGGCTGAACTCCATATCCTGGTGTAAATGGTGGTACGTTTGGTAAACCCTGTCACACCTTGACGTTTTAGCCAGCGTATGCCGACGTATGAAAAATTGGCGAATACGCTGGCACACGTCGAATATGTTATGGGTAAGTTTTGATACGTTAAGAGCACGCTGAAGCACGCTGGCATACGTCGTAGTACGCCGAGCTCGTCGACAAATTTTAAGCATGCTCAAAATTTTTCGACGTATGCCAGCGTATGACTCACACGTTCCGCATACGCTGGCCATAAGTTGTAGGCACGTTATGCGATCGTTGACACACGTCGACACACGTTATTTGTAAGTTACTCATAAGTCGAAACACGTCGAGGTAATGTTTAGCGTACCCGAAACTTATTTCTAACCTATGAGTAACATGCTTTGAACCTAGTGTAACGTATCTCCAACGCATATTGACGTATGTATATGTATTTGACGTCTTCCGGACGACCACATAACTAATGAACGTGTTTCTAACTTACAGCTACCGTATAATGGCGTATTGCAGCGTTTAGGGGAATTGGTATATAAAATGGGCTTCACAGGAGGAACCCGTCAGTGTTCCAGACTCCATGTTTTTTTTTTTTGGTTTTTTTTTTTCTTCGGCATGATGGTGATGTTGACACTTCGATGTCTAGTGCGGTTATGATTTAAATCGTTGAGCGGCAGACTTTTAATAGGCTACACACGTGATTGTCGGCGATACTCTGCTGCGCACTATGCATAAGTTAGACTATAGTTGGGCATAAGTTGTGAGCGCCGACAACACGCTAAGCATTCGTTGCTATAAGTTATGTATAAGTTATCGAAACGTTCTGTGTACGTTACTAATACGTTATGCATACGTCCAACTCGTTAATATACGCCCAAAACTGAAAAAAAACATCAATAGTTCAGCGTACGGCAGCATTTTAAATCAATTTTGATACGTTGCCATACGCTGGCTAAAACGTCAAGGTGTGACAGGGCCCTAACTTTGGCGCAGTGTTACCTAAACCAGTTGCTTCATTGCATCAAAACACACCACACATCATCGACGTCTTCGACCAATATGATGATGTCAATTCTGTGAAGACAGAGGAAAGAACGAGACGCCTTGCTGTTGCTGGTGATCCCGAAGCTACTAAGTCATTGCTGGACGCCCAGTACCACAATGGACGAAATTCATGGCTCTATCATCAAACAAATCCACCTTGACACACTTCATCTGTCGTCACGTCACGCAACATGCACCAATAGATGGGCTGACATCGTATGCAAATTTCGTCAGACTGTCATGGACCAGCTAAGTTGTCGAAGATGGCAGCTTCCTGCAGGGAGGAAATCACCGGCAGCTGATCGGCCATTTTTGATGAACATGGCCAGTGAGGACGCTCCCCAGTGTATTATTCACCAGGACAATGTAGCAAACGAAGAAGTCAAACGTATACCTCTGTAAGATGGGAAATGGAGAGAAAGTGTCAACAAATGGCTCGTCTTAGACGGTCACGAACGACGTTTAGCCGAGAGTGCCGGCGCAGGAGGACTAACTTCGATCATGGGCCTATTGTACCCGGAGTGCCGGCGCGGGAGGACTAACATTGTGCAACGCCAGCGCATCGACCCATCGAATGAACGCCATTGACCCTGCCTCGGACAGCTTTATATATAGCCGGTCAGCCACAGCCGGACATTACAGCATACGGCCGCGGAGCAGACAATTGGGCAGTCAAACCGGCACTGATCGACACTTGAGGCGCACCCAGTCAGCGCGAGGATTGACTTTGCCGCATCGCTAGTTGTGTGTCGTCTTCGTCTGGGAAGAGCAACCCTTGCCTCGCCATCGTCAGGCGCCTTGGGCCAGCCCCGCAGGGTTGAGTCGATGTAACGGGCGCCGGGCGGTATCGTGTGTCGCGGAGAGTTGATTCAATTATATTTATATATTTTACACCCATGTAGTTCGGCTCTGGTGTTGAGGATGTTCCAGACCTCACGGGGTGGGGACCCAGCCTCCTTACCCGTCACCGCATCAGCCCCGAGACGGCCACGACTACTACAATAGGGAAAGCGGGGTAACCTAATTTTGGCTTTTCGTGGGAGTTGCAGGTAAGTTGCTAGCCAAAGATGTGTACTGCAGTTCCGTTGCATTGTGAATCGGAAGTAAATAGAACTTTATTTGCAAGATCAAACCAGATATATACATAATTATCCATCATCAAGAATTATCCATCATCACAAGGTGGGAGGCAAGGAATTCTCTGAGCTGACCAGACGCAATAGTATCTATTTTCCTATCTCGGCGATGGTAGCAAGTGTCGTGATAGCCCAGATGACTAGGGATTTCTTCACACTCAATATACACTCGTGCACTCTCGGCTAAACGTCGTTCGTGACCGTCTAAGACGAGCCATTTGTTGACACTTTCTCTCCATTTATCCAATCTTACAGACGTAAACGTTTGACTTCTTCGTTCGCTACATTGTCCTGGTGAATAATACACTGGGGAGGCCTCACTGGCCATAATCATCAAAAATTACCGATAAATCGCCGATCAGCTGCCGGTGATTTCCTCCCTGCAGGAAGCTGCCATCTTGGACAACTTAGCTGGTCACATGACAGTCTGACGTATTTGCATGCGATGTCAGCCGATGTCATGTCTGTCGAGGTTCACGTGGCCCACACGTGATCCGAGTGGAAAATTCAAATGAGAGAGCGTGGGGAATGCATCGATTTTCAAGATGAAAATACACAATAACTGCAGCTATTTGAGTGGAGAACTTTTGCATACTAGTATTTGATATATACTATCATATTATCAAGGTTTTGTCTACCCCCCCCCCCCCCGATGAGTGGAACGAAACTGCACGATACAGCTTATGGCTGATGGCCTACAAGACTGGAAGAGTATCTCGCTTGGGGCACTGATCAATCACAGACTCGAGCGTGGAATAGAATGCGTCCTTCACAGTGAGATCACTTGCCCCAGTCGGAGCATATCGAGACCAGGGAAATGACACCCAAGGAGTGACGAATCCTTGGTCTCATGATACGCTCGTTGACCGGTGTTACCTCAATTAACATTGGAGTCAGCTTATTGGACACAGCTACAGCAACTCCTGGACATGGTAACTGTCAGAACAACCAGACCAATAGTAGGTCCAACCACCTTCCATGATCTCACCACTATCCGGTCTCCGAACCTCAGAGAGTGCTGCAATACCGATGTCCACACGCTTGAGCTCAGATGATAAGAGAGACAGATGATCATCCTCTCTTCAGGATAGGACATTCCAGGCACCCACCCAAAGGGACCGCCTCAGGTTAACCCAAGGAGACCGCCATCTGTTGGATGACACCTTAGTACCACGTCCACACACACATTCCCGCAATCTGACCCGGAAAGGTTTGCCCATGGTTTCCCTCCTATCATCAAAGATTGGGGGTCCTGAAGGCTTTTCCCCAATCCCATCATCTGGTGAGCTGCCCTGCAAAGGGCAGCTGCACAGAAAGTACTCCCACGGAGTGGTTTTTCAGATTTTTCATGCTTTTAATATGTTTTGCGGAATGAAGGGTTTTACGTTGGCCGGAGTGCAAATCCTGCCACCAACCTCCGAATAAGAAGTAACCCAACTGCAGGAGGACGTCCGCAGACACAGTTGGGCACTAGATATGGATGGCCGTTGGCTCACAAGGAGCTCCTCCACCATTTGACAGGTTTTGTTTTTCATCCTGCTGGGTGTCCATATCATACACCCTCCTTACCAAGAAACCTGGTGGGGGAGACGGTTTAGTCGCCGCCAACCTGACCATGGAACAGGTTAGTACAGGTTTACATGGTACCTGCAGCAAGTCACAGATCTAATCTGACCTGTCCTGACATCGATAAAATTAAGTAATTCATTGAAAAATGGAAAATTAATCAATTAATCGATTATATATTCAATAAATCAAAAATACCCTTTATAGCCAAATCACGCATTCAATGTTGTGTCCAAATGTCAGCATCCGAGCTCAAAAGGTGCGTGAGATATTGCTCAGATGAGAAACCAAATAAATAAGTCATTAAGAAATCGATAATAATTAAGTAATTAATTAATTAATCAAAAAATTAAAAAATAACGTTTTTGCCAAAGCACATCTACACTTTTGTCCCCAAATTTCAGCTTCCTAGCTCAAAGGATGGCTGAGATATCGCCCTGTCAAACAAGAAAACACGAAAAAGACATCGTGCATCGCACGATACTTGCAAAGTCCACCCCCCTCTCCAAAGGTTGCCATGCATACATCAAATTGTCCATTTTATCAAGATTAAAATTCACAATCTTCATGAAAGCTTCGGTCAATCGGATGAAAATTGATTATTTTTCAGATTGAAATTGATGATTTTAGAAGTTTGACCTTGAGTTGACCTTTTGACCTCAAAATAGCTGCTTTCCAAATTTAGTAATGCACTATGCAATTGCTGTTTAATTCTCAAGTCGATCGGATGAAAATTGACGATTTGTCAGATAAAAATTGATGATTTTAGAAGTTTGTCCTTGAGTTGACCTTTTGACCTAAAAAAAAAATAGTTGCTTTCCCAATTCAGTGATGGACTATGCAAAATCCTGTTTAAATTTCAAGTCAATCGGATGAGAAATGACGATTCCAGAAATCTGACCTCAAGATGACCTTTCACCTTTAATCTCAAAATCAATAGGCTTCTCAGTTGCGACTATCTTTACAACTTGGTAAAGTTTCATGACGATCAGTTTAGAATTGTGACCTGTAGGCAATTGACAGACAGACAGACAGACACAAACAGACAGAATAACAAAATCGACTGACCTTGAAAATATATACTTGAAAAATCTTCGATTTTGCAAGTAACAAACAAACAAACGGAGTAAAAACTGAGTACTCCCTTCCTTCGACGCCCAGCAATGATGGCATACATCGCCTGGATATGGAATTGGGAAGCAGGTGAACAATGTTCAAGCAAATAAATAAAACATACAATATACAAACTCACTTTTATGAGGATACTCAGCATTTTTACCTGTTTCTTCGCTGACGGATTTTTACCCTATCATTTGCCCGAGGACATCTTCCACCTGCTCGGAAGTCAGCTAACATCACCTTCGTCAGCTAACTTCTTCTTCTTCTTAACAGCCACAATTATTCACACTTTCTCACGGGGTTGGTAGGTACGCCCAGATTAGGCAGCAGTCTGTGTGACACAAAACCGCCCACTGCAAAAAAAAGCTGCTACACTGTGGTCCGCAGGTCAGTCAATGCCAGCCCATCACATGGGAATCGATCTATTGACAGATTTCTGGCTCAACTGGCCTTCTGAGACCAATTTTTGAATTAAAAAATGGAGAAACTTGATGCTTTCTTACTCAGGATTTGAGTGCCATCGGCGGAGTCTGATCGGGGCGGCCCTGGGACCCCTTCGCGGATCGAGGTGAGATCCCGTATGCAGTGCCCATCCAGCCCCAGGAGAGACCATGTTCCCAGGATCGCTTTGCAGCTCTTGCCATTCTCTTTCGATCACTGGATTTTGGGGCCATTTATAAGACTCTAACCGAGGGTAGAGGAACAAGTGCACAACGTGAAAAATTTATGATTCTGGGAAAGTAAGCAGAACAAAGAGAGCTAAAAAATAAACCATGGATTTTCACCCAAATATGGAATCTAATTGAGGATACGAAGAAATTGAAGCACAAAATGGAAGGATGTAGAACACAGAAATCAAAGTAAATATACTCATCAATGCAAAACTGTGAAAAAAAAATTGTATGTTGGGACAACATCATGACATTGAGAACATGGCTGAAGAATCAGAGACAGCAGCTGAGAAGGGAAACAGGGCAACAAGTAAACAAAATCCCAGGAATTTAACCACCGCCAGAAAGGGAGGGGAAAAGCAAGAAAAGACAAAACAAGGAAATACACTCACTTCAGAGAACGACTAGATGGAAAGATTGGCATAACACTTCAAGGAAGTTTTGAATAGAAGAAGTAATACAAGGAAGTTCAATGCAGGGGATGGCCATCATGCTGATGGATTTCTGCCAATACCCATGTACTCCTCTATCCCCAATGCCTTTCGGTACCCACCTAATCTCAGTTAAAATCCATCTACCATTTCTGCTGTCACTACCTTTCCAGGGAGACCATTCCATGCACTCCCTACTCTCTGAGAGAAAGCCCCTTGCCTTAATATTGTCATAACTCTGCTTTTCTTCATTCTCATGCGACGACCCCTGTCCTATCTCGTTGGATATTCTGCTGAAAAACCGATCCCCACTTATTTTGTTTATCTCTACCCTTCATGATCCTAAACATATCTATCAGATCTCCTTGTAACGGACTCCTTTCTAATGTAAGTAGCACATTACTCGCAGGGTGATTGCATCACTCCCCTACAGTGACACACACACACACACACACACTTACTGTGAGTAAACTTACACATGTAATTCTGACGAACTCTTAACAAAAAAGCTTCACCCTTCCCTCCCAACACTGTTCCATCTTTGCTCTACCCTCCCCACTCAAATCCAAGTCGTCACCCTCCCCTCCGAACCTTAAGGCATCAATCCCCTCCCACACTCAAGCCTTCAACCCCCCCCCCCCCCCCCACTTCAAAATTGTCCAATTTCTACTTCTCACCCCTCCTCCCGCTAATAAAAGCTAACAGGCATTCCCACGTTGAAACAGCAGAATATTTAACCCTTTCAGCTCTCTTATCATGCTACCCCCAACATCACAGAAACCCGTCACAGTCGCCTGTTCAACTCGCAATGTTAAGAGAAAATAGTCGGAAATAATAGCAAGGACCAGTGTAACCTCTTCAGTGAAAGCGCTGCTTGAGAGGAAGGGTTCTAAAGGGTAAATTCTAAAGTGTGATTATATAGGGTTCTAAAGAGTAAATTATACAGTTATAAAAGGTAAACTCTAAAGGGTTCTCAAGGGTTATAAAAGGGTATATTGTAAAGGGTGATTCTGAAAGGTTATAAAGGGTAAATACTAAAGGGTTGTAAAGGGCAATTCTAAACGGTACTAAAAGGTATATTCTAAAGTTTGAAAGGGTTCCAAACAGAAATTCTAAAGGGTGATTATAAAAGGTTATAAAGGGTAAACTCTAAAGTCTAAAGGGTTATTACAGTGCCTTGAGAAAGTATTCACACCCCTTGACTTTTTCACATTTTGTTCTGTTACAGCCTGAATTTAAAATGGATTGAATTTAAATTTTTTGTCACCGATCTACACAAATTACCACATTAATGACAAAGTGAAAACTTGTTTTACAATTTTTTACAAATCGATTAAAAATGAAAAACTGAAATGGCTTTCGTCAATGAGTATTCAACCCCGCGTCAACATTTTGTAGAAGCGCCTTTGGCAGCGATTACAGCTTCGAGTCTTCTTGGGTATGTCTGTATCAGATTTGCACATCTGGATTTGGGGATTTTCTCCAATTCTTCCTTGCAGATTTGCTCAAGCTGTGTCGAGTTGGATTGGGAGCGTCAATGGGATTCAAGTCTGGGATTTGGCTGGGCCACTCAAGGACTTTCAGATTCCTGTTCTGAAGCCAGTGAAGTGTTGCTTTGGCTGTATGCTTGGGGTTGTTGTCCTGTTAGAATGTAGATCTTCACCACAGTCTTAGGTCTTTTGCATTCTGAAGCAGGTTCTCCTCAAGGATTTGCCTGTATTTGGCTTATGGTACAGCGGATAAGCTCTCATATTATAACAATTGTGCATTTTTGAGAAATGCATGAAATTTCGAGCATAGTTAGGATATACCATAATGCTTATTTTCAGATGTGGAGGGTTAAGATTTGACCTCTGAGGACCGTGAGAGGTCAAATGCAAGATGGCCACCAGTCCACCGGGTCTAACGAACAGTGTAGAAAAACATTTAACGTGTCATTTCCAACTAAATTGGGGATGCCCATTCATTTGATGATACGTTTGAGATCGCCAGAATTCAAGGAAATGCATTTAGGTCAAGGTCAAGGTAAAAATTGACCAAAAATAAGCAATCAGTTGAAATTTGCAAATGAACACCCAGTGGTGTCTCATGTTTGAGATGTCATTTTAAACGAATCTTAAGATGCTCATATATTTGATGATCATTTTAAGGTTGCCAGAAGAGGTCATACATTGAGGTCAAGGTCAAGACTGAAGTATCCCAAGTATGCCGATACCTGAAAACACACCTTATGGTATGCACTATGTTAGAAATTTCATGCACAATTGTTGTTACAGGCTGACATTGCAAGATCCGGAACAGCAAATTCCTTCATACATGCCAGCCATACCACCAAGACCCGCCATGCACACCAGATCACAGCTGTAAGCCTTTATACACTCCTCCAACAAGCTTACAGTGAAGACTGCACATCCGATGATACTTATGCCATGCAACCTCATCGTCCGTCTTTTGCGGGGTGGTGCATATAGCGAGCAAATGCCAGTGTCCACTTTGACTACTGGCTTAAGACCCTGTCATTGGAGCTTCTCTTGCTGTGGTACATCAGGTCACTTTGTGAAGGTAACTTCCAGCTGTACGTGGAATCCTTGATGGAGATCATGCCCTGGATGTTCGCCCAAGATCACATCCATCCATGACATGACGACTCTCGCCGAAAAACACCCAGATGTCCCAGCAGAATTCAAGTCTGGAAAATTTGTGGTGCACAAAACCAGCAACAAGTTCTCTGCCATGGCACTTGACCAGTCCCATGAGAAGAACAATGCAATGGTGAAAGCTTCTGGTGGGGCTATTGGACTGACTGGCAATCCAGGAGCACTCAGACGCTGGATGGTAGCAGGGCCAGAAATTGCCAGGATCACTACAGAGTTTGAGGAACAGGCCATAAAGCAACAGGATGGTGCTGGTGACACTGGACACCAACACCATGACCAGCAACCTGGAGTGCAAGCAGCATTCCTGAAGGAGGTTAAGACACTTATGACAGTGCTGGAAGAGATGGGGAATCCATTTTCGAGAACACACTAGAACACAGGGAATCCATTCTAGAATCCATTTCTTGATCCACTGTCGCTGCGAGAAAGGATGCACTGTGCTTCTGTTCTGGAGACTGTTTGGTTTGATCATTACCAAATAGGATATTCGGAATTGTGGATAGTGAAATTCGAAAATTAGTATGAGTGGAAGATTGATAGTTATCGTGAGCTACATTGATCCGTACTAGTTTGCCGATAGAAATGATATTTCAAAGGAAGTTGTTATGCAATTTGGTAAAATTTGTGGATATCTGTGCTAATAGTGTCAAAAGGAACGAAGTTTCACATATTATGCATAGGTCCAATCCAGTGTCCAAGCTAAAATAAATGTATTAGCAAGAGAATGTCCAAAAGTTTTTAACGTAATTTGACCTTGACCTTGATCTAAATGCATGTCCTTGGGTTCTGGCGATCTCAAAAGTATCACCAAGAGTGAGCATCCCCAACTTAGTTGGAATGACACCTTAAATGTTTTTCTATACTTTTGGTTCCAAAATTAAGCACGTTTGAACATTACACACGGGGAACTGGCGGCCATCTTGGATTTGACCTCTCACGGTCCTCAAAGGTCAAATCTGACTTCCCTCCACATCTGAAAATTAACCTTATTGTTTGCACCATGTTAGAAATTTCATGCTTTTCTCATAAAATGCACAATTGTTGTGGTTATCCACTACACTATTAATGAATTGTTCCCTATCCTTACACGTCTCAGTCCCTGCCGCTGAAAAGCATCCCCATAGCATGGTGGTGCCACCCACCATGCTTCACGGTAGGGATGGTGTTGGATGGTGACGAGCTGTGCTCCTTTTCCTTCAGACATAACGCTTTGCATTCAGACCAAAAAGTTCAATTTTCGTCTCATCAGACCACAGAATCTTTTGCCTCCTGCTCTCAGAGTCTTTCTCGTGCCATTTTGCAAACTCCAGGCGTGCTGTCACGTGCCTTTTTCTCAGGAGTGGCTTCCATCTGGCCACTCTCCCATAAAGCCTAGATTTGTGAAATGCTGCAGACACTGTTGTTCTTCCGGCAGGTTCTCCCATCTCAGCCAAGGAACTCTGTAGTTCTGTCAAAGTGGTCATTCGGTTCTTGGTCACCTCCCTGACCAAGGTCCTTCTTGCCCGGTTGTTCAGTTTGGTCGGATGGCCAGCTCGAGGAAGAGTCTGGGTGGTTTCATATTCTTTCCATTGCCTAATGATGGAGCTCACTGTGCTGTTGGGAACTTTCAACACGAGAAATTGTTTTATACCCTTCCCCAGATCTATGCATCCTCACAATAATATCTCGGAGTTGTACAGACAGTTCCTTGGACTTCATGGTTGAGTTTTTGCTCTGACATGCACTGTCAACTGTGGGACCTCACATGGAAAGGTGTGTTTCTTTCCAAATCATGTCAAATTGATTGAACTGGTCACAGGTGGACTCCAAGTTGTGGAGACATCTCAAGGATGATCAAAGGAAAATGGATGCACCTGAGCTCAGTTTGGAGTGTCAAAGCAAAGGGGTTGAATACATATTGACGCAAGACATTTCAGCTTTTCATTTTTAATGAATTTTTAAAAAATTCTAAAAACAAGTTTTCACTTTGTCATTCATTATGGGCTATATTGTGTCGGTCAGTGAAAAAAAAAACATTAAATTTACTATATTTTAAATTCAAGGCAGAATACAGCAAAATGTGACAAAATCCGAGGGGTGTGAAGACTTTCCGAAAGCATGATATATCGGGTTCGAAAGGGTTGTAAAGAGTGTATTCTAAAAGGTAATTAATTATATATGATTCCAAACGGTTCCAAAGAGTATATTCTAAAGGGCAATTCTATGGGGTTCTAAAGGGTTATAAATGGTAAATTCTGAAGTTTGAAAGGGTAAATTCTAAAGGGTTCCAAACGGTAATTCTAAGGAGTTCTAAAGAGTAAAATTTAAAGTTCGAATGGATCCTAAAGGGTAAGTTCTCAAGTTCTAAAGGGGAAATTCCAAAGTTAAGTGAGGTTCGGCATGGGAGCATGTGCCGGAGCAGCATGTCGCTGCGTCCACTTTCCATTGGTACTCCAGGGGTCTTTGGCTGGCCATCCCCCAGGCTGATGCCTGGCCCATCCCCATCTCCTGGAGATGCCGAACAACCCGATGCAACCATGGGGCAATGTGATCATCCCGTTGGCCTTCTCCACTCATGAGGCTCCATCACTGAGAGAATCTGGTGAGCAGGATCAGCGTCAGGAAAATGAGCCTTGAGAAATGAGTATTTCCACTAGCCTTGAGAAGTTCAGCATGGATGCCACAAATCCCTGGAGCTTTACCCCATTTCAACGGGTTCACTGCAGCCTGTGTTTCCACAAAAGAAGGTGGATCACAGTTGAATGGAGAGTCAGCAATCGGGATTGTAACACCCCTGACATCCAACTCGAGAGTGCATCAGCCTGGTACATCTGCTCAAAGTAACCAGCCAAGCGAGCCGGGCCTTCCTCTGTCAAGAGCCCACCATCCTCTGCTCTTACTGCAGTACACCGAGAGACAGGCTTGGTGGAACGCAATGCGCGAATTCCCCTAAAAGCAGGACGAGAATCACTTGACCACAAGTGACACTCTACCCCATCACAGATTCCTTGCACACGGGCCTCATTGTCCACCCTAAGTGCACGTACAGTTTTATACCTCAGCTCCCTGAACAGCTCGGCTCTGTCATTCAGCCTGGCCTGATGACTCTGGTCAATGGTATCCAGTGTCCCTTGAGAGACAAAATTCTTCTTCACCCTACGGTGAGTTACAAGACATCTACCGGCAACTTCAAGGACTGTGGTCTTGAAGGCACTGCACAACTCTTCAGGATCCCCCAAAGCATGCAGACCCCCAAATCTCAACTCAGCCTGTTCGCAAACTCCTCAGCTACCCCCTCGTTGTTGAGCTTGCAAACATTCAGGCTTGGCTGGGATGGTACTATTCTCCTGGATTTAATCTGCAACTTCAGAGTTGCAACAACAAGCCTGTGGTCAGTATTGAGGAAGTGAGCACTCCGGTGGACCCTGCAGTTCAGGTCATCCTCCAGCGACCATCAAAGAGCACATGGTCAATCTCCTTTTCCACACCACCAGCGTTGGGATACCAAGTCCAGCGATGAGCCTGTGGGCACTGAAACCATGAACCAGCCACCCTAAGTCAATGACTTTTGCAAAGTCAAGGAACTTAGTGTTATTCTGGTTCACAGTTCCAGACCCACGGGGACCAAAACATGTCTCATAACCATCCCTCTCAGTTCCAGTCGATGCATTGAAATCGCCCAAGATGAGAAGATGATCTCGCCTGGGGCACTGATCAGCCACAGACATGAGCGTGGCGTAGAATACATCCTTCACAGTGAGATCGAATGCGTCCTTCACAGTGAGATCACTCACCTCAGTTGGAGCACATACAGAGGTCAGGGAAATGACACCCAAGGAGTGACGAATCCTTCGTCTCATAATATGCTCGTTGACCGGTGTTACCTCAATTATCATGGTGTCACCTTATTGGACACAGCTACAGCAACTCATTGGCCGTGGTAACCATCAGAGCGACAGATCAATAGTAGATGTAACCACCCGCCACTATCTCGCCACAATCCGGTCTCAGAACCTCAGAGAGTGCTGCAATACCGATGTCCAAACGCTTGAGCTCAGATGATAACAGAGACAGGTGATCATCCTCTATTAGGATGTTACCCGTGGTTTCCTCCTATATCAAGAGGGGTCCCGAAGGCTTTGCTGCAATCCCGTCATCCGGTGAGCTGCCCTGGGAAGGGAAGCTGCACAGGAGGTACTCCCGCGGAGTCGGTTTTCAGATCTTTTTCTGCTTTTAATATGTTTTATGGAATGAAGGGTTTTCTGGTGGCTGGAGTGCAAATCCTGACACCAACCTCCTAATAAGAAGTAACCCAACTACAGGAGGACGTCTTGTTGGGCACTAGATATGGATGGCCGTTGGCTCACAAGGAGTTCTTCCGCCCTTTGACAGGTTTTGTTCTTCATCCTACTGGGTGTCCATATCATACACCCTCCTCACCAAGAAACGTGGTGGGGGAGACGGTTTAGTCTCCGATAACCTGACCATAGAACAGGTTAGTACAGGTTTACATGGTACCTGTAGGAAGTCACAGATCGAATCTGACCTGACCTGACTTCAATTAACTAATCTGAGCTGACCTGACCTAATCTGAACTGACCTGAATCTTTGCTTCCTATAGCAGTTAATAGCATACCTCAATCAACATCTTGTCGATTTCATTTACTTTCTGTCTAACTTGCTCTGGGTAGACAATACTGCACAAAATGTTCAGCATCAATGCATTGTTTTTACTTGTTTGACCATAAAACGTCTGAGTCTACATTGAATTGCCATCCTACGTCTGCATGCTGTGTGTTGGTTTCGCTTTCCAGGCTGATAAGGAAAGCTGCATCATATCGATTGGTTAACTGTATGCCGTGACGACCGTGCAGTACGTTCGGGTCAGAGAGTCAGTTTCACATGTGTTCTCATCACTTTAGTTACTCATTCGTGTATCTCATGCAATATATTGGTAATCCACTTAAATAATGTTTCATTTGCATCATTTAAAAGCATTGGAAATTTTGCACGGAATACAAGTAAAAAATAAAGCATGAGACAAGGATACAATTTTTTGAAGTTAGTGGATAAAACACAGCTTTATAAGTGAATGTTTTATTTTTAATATTACCCAGGCATGGATGATCTCACATTGGCAAAGTCCACGTACCTTTCTGGTTTGGTGACTTGCGTATATTCAAACATTTATATTCTCACCATCGTTGTTAAGATCTATGCTTTACGTAAGCAGTGGTCACTGGTCAGACTAGTGGACATCATGTGATGCACAGGATATCTGCAAAGAGAGATTGTGGTATCTCTGTTTGTGGTTAAATATAGAGGTATATATATATAAATACGGCATTTCCATGCTTAGCAGCACAGAAGCTCCGTGAATGAAGGACGATGGACAAAAAATATGGCAGCCTACTACTCTTTGTTGGTAAGATTTTACACCCATGCGAGGAGAGTTCAAAAGGTTATATGAACGACATAATCAAAATAGTTCAAGACATGACAAAATAAAAAGTGGAATGAAGCATATGGTAAAAGATAGATTTATAACATTTCTTACAAATTATGTATGAGCAATTATGTATGATTATACCCCTATATTGAAAAATATTAAATACATTAGCGTGTCTTGGACTATTGTGGGTATCTTGTATGTAAAATGTATTCTGATTGTTTTTTTACCCAAAATCTTTCCGTTGGCTGGGTTTTGCTCGAGATGCACTTTTTCTCATGTACTTGTACTTCATTCTCCATGACTGGATATACAGATATACCTGTCCATAAAGCGTTTTCTCTCTCTTTCCTGTTTTCTAACATAATCTGTGTTCTTTGCCCACATCTCAGCCACGGTGTTTTTCTTTGACGACTCAACTGCATCACGGAATGAAGTCGTTGCCTTCATTGGTGGCAATACCACTCTCCCATGCAATCTAACAAAGAATGGCCTGGAGTTTGTGGAGTGGTTGCGAAAATGGAATGAATCCCAGAAGAATTTGGAAAACAAATGTTACAATGACAAAACGGTACAGTCACAAAATAATATTTAAGAAATGGACTCATGTGTGATTTGATGGTTTTAGAATCCCAAAACCACTACGTATCCGACTTCAACCGCCGCGGTTGTTACTCCACAAATTCTCTCTGCTATGTGGCTAAAGCAAATACACAGCAGGGTTTTGTCGGACTGATCAATTTTATTTATTTCAAATACACTGGACTGATCAATTTTACTCAATCTATGAAAGTGTGCCCCTTGTTTTTATAACGCAATGACATATGATGTTCTTCTCTATATCCTTGTATTCATTTGCTGCATTGAAATAAATCCAGGACGACACTATTTCAGAAATTCTTCTACAAAGTTATGTTAAAAGACTGATTGTTTAAAAGTTCCGAATTCAGCAATAGTGATAAACTACATGTTTCTTATAAAAATGTATTAAGCAATAGTGATAAACTACATGTTTCTTATAAAAATGCATTAAGCAATAGTGATAAACTATATGTTTCTTATAAAAATGTATTAAGCACTAGTGATAAACTACATGTTTCTTATAAAAATGCATTAAGCAATAGTGATAAACTACATGTTTCTTATAAAAATGTATAAAGCAATAGTGATAAACTATATGATTCTTATAAAAATGCATTAAGCAATAGTGATAAACTACATGTTTCTTATAAAAATGCATTAAGCAATAGTGATAAACTATATGATTCTTATAAAAACATATTAAGCAATATTGATAAACTACATGTTACTTATAAAAATGTATTAAGCAATCGTGATAAACGATACGATTCTTAAAAAAACATATTAAGCAATATTGATAAACTACATGTTACTTATAAAAATGTATTAAGCAATAGTGATAAACTCTATGATGCTTATAAAAACATATTAAGCAATATTGATAAACTACATGATTCTTATAAAAACATATTAAGCAATATTGATAAACTACATGATTCTTATAAAAACATATTAAGCAATCGTGATAAACGACATGTTTCTCATAAAAATGTATTAAGGAATAGTGATAAACGATATGATTCTTATAAAAACATATTAAGCAATATTGATAAACTACATGTTACTTATAAAAATGTATTAAGCAACAGTGATAAATTACATGTTTCTTATAAAGACATTAAGCAATAGTGTTAAACAACATGTTTCTTATAAAACATATTAAGCAAAAGTGATAAATGATAGGATTCTTATAAAAACATATTAAGCAATAGTGGTAAACTACATGTTACTTATAAAAATGTATTAAGCAATAGTGATAAACTGCATGTTTCTTTCAAAAATGTAAAATGGAAGATCGACTGTTGGAAACTTTTGTTTAAAGAAAAAAAAATCTCATTACTCAAAAGTGTTCTGGTTGTATTTAACATTTATTTAATGGTCTTTGCATAAAGTGATCATAATAAAGGCTTGAACCCCATTTTAGCTATTAATGTCACAAATTTTAAGCGCCATGCCTCCTCCGTTCCTCCATGCACCTGTTCTCTCGTGTAAGAGACCTCTCTGAAACACCTGAGTTTTCTACCCTCGCTGATGCGGACCCCTTCCCTTGGCCTGGTACTCTTCTTACTATCATGTGTTTGAGTGTTCTTGTCCACCTGTTCCCATTAGTCTGTTGACGCTATACCATCCATCATCCATCTCTTCCATGAGCTTTAACTTCAGCGTAAAAAATGGAAAATGTTTATTTGTAGTAAATCTGGACTTGTATGACCTACGTTTTCAAACTTGAGACAATGGCACATGGAAATTGGAATCACGACTTATTTGAATATCAAGACGTCAGAATATTTCATTGGCAACGAATGTATCATCACTTAAACGTTTTAAAGATGGCTCATTTCGGCAGCGTGCAAAGGTTTCCTGGGTCATTATAGTGATCAAAACCTATTATTCCTGCCACAGATGGCCAGCTGTGCAGTTTCCAAGTTTGAAATCAAAGTTCTATCAGATCCTGAAGGAGTAAGGAAATTGTATAACAGATTAAAAGCGTTCAAAGGATTTATAAGGATAACTGCAGTTTTATTGTAATATATCCAGAATCCCAGCTAAACGGTGAAATCCCAACTAAAATAATCCCTACGTATAGAATGCCGCAAACATGAATGAACTTATTGTTCATTTATGTTTATGACATTCTATACATCGGGATCATTCCTAAAGGAGCTTATGTGATCATGCCATAAAATTCCTGTATAATTTTTTTTTACATCCGATAAGATAGCTAATAGAATACCAATAGGACATTTTTGTAGGAGTTAAATGGGAGTAAAACAGCAGAGTTTGTGGTAGTGCATCAGTGTTGGTTGAAATGTAACAGGAAATAGGAATTGATAAGATTTGACGTAGGACTAGTTACAGGAAGGGTACAGCACAGAGAAATGTTTCCGATACAAACCTAAGAATAGATGACTATTTGCAATTTTGTTTGATAGAAGTGAAGACCATCGTGATTGTTTCAATAATTTCATATTTCCCATTTCTATTTTTCAGTTCATACAACTACTTTTTCGAAACTACATTTCAGCAGGAGGGTCTGCAAAAAGTTGTTCGCAGGACCTAAGGCAGTTCATGGATGAGAACAACTCATTGGTTATAAAGGGAGTAACTTATGGTGATGCTGGAGAGTACCTGTGTCGGTGGCAGGAAAATGACGACATTAAAAGGTCGTACACAGCATTGGAAGTGCGTAGTAAGTACAAGTTACATTACTGGAGAATTATTTAGTTATATTTACACATGCAATGGGAGTGGGGGTTGAGGAGTGTGTGGTGGGGGAATTGAGGGTGGGAGGGGTTGGGGTGGTGGGAGGAGTCATGGAAGAGTTACTCTTGTCAATATAATCAAATAAAGGCTTTTTAATGGTGTTCCAATGTCTGGTGGTGGCTTCCTCAAGATCTTAGGGTCTTGAGTTTGAGCCCAACACCAGGTGGGTTAACTCAGTCTGTCATCCTTTCGAGGTCGGCAAAATGAGTACCAGCTTCCTGGAAAAAGGGGCACTGCATCAGCGGCACAGCCTCACTTCCAGAAAATGATGCAACTAGCAACCACAGGCTTCACACAAAATAATAATATTATTATTATTATTATTATTAATAATAATGGTGTTGCAAATAAAACAATCACACAAAACAGAACTTACTTGACTTTGTAAAACTATGCCAAATTTAAAGATGGAAAAGTTAAAAGGAAACCAAACTCAGATTTTTTTGTTTTGTTTTGTTTTTAAAGGAAAAACTGAAAACTCCAACATCGCGATTAATTATCATCGTTTCATTCATATTCCCTTGTATGGAAAATAAAATTCACCATTTAGTCTTCATTGGTATGATGGTAAGATACCTGAGAGAGGTATGCACATTCAGTTCTGAGCTATCTAGCCTGGGTTGAATCCCAACCCAGCTATAAACTACCATACAGCTGTTTCGCATGCAGGGCGAGGAATGTGCATGGATGTGCTCAGATGGACGTTAAGCCGGGTGTCCCATCTGCCAGTATTATTTGGTGGACGTTAAAAACGTCATTCACGAGGAGATGCCACGGTGTCATTCACGAAGAGTAGGCGAGCTATCGCCGGCACCCTGAATGAATTACAAATTAGTTTTTTCTAACCTATACAGGGGGAACTGCATCTGCGGCACAGCCGAGTCACCAGCAATGATGCAAAGGCATAGCAATTGAATGAATGATGAATGAAGGTTTCAAGGTAACCAGTGAATTGACCAGAAACTTCTGTAGAGATGGTCATGCCTCGCCTCCTCTTCATGGCGTCCATCAACTAACGACGGCAGATGGGACACTCAGTTTAACGTCCATCCGAGGGACGTCACACACATTGATGAATCCCCCTGAAGGTGAAACACCAGGACGACAGTTAATATCTGGGTCAGGATTTGAACCCAGGCGAGACAGCTTCGAGGTGAGTGTGCGTACCTGTAGGCCAAGTCCCTCCATTTATAGGTCCTATAAAGACCTCATTGCTTCACTTGCTACACGTGTAATGGCAGAACAGGTGTTCCAGTGAAGAAGGGCAGTCTCACGTTTCCTTTCCTCCGCTTTGTCCCAGAAATGGCCACAACAGAAAAACCAGAGCGACCGGTGATGGGGAATCATTCCAAGGAGACCAGGATAGCCGCCATCAGTGCTGTGGTTGTTGCTGCCTGGTTCACAATGATCTGTGGGTTGTGCATTCTCATTTACAAGGTAAAGTCAAAGCTAAATGTAATACTTAATGTAATTAATTATCATGATTAATAGGACTCTCATATCATGATTCTGCTTTTGAGTTTATATCTCGTGATGCAGTACGGGTAAGAGTCAGGGGGGTGGTGGAGTTGAGGACATTGACATTGAGAAAAGGAAGGAGGAAGGGGATTGTGGGACGAGTGAGGAGTCAGAAAATTGAGAGAAGGGCAATGGTGCTGGTGGGTCAATAATGCCACCATTTTGCTCTCCTAATAAATAGATGGCTATCGAGAGCTTAGTGATTGCACACTTACAATGGAATGGCAGTCAAAATATCATTCCCTTTCACTTACACTTGGGACAGTCATTTGTGGTGTATACACATATAATAATAACAACAAAATGAGTTCCCTTACAAGGAACTTCAACTTCAGGAGGAGGCCATGAGACCCATGAAAGCAAGTGCTATGTTTGCCAACCTACGGTTGTTTGTCCGTGCTCTATAGTTTTTAAATGATGAACGTCAAGGAAGCCACACGTAGCAATTTATAATTCTTTGGTATGATTCGGATGGGGTTTTGACCACCAACCACCCATACTCAGAGAGAACGTTTGAACCATTACGTCACCGAGTTTGGTTAAATATGGCGGAATTTTTGACACCCTCCTCGCTATATACTCGAAGCATTCCCTCGCTCCGGTCCACCGACTAATGATTTAAATAACCAGCAATGGAAATTATTATTTCAGGAAATGTTATGATGGAACGGGTTTGTCATGCTTGGTCCGAGCTCGAGTAGATAAACTTGTTTCCAAGCAGGAAACTTTGGCTCCCGTAGTTTTTGTACAAAATCATCTGCACGTACAAGAAATAACAAGTTGTGTCAGGATCATTTTCACCAAGATAGTAAACACGATAGATGCAAGATAGTAAACTGTCAGAGGACCATATTTTTTATTATGTATGCAAATATGGTGGAATTTTCCCACCTCCTCCCTCCCCCCCCGCCCCTCCCCAATTTTCCCCTCTGTACACCCCATACATACTGTCGATATGCCTCAACTCTGGGATCTTTGATCCCGCAAACAACATAAAAGTGATCAGCTGAACTGTGTTCAAGTAAGAATTAACCTTACGATTCCCCAAGGTCATTCCCAATTAAGCTGAATTCGACGACGGAACAAACAAACAAGGAAAAAGATGGGGAAAACGCCTCTTACCTTTAAGGGTTTCTTTTTTTTTTTTAATAAAATACAAGATACTGGGAGAAGAGGTGGACGGGAAGTGGAGAACGGAACAAGGCAAGTGACACGACAGACATGTATAGGGAGAGGGGGATATGCAAACTTATGACAATGATAAAAGAATCAACAATCCTAACCCACTATGGTGCCACATACCACACTCTTCCGACCAAAGGGAAAGCAGGCTCGGACTTTAACAGGCCAAAGCTTGCGGTGGCTGCGGGTCGCTGGCGCGCAGGTGAAGTGCAGCTCGGGGACCGGAAGGGTGGCAGGAGCAATGTAGTGGTAGTGAGGGACTGTAAGGCAGCGTCCACGTCTCCAGCGACCTGTCCTCCCTGTTCCACCAATGACATAGGGGGTGTGAGACAGAGATCGATCCTATTCTCACAAATGACTGACTCCAATTCCATGCACATGCACGGACACAGCCCTTGTGGACTCTGGGACCACCTTCGCTTGTGGTGGGTCCTGCAATTGGCTTCCCACTGCTTGTGGGAGGTGCCATCATCCGGACCATCCCACCCAATTAATAGGTGATCCTATTTTTTTTTTAAAGTCTTCCGGCCCTCTCCAGAGCTTACAGCTGACTTCGCCACCATGCCAACAGTTCATGATGGTCCCTCAACAAGTGCGACGTGCTTCCATTGTGCCTTTTAGTGGCCGCAAGTCCTCACCTGGCCCTGCCCACGAACAGGAGGTTTTTACACATACAATGTTATGCCAAGCTTATTTGTCTATAAATTGCATATGCTGCCTCCTCAGTGTCACGTGTAACAAGATGATTTACTCCAACATTTAATAAATCTACACTACATAAATCACACAGACCATACTACAATTACTACATCTAACTATGAACACCCCCCCCCCCAAACACACACACACACCTAACAATACCATTTTCTCGCTGCCCCTTTACTCCTATCTTCTTTCACTTCTCTTATATACTCCCCTACCCCATACATACCTACCCTTTTTATTATCCTCCTCCCTTCGCTTCCTTTTCTCAAATTTACTTTTTCTCTTTTATTTTTGTGCATACATACTAAATAGACACTTTTAAGCTTACATCTAAAGATGCTAGTCACTTAAACAAGGTCACTCACCATCTCAAGCCACAGCCTGACGATGCATAGATTGGTATCAGAACCGTTTTGTACAGGTATACCGACCTAGGCGTTTGGTCGAGGAGTTAACACTTGTTTATTTTCTCTACTCATGGGTGTGGGTCCTATTCCCATTGCTGCTCCACCGCCATGAACTTGCACTTGGAATACATAGAGTACACCAAGCAAAAAAGAAAGAAAGGAAGAAAAAATAGTGAAACCACTTAGGAGGTGAACTAGAATAAGGTAGGGCAAAAATTCCCTCCTGCCCTCCATCATAATATCCTCCTCAGTCTTGGTTATGTGTCGGGAATAGCCATACCAGGGGGTGGGGGCAAGAAGGCTTTCTATCAGAAAATAAGCAGGCTTTTTTCGATGGAAAATCTTCAGTATACTGAACCAAAAGACCGACGAGGAAGGAGGAGGTGAGGGGGCATCTTGTCCCATCTTTCCTGGCAAGCCTGTCTTGCCGAACCTTACTCTATGCTGTCGGACCCCACTATTCGTGGGGGATACGTTCCTGGAAAATGCCGCGAATAGAGAGTCCACGAATGTTGGGGCATTTTCTCAATGGAAAAAAGGGGGATAGGATCCTGGCAGTTCGTGATTCATGAGGGAAAAAAATAAAAAATCCCATTAAAAACTGCAAATACGCCCACGAGAAACCGTGAATATGCACACAAAAAAACACAACGCAACTCCAGCCCCCCCCCCCCAACAAAACATGGAAAAAACTGCGAATGTGCCCGTGAAAAAACTGCGACAATGCAAAACCCCCCAGCAAATACGCAAAGCACAGGACTGCGAATATGAAGCAGGTCTCATTTTATAAACCGCGAATATGTGGGATCTGCGAAGAGAATCTGCGAATCGGAGAAGAGAACAAATTATGTAGATCGTCAAACAATGCCCCCCCCACCCCATCCATCACCAAACTGGTTACATCACTTCCCATGTTATCCAAGGTCATCTCCACTCATGGCTCGCAGACCTCCTCTCCTCTCACAGCCAAGGTGTTGGCGCTAAACGGAGTTCTTTCATCCCCTCTTCCTGTCCAGGTTGGAGTTCCTCAAGGTAGCGTTCTGGGTCCTGTTCTTTTACTGGTTTTAATCAATGATCTCTCCGGCTCTCTGGAAAATCCTCTTTATCTCTTTGCTGATGACTCCACCCTCTGCCGTACCATCGTAATCCCTTAGACCGGCAAGCAGCAGCTTCTTCGCTCTCTGCAGATCTGGACAAAATCACAAACTGGTCCACACGTGGAACATGTCTTTCAATTCGAAAATCTCACAGTCTAAACAATGTCTCTCCGAAAGGACCGTTTAGAAACCACCCCCTCATCCACTTTCTCAACAATCCTCTGGAAGAAGTCCTTTCTTTCAAGCTTCTGGGTCTCACTATCCCATGATCTTTCCTGGGAAAGCCACATTTCTAACCTGGCCTCCAAAGCCAGTCACCACCTGGGAATCCTCCGTCGTGCAAAGTCCTTCCTCACCCACCTGACTCCTGACCACATACAAAGCTTTCGTCCGCAGCCTGATGGAGTACTGCTCTCCCTCTGGGCTGGTGCTCCGCCTCTCACCTTTCTTGGCTTCACACTGTGGAAACCAAGGCATTTAGGATCATGGCATCTCCCGCGGTGAACTGAGTCTTTGGGCCTCTCACTCTCTCATCGCAGGCAGGTTGGTGGTCTTTCTGTCTTCTACCGTCTCCTCTACGGTCTCGCCCCCCCCCTGCTCTCTCTGCGATTTGTCCCAACATATTTCCACAAGGCGCTCAAGTCCTCCAACAACCCCCTTCTGGTAAAACTACAAAATCACGATCAGCCTCACCTTCTCTCTTTCATTCCTCTTTTTCCACCTTTGGAATAAACTCCCTCACTCTATTCATTCCACTTCCCTCCAGGCCTTCAAAAGCCGTTCACCACCTCTTACTCTCCCCCATCCAAAAGCTCGATCTTTTCTAACCCCAAATCCACCCTAATCCCACCTCCTTCAAATTCCCTGCTTTCCTTCCTGAAAGTCCCTGTAATGTCCATCTTGTATACCCCATGTTCCCCACCCTATCCTCTCCCTCCACAGATCTCCTAATGTCTCTGTTCCCCACTATTTTGTCCTTCCACTCCCACCCCTCTTGTCTCATGCCCCCTTGCTGTGCATTGTGTGTTAGCTCTTACACGAGCCTCGACAAGGTATCAAAAAAAAAATCACTTTGCGAAATCCTCAGTGACAACATGGACAGAAATGCGCACTGCCAAGGCTTCAAATCATGTACCACGTACAATGTCAATCGCAGTCAACATATAAATAACAGATCCCACTCCTGCCTCTCACCCATAATTGGAGGATAACCAATCAGCTCTCACCTCATCAATTACCCAAGGTAGCTAGGATTTCAATAAATTAACCCCCATGCTCTTCCATCCAAAGAAAGCTGCATAAGGCAACCAAGAAAAGCTACGCAAGAAAATGCCTTTGCTGTTTCAAACTCTACCCGAGTTCTTCTGCAGCTGCAAAACATTCACAAATTGTACATACATGAGAATCCCAATACTACACGCCCCCTCAGCCACCGGACATACATACATACATACCGTACATACATGCCAGTATCAGTGGCGTGATGGTTAGAGCATCTGAGTGGGGGTGGGGTCGGTGGTTCAAACCCTGGCCGAGTCCTATGAAAGACTTTTTTTAAATGGTACATACTGCTTCTTGCTTGATGCTCAGCATTTGAAAGGACAGAACACGGACAAACAAGCATAGACAATGGGAAGGCAATGGCAAGCAACTCAACATAACCCTTCCTCAGAAATTGCGTCGTTGGCACCAATGCTCTTCAAATAATACATCAAATCAAATGAAATTAATATTATATATTCAATATATAGAGCTCTTTCTAGCTCCTGATTCACTCACTCAATCACTCACAAGCCTTGTTATTATTTGGTGAAAAAAAAATTCGCCAAATATGTTGGTCTGTAGCATTTGTCTGTCTCTGTCTGTTTGTTTGTCACACGATTTTTGGCCACAGTTTTCAAGCAATCATTCTGAATTTTTTTGCGTGTTTAGGTGACCGGCAAAGGACAGCAACGATAAAGTTTGGTGACGATCCGAATCCGGATTTGAGAAATTTTTTAAACTCATTCTTCACCATTGAAAGATGGTGCCAAAAACTATGTATAGCATGATATCTCAAAAAGTTGTGGACGAGTTATGACAAAACTAGGTGGATGAGTTGGTTAGGTGACAAGAACAAGCCGATTCGATTTTGGTTGAGGTCCAGGATTCAGATCTGACCTATCAGTGGGATACAAAATGTAAATTATTCAGCCTGGCGGATGGGATGTATGTGCTCTCTCGAGTGCCTTTCCGTTTCGACAAGTTGTCACTCTATGAGCGATTTTTCATTTATATGTTAACTGCTATTGACATCTGCATGTGGTACATGCTTGGAAGTCTCGAAGGTGCGCATTTCTGTCTACGCTGCCGGTAATGACTCGCCTACAAGTGAGGAAACAGGTCCGCCGGCTATGGGGGGGCATATAGCATGAGGATTCTCATGTATGTACTACTTGTTAATGTTTTGCAGCTGAAGAGGAAGTCGGATAGAGTTTGAAACATAGAGCATGGACAAACCACTTACACTTACAAAGCTTTCCTCTGCAGCCTGATGGAGTACTGCTCTCCCCTCTGGGCTGGTGCTCCTGCCTCTCACCTTTCTTGGCTTCACACTGTAGAAACCAAGGCATTTAGGATCATTGGCATCTCCCGTGATGAGGCTGAGTCTTTGGGCCTGTCACTCTCTCACTGCAGGCAGGTTGGTGGTCTTTCTGTCTTCTACTGTCTCCTCTACGGTCTCCCCCCCCTCCCCCTTACCTTGTGTAGCTTACCTTGTGTAGCTTTTCTTGGTTACTTTGGGCAGCTTCCTTTGGCTGGAAGAGCACGAGTGTACATATAGATATTTTCATTGTTGTTTCACTGTTCATGAATGTTACAATTTAACGTTTCTTTTTAATTTATTGTAAACACATTCACAAAATGCTTTTCAAGTTAAAAGCGTGAAGACGGTAACTACGTTAAAATCCATTTCCCTCTAGTGAAAATACACATTCGCGCACAAGTATACGCTCATGAGTGTATTCATCGATAAGCTCCTTATCGGTTTCCTAAATTTCAGTAATGTACGTCATTTTTAAACTATTGCTTTCAAAAAAACGTGTAAAAAGATTTGATCTGCTCGTGAATGCAATGGTTGTTATTTGGTCGATGCTGTTTTTACGGGTCTTTCCATTCTCTGTAATCAATACTGTCTCGAGCTTTCTTTTATTGCTGATAATGGATTATAATGATAAAATATTTTGGGGAAATGAATGTTTTTTTAAAAGAAATGCTAGGAATGTTTAAAAATATAAACATGGAACACAATGGTTAATTTTAGAAAACACTTTTTGGCTGCTTTCCTTATTCACAATGGATTTCAAATCAGATTGAAATATGCAAACCCTTTGGCCGATCTCTACCAAATTTTGCATATGTGCTGGAGGTACCCAGGGTCAAGTCATGAGCACAAAATAATGATCCAATAACCCCCACGAAGGTAAGGGTGGAGACTTGCTATTTTTGCCTCTACCCCCAGCACAATGCGCGTTGTTTACTGACCCCTGCCAGAGGGAGGGGATATTACTACCATGGGCATAAAATTAATTTGCCATAATTCCCCAGCCTGAACTGCTTCTGGAGGGAGTGGGTTTTTTTAGTAATTTAAGTCTTTCAATACACTTTTAAGTAGTGGAGTTAAATATCATGCATAATGAAATATACTCCTGCTTTAAAGGCCCAAATCATTCACACCACCTGGTGGGATCAGCTGGGGGAATGAGTTTGGCCCAAGTCTTTCACGGACTGGCTAGACAGGTGTGACATTCAAATGGAACTGACTTGGGCAGGAATTTGTAATTCTTATGGTGCCAGCGATAACTCCCGATCTTTAACGCGCAGCAACAACCAGTGCTGGAGATGGGTTCTCCCCGGATTTGGTTCATCCAAGGGACGGGCCAAAAAATTGATGCCTCACATGGCAGACAATACGCCATGATGACAGTTTATAGCTGGGTTGGGATTTGAATGAAGCCTAGATAGTTCAGAGTAGAATGAAGAACTAGTCTTGCTGGTGGAGGGCTTGTGTGGATCTGCTTCAATAGATAGGTAGAACACTTGATGAAACCAACACGACATTGATTGAGGTATGCTAACCGCCGTGGGAAGGAAGGAGAATCTGATGTACGAGCATTAACCATTCATCGGAGTTAAAAGGGACAGAAGGGATGGAGGTGAAACTTGATTGAAAGGGAAACAGACTTGGAAACAGGAAGGGGAAGAGGAGAAGAAAGGTGAAGGCGGGTAAGAAGATAAATTGAGAAGTTGTAAGAGATGGGATGTATAAGTGATTGAAAAGAGCTCTTTGGTCCCGTGAGGATCTAACATGCTGATCGTGTAGATAAGGCTCTTCTCTTCGTCCTTATGATTGTCCGTGGTGCTGGGATGGAGATAAATACCAGAGACTGTCGTATGATTAAACAGGTATCCATGAAGTTGAAAGTGTCGAGAAACCTGGCTTTGGGAGCTCTGTGCTGTTGTTCAAACTTGTCCCTTCAAACTTGAGACAAAAACATTATCCAAAGGAACTTCAAGCTTTTGAGAGTGTGACCCTGAAACCACCTCAATATTCTCACAACCTCCTCTCATCTCTTTCAAATGGGACAGAAATATTCGAGAAATTCTCTGCTAAAAGGACTATTATTACATTCCGACCTCCCACTCGCAACATTCAAGTGTTCGTGGAGTTGTCGTCGCACTGGCCCTTTCATCAAGATGACCATTTTGCTCTCAGGACGCAAAAGCAATACTTTCGTCATGACCTCTTTGACTGCACCTCTGTGAAAGTGACGGATGGAATCACATTCACTCTCTGCGAGAAGATCTACATCGGTGAAACAGGATGAAGACCGGCTGATCGCTTCCGTGGATGCTTGCTCGGTGTATGAACCAACAGCACAGACCTCTCCAAGTTGCTATGTCAACACTTCAATCTTTCTAGACATTCGTTCAGTGAAACAGCAATCTCTGCTATTCTCCATTACAGCACCACAAACGGTCGTAAACACAAACACGAAAGCCTTATCTACAGGATCGGAACCTTGGCTCCCCATGGGATCAATGAGCGCTTTTCATTCACTTACACCTTCCTCCAATCAGTGTGACCACTCCTTGGCTTTTTTCACAAGATCTTGGCTATTCGTTGTTCACCTTGGCATCTTGGTTTTCGATAGGTTTTCTATAGGTTTTCTTGGCGTATAGGTTTTCTATTATCATCGCTTTTCCGAAACCTTGTGAATTCTTGGCTTTTTTCATTGGCTCACCTTGGCATTTATGAAAATGAGGAGTGGTCACACTGCCTCCAATGTGGCCATTGTGGTGTCTCTTGCTCCATTGTAGCATCTCTTACAACTTCTCAATCCTTTCCCTCACTGTTTTTCCCCTTTTATTTAATTCAATTAGTTTTATCAATCTTACTTATCCCCTAATTTCTCTTCTCACTCCCTTTCACTTTTCTTTTCCTCACATTTTCCCCACTTTTCTCCCTTTCTCTTGTTTATATATGTGGTTATATTTTCATTTGCTTTTCCTCCTCCCCCTCGCAGCAGGAGACGGGGTTTTGCAATCGCTTTTGTATGTCTGTCTGTCTGTCTGTCTGTCTATCTGGTCCAGGGCATAACTTTTTTTTTTTTCCATTTGAGCTTATGACATCAAATTTTCAACAAACTTTTATAATGAGAATATGGAGAAAATAATTAAAAACTAGGTCAAAATGTGGAAGGGCAAAGTCATAGCGACTATAAATAGCCCTTATTAGCCCCACCACAGCGTGTCAAGCATGAGACGCTGAGGTATTTTTTTTTTTTTAATCGCGTCCGTGTTTCTTTATTTATTTACCATTGAGCTTCAGAATGTCTGTCCAGGCCATAAAATTTTTACCAATTGAGCTTTTGTCATCAAATCTTCAAACCTTTATGATGACAAGCCGGTAGGCGGCGATGGGTCGCCGAGCATGGAAACTATAAGATATAGAGCAAAATGGATGTCAAGAGAGAGATTTTTCATTTATATGTTAACCTGCTATGACATCTGCATGTGGTACATGCTTGGAAGTCTCGAAGGTGCGCATTCTGTCTACGTGCCGGTAATGACTCGCCTACAAGTGAGGAAACAGGTCCGCCGCTATGGGGGGGCATATAGCATGAGGATTCTCAGTATGTACTACTGTTAATGTTTTGCAGCTGAAGAGGAAGTCGGATAGAGTTTGAAACAATAGAGCATGGACAAACCCATACACTTACAAAGCTTTCCTCTGCAGCCTGATGGAGTACTGCTCTCCCCTCTGGGCTGGTGCTCCTGCCTCTCACCTTTCTTGGCTTCACACTGTAGAAACCAAGAGCATTTAGGATCATTGGCATCTCCCGTGATGAGCTGAGTCTTTGGGCCTGTCACTCTCTCACTGCAGGCAGGTTGGTGGTCTTTCTGTCTTCTACCGTCTCCTCTACGGTCTCCCCCCCCCTCCCCCTTACCTTGTGTAGCTTACCTTGGTAGCTTTTCTTGGTTACTTTGGGCAGCTTCCTTTGGCTGGAAGAGCACGAGTGTACATATAGATTTTCATTGTTGTTTCACTGTTCATGAATGTTACAATTTAACGTTTCTTTTTAATTTATTGTAAACACATTCACAAAATGCTTTTCAAGTTAAAAGCTGTGAAGACGGTAACTACGTTAAAATCCATTCCTCTAGTGAAAATACACATTCGCGCACAAGTATACGCTCATGAGTGTATTCATCGATAAGCTCCTTATCGGTTTCCTAAATTTCAGTAATGTACGTCATTTTTAAACTATTGCTTTCAAAAAAACGTGTAAAAAGATTTGATCTGCTCGTGAATGCAATGGTTGTTATTTGGTCGATGCTGTTTTTACGGGTCTTTCCATTCTCTGTAATCAATACTGTCTCGAGCTTTCTTTTATTGCTGATAATGGATTATAATGATAAAATATTTTGGGGAAATGAATGTTTTTTAAAAGAAATGCTAGGAATGTTTAAAAATATAAACATGGAACACAATGGTTAATTTTAGAAAACACTTTTTGGCTGCTTTCCTTATTCACAATGGATTTCAAATCAGATTGAAATATGCAAACCCTTTGGCCGATCTCTACCAAATTTTGCATATGTGCTGGAGGTACCCAGGGTCAAGTCATGAGCACAAAATAATGATCCAATAACCCCCACGAAGGTAAGGGTGGAGACTTGCTATTTTTGCCTCACCCCAGCACAATGCGCGTTGTTTACTGACCCCTGCCAGAGGGAGGGGATATTACTACCATGGGCATAAAATTAATTTGCCATAATTCCCCAGCCTGAACTGCTTCTGGAGGGAGTGGGTTTTTTAGTAATTTAAGTCTTTCAATACACTTTTAAGTAGTGGAGTTAAATATCATGCATAATGAAATAATACTCTGCTTAAAGGCCCAAATCATTCACACCACCTGGTGGGATCAGCTGGGGAATGAGTTTGGCCAAGTCTTTCACGGACTGGCTAGACAGGTGTGACATTCAAATGGAACTGACTTGGGCAGGAATTTGTAATTCTTATGGTGCCAGCGATAACTCCCGATCTTTAACGCGCAGCAACAACCAGTGCTGAGATGGGTTCTCCCCGGATTTGGTTCATCAGGGACGGGCCAAAAAATTGATGCCTCACATGGCAGACAATACGCCATGATGACAGTTTATAGCTGGGTTGGGATTTGAATGAAGCCTAGATAGTTCAGAGTAGAATGAAGAACTAGTCTTGCTGGTGGAGGCTGTGTGGATCTGCTTCAATAGATAGGTAGAACACTTGATGAACCAACACGACATTGATTGAGGTATGCTAACCGCCGTGGAAGGAAGGAGAATCTGATGTACGAGCATTAACCATTCATCGAGTTAAAAGGGACAGAAGGGATGGAGGTGAAAACTTGATTGAAAGGGAAACAGACTTGGAAACAGGAAGGGAAGAGGAGAAGAAAGGTGAAGGCGGGTAAGAAGATAAATTGAGAAGTTGTAAGAGATGGATGTATAAGTGATTGAAAAGAGCTCTTGGTCCCGTGAGGATCTAACATGCTGATCGTGTAGATAAGGCTCTTCTCTTCGTCCTTATGATTGTCCGTGTGCTGGGATGGAGATAATACCAGAGACTGTCGTATGATAAACAGGTATCCATGAAGTTGAAAGTGTCGAGAAACCTGGCTTGGGAGCTCTGTGCTGTTGTTCAACTGTCCTTCAACTTGAGAACAAAACATTATCCAAAGGAACTTCAAGCTTTTGAGAGTTGACCCTGAAACCACCTCAATATTCTCACAACCTCCTCTCATCTCTTTCAATGGGACAGAAATATTCGAGAAATTCTCTGCTAAAAGGACTATTATTACATCCGACCTCCCCACTCCGCACATTCAAGTGTTCGTGGAGTTGTCGTCGCACTGGCCCTTTCATCAAGATGACCATTTTGCTCTCAGGACGCAAAAGCAATACTTTCGTCATGACCTCTTTGACTGCCCCTCTGTGAAAGTGACGGATGGAATCACATTCACTCTCTGCGAGAAGATCAACATCGGTGAAACAGGATGAAGACCGGCTGATCGCTTCCGTGGATGCTTGCTCGGTGTATGAACCAACAGCACAGACCTCTCCAAGTTGCTATGTCAACACTTCAAACTTTCTAGACATTCGTTCATGAAACAGCAATCTCTGCTATTCTCCATTACAGCACCACAAACGGTCGTAAACACAAACACGAAAGCCTTATCTACAGGATCGGAACTTGGCTCCCATGGGATCAATGAGCGTTTTTCATTCACTTACACCTTCCTCCAATCAGTGTGACCACTCCTTGGCTTTTTTCACAAGATCTTGGCTATTCGTTGTTCACCTTGGCATCTTGTTTTCGATAGGTTTTCTTAGGTTTTCTTGGCGTATAGGTTTTCTATTATCATCGCTTTTCCGAAACCTTGTGAATTCTTGGCTTTTTTCATTGGCTCACCTTGGCATTTATGAAAATGAGGAGTGGTCACACTGCCTCCAATGTGGCCATTGTGGTGTCTCTTGCTCCATTGTAGCATCTCTTACAACTTCTCAATCCTTTCCCTCACTGTTTTCCCCTTTTATTTAATTCAATTAGTTTTATCAATCTTACTTATCCCTAATTTCTCTTCTCACTCCCTTTCACTTTTCTTTTCCTCACATTTTCCCCACTTTTCTCCCTTTCTCTGTTTATATATGTGGTATATATTTTCATTTGCTTTTCTCCTCCCCCTCGCAGCAGGAGACGGGGTTTTGCAATCGCTTTTGTATGTCTGTCTGTCTGTCTGTCTATCTGTCCAGGGCATAACTTTTTCTTTTTTTCCATTTGAGCTTATGACATCAAATTTTCAACAAACTTTTATAATGAGAATATGGAAGAAAATAATTAAAACATAGGTCAAAATGTGAAAGGGCAAAGTCATAGCGATATAAATAGCCCTTATTAGCCCCACCACAGCGTGTCAAGCATGAGACGCTGAGGTATTTTTTTTTTTTATCGCGTCCGTGTTTCTTTATTTATTTACCATTGAGCTTCAGAATGTCTGTCCAGGCCATAAAATTTTTACCAATTGAGCTTTTGTCATCAAATCTTCAAACCTTTATGATGACAGCCGGTAGGCGGCGATGGGTCGCCGAGCATGGAAACTATAAGATATAGAGCAAAATGGATGTCATATAGCGGATAGGGAATCACCTTAAGATTATGCATATCAAATCTCATCCAGTTCCATCTACTGATAATACTCGGTATCCATTTGAATGAAAAGTACCGAAAATGCGGTTTGAAATCGGAAATCCCCAGAGTTCGAGGGAGTGCTGTGGGTGAACAAAAGATCTAAATCGAAAATCCGGCTCGATCGTTTGTGCACAATATATTCCAGACGATTAGTGCGAATTTCATGACTCACCGACCATAACCCTAGGAGGAGTAGCATTTGGCGCGAAGGCACCTCCAGCTCTCGCATATTATCGATTTTTGCACTAATTGACCTTTGACCCCTGACCTAAGCGAAATCGGTCAATGATGTCCTGAGGCAAAGTTTGTAGTACTCATTGAGTACCATGAACCTGCAAAGTTTCATTCATATCGATGCACTCACCTGTCGCTAGGGGAACTTCAATTTTCGCGCATACCCTAATTGTAGGGGGTGCTGCGGGTAAAGTATTCCATATATCACAAAAACGCGGAATATATTTGATAGAGCATCACCTGTAGATCATTCGTGCAAAATTTCATAACCCTACGTGGCATAATGGCTTTCGGAATTGATTTCGCATGAACGGTACCGATTTTGAAGGTTTTTCGGTTGTTTGCTTGGGAACCAAAGTGTCCCTAGCAACCATCACAATTTCCAAAGCACTATGTCATAAGATGTACCTACCACCCGAGTTTCGTCAAAATCCGCCCATGTTTACTACCAATTATGCTGATGACAAACAACGAACAAACATCCAAACAAACAGACAGAATTACTGACAATAGGGTCACCTATTTCGGCGACCCAAGAATAAGGGTCACCTATTTCGGCGACCCAATAATATGGAGAACACAAACGAGTAAAATTGTACAATTCTTTTTAACCGTCGTTTTCGTCGCTTAG
>CM068954.1:188802130-188845520 GCA_035128595.1 Eptatretus atami | reverse complement strand
GCAGTCGCTGCGTCACTTCCATTGGATACTCCAGGGGTCTTTTGGCTGGCCATCCCCCGGGCTGAGCTGCCCATCCCCTCTCCTGGAGATGCCGAAATCAACCCGATGCAACCATGCAATGTGATCATCCCGTGGCTTTCCATCATGAGGGCTCCATCACTGGAGACATCTTGTGGCAGTGATCAGCGTTAGGAAAAGAGCCTTGAGAAATGAGCTATTTCCACTAGCTGAGAAGTTCAGCATGGATGCAAAAATCCCTGGAGCTTCTACCCCATTCAACGGGTTCACTGCAGCCTGTGTTTCCACAAAAGAAGGTGGATCACAGTTGAAATGGAAAAGGTCAGCAATCGGGATTGAACACCCTGACATCCAACTCAAGAGTGCATCAGCCTGGTACATCTGCTCAAAGTAACCAGCAAGCGAGCGGGCCTTCCTTGTTCAAAGAGCCCACCATCTCTGCTATTCTGCAGTACACCGAGAGAGCAGGCTTGGTGGAACGCAATGCGGATTCCCCTAAAAGCAGGCGAGAATACTTGACGCACAAGTGACACTCTACCCCTCACAGATTCTTGCACACGGGCGGCACATTGTCCACGCCTAAGTGCACGTACAGTTTTTAGCTCATCCCTGAAACAGCTCTTGGCCTCTGTCATTCAGCTGGCCTGATGACTCTGGTAATGGTATCCAGTGTCCCTGAGAGCAAAAGATTTTCTTACCCTACGTGAGTTACAGACATTACCGGCATTCAAGGACTGTGGTCTGAAGGCACGCACAACTCTTCGGGATCCCCCAAAGCATGCGACCCCCAAATCTTCAACTCAGCCTGTTCGCAAAACATCTCAGCTACCCTCGTTTGTTGGCTTGAGCCAACATTCAGCTTGGCTGGTGATGGTACTAGTCTCCTGGATTTAATCTGCAACTTCAGAGTTGCAACACAAGCTGTGTGTCAGTATTGAGGAAGTGAGCACTCCGGAACTGGACCCTTGCGGTTCAGGTCATCCTCCAGCGACCATCAAGAGACATGGTCAATCTCCTTTTCCACACCACAGCGTGGGATACCAGTCCAGCGATAGCCTGTGGGCACTGAACCTGAACCGCACCTAAGTCACTGACTTGCAAAGCAGGAACTATAGTGTTATTCTGGTTCACAGTTCCAGACCACGGGGACCAAAACATGTGTCTCATAACCATCCCTCTCAGTTCCAGTCGAATGGCATTGAAACGCCAAGAGGAGAGATTATCTCGCCGGGGGCACTGATCGAGCCACAGAATGAGCGTTAGCGTAGAAACATCCTTCACAGTGAGATCGAATGCGTCCTTCCAGTGAGATCACTCACCTTCGTTGGAGCATATCAGAGGTCAGGGAAATGACACCCATAGGAGTGACGAATCCTTACGTTCTCATAATATGTCGTGACCGGTGTTACCTCAATTATCTGAGTGTCACCTTATCTGGACAACAGCTACAGCAACTCATTTGGCCGGTAACCATCGAGCGACCAGATCAATATAGACTGTAACCCCCGCCACTATCTCGCCACAATCCGTCTAGAACCTCAGAGGTGCGCAATTACGATGTCCAAACGATTAGCTCAGATGATAACAGAGACAGTGTGATCATACTCTATTAGGGCATAGGACATTCCAGGCACCCACTGGAGGGACCGCTTCAGTTAACCGAAGAAGACCGCTATTTGGCTGGGACGACATCTCAAGCAACACAGCCCACACACTACTGCATCTTGACCCCGGAATGTTACCCGTGGTTTCCCCTCCTATCATCAAAGATTGGGGTCGCGAAGGCATTGCTGCAATCCCGTCATCCGGTGAGCTGCCCTGGAGGGAAGTGCACAGGAGGGTACTCCGCGAGTCGGTTTATCAGATCTTTTTCTGCTAATATTAATATGTTTTATGGATGAAGGGTTTCTGGGTGCGCTGGTGTGCAAATCTGGACACCAACCTTCCTACATAAGAAGTACCCAACTACAGGAGACGTCTTGTTGGGCACATAGATGTGGATGCCGTTGCTCACAAGGACGTTCTTCCGCCCTTTGACAGGTTTTGTGTCTCATCTACTTGGGTGTCCATATCAGACACCCTCCTCACCAAGAACGTGGTGGGGGAGCGGTTTAGTCTCGATAACCTGCAACTAGGACAGGTCTAGTACAGGTTACATGGTACCTGTAAGGGAAGTCACAGATCGAATCTGACCTGACCGACTTCAATTAACGTAATCGGTGAGCTGACCGACCTATCTGACTTGACCTGGAATCTTTGCTTCTATACAGTTAATAGCATACCTCAATCAACATCTTGTCGATTCAGTTTACTATTCTGTCTAACCTTGTCTGGGTAGACCAATCTGCACAAATGTTCAGCAATCAATGCATTGTTTTTACTTGCTGACCATTAAAAGCGTCTGATTCACATTGAATTTGCCATCCACGTCGTGCATGCTGCTGTGTTTCGGTTTCGCTTATTCCGAGGCTTGATAAGAAAGCTTGCATCATATCGTTGGTTAACTGTATGCCGTGAACGACGTGCAGTACGTTCGGGTCAGAGAGTCAGTTTCCATGTGTGCTCATCACTTTAGTTCACTTCATTCGTGGTATCTCATGCAAATACTTGGTAATCCACTTAATCAATGTTTCATTTGCATCATTTTTAAAGCATTGGAAATTTTGAGGAATACAAGTAAAAAATAAAGCATGAGGAAAGGATACAATTTTTTGAAGTTAGTGGATAAAACACAGCTTTAATAAGTGAATGTGTTATTTTTAATATTACCAGGCATGGATGATCACACCTTGCAAAGGTCCACGTAACCTTTCTGGTTTGTGACTTGCGCTATATTCAAACATTTATTATCACCATTCGTTGTTAAGATCTATGCTTTACGGGTAAGCAAGTGGTCATGGTCAGACTAGTGGACATTCATGTGAGGCACAGATACTCATGCAAAGAGAGATTGTCGGTATCTGTTGTGTTAAATATAGAGGCTAATATATATAACGTTCACGCACTTTCAGCTTAGCAGCACAGAAGCTCCGCTGAATGAAGGACGCATGACAACAAATATGGCAGCCTACTACTCTTGTCGTAAATCTTTCACCATGCGAGGAGAGTTCAAAAGTTATATGAACGACATAATCAAAATAGTTTCAAATGACCAAAATAAAAAGTTGGAATGAGCATTATGGTTAAAGATGATTATAACATTTCTTACAAATTATGTATGAGCAATTAGTTGTATGATTATACCCCCGATATTGAAAAATATCAAATGGGCGTGTGCGTTCGTGGACTATTCGTGGGGTTAGTCTTGTATGTAAGATGCGTTTTGATTGTTTTTTACCCAAATCTTTCCGTTGGCTGAGTTTGCTCGGAGATGCACTTTTCTCATGTACGTTGACTTCATTCTCCATGACTGGATATACAGATATAACCTGTCCTAAAGCGTTTTTCTCTCTCTTTCCTGTTTTCTACATAATCTGTGTTCCTTTGCCCCACATCTCAGCACGGTGTTTTTCTTGACACTCAACTGCATCACGGACATGAAGTCGTTGCCTTCATTGGTGGCAATACCTCTCCCATGCAATTCTAACAAGAATGGCATGGAGTTTGTGGAGTGGTTGCGAAATGGAATGATGCCCAGAAGAATTTGGGAAACAAATGTTACCAAGACAAAACGGTACAGTCACAAAAATAATATTTAGAAATCGGACTCCATGTGTTGATTTGATGGTTTTTAGAATCCAAAACACTACGTAATCCGACTTCAACCCGCCGCGGTTGTTACTCCACAAATTCTCTCTGCTAAGTGGCTAAAGCAAATAAAGCAGGTTTGTGTCGTGCACTTTACTGGACTTGATCAATTTTACTCAATCTAGGAAGTGTGCCCTTGTTTTTATACGCAATGACATATGATGTGCATTTCTATATCCTTGTATTTCTTTGCTGCATTGAAATAAATCCAGGCGACACTATTTCAGAAATTCTTCTACAAAGTTATGGTTAAAAGACTGATGTGTTTAAAGTTCGATTCACAATATGAATAAACTACATGTTTCTTATAAAAATGTATTAAGCAAATAGTGATAAACTACAGGTTTTCTTATAAAATGTAAGCAATAGTGAAAACTATATTGTTCTTATAAAAAGTATTAAGACTAGTGATAAATACAAATGTGTGGTGTTGTGTGTGTTTTTGTATGTTGTTTGGTTGGGGTGTTGGTTGTTTGGAGTTTCTTATAAAATGCATCAAGCAATAGTGATAAACTAACATGCTTCTTATTAAAATGTATAAAAGCAATAGTGATTAACTATTTATGATTCTATATTAAAAATGCATTAAGCATCAGTGCAAATAAACTACATGTTTCTTATAAAAATGCCATTAAGCAATAGTGATAAACATATGTTCTTATAAAACATATTAAGCAATATTGATAAACTACATGTTACTTATAAAAATGATAAGCAATCGTGAGTAAACGGATAACGATTCTTAAAAAACATTATTAAGCAATTTGCATAAACTACATTTACTTATAAAATGTTTAAAGCAATAGTGATAACTCTATTATGCTTATAAAAACATAATTAGCATATTGATAACTTAAATGATTCTTATAAAAAACATATTAAGAACTACTTGATAACTACATGATGTTATAAACATATTAAGCAATCGTTGATAAACGACAGGTTTCTCATAAAAATGTATATAGAATATGATAAACGACTATTGATTCTTATTAAAAACATATTAAGCAATAATTGATAAACTGACATTTACTATATACAAAATGTCTTAAGACATGATAAATTACATGTTTCTTAATAAAGACATTAAGCGAATAGTGTTTTAACAATGTTTCTTATAAAACATATTAGCAAAAGTGGATATATGCTAGGATTCATAAAAAACATATTAAGCAATAGTGGTAAACTACATGTTACTTATAAAATGTATTAAGCAGATAGTGATAAATGCATGTTTCTTTCAAAAATGTAAAATGGAATCGACTGTTGGAAACTTTGTTTAAAGAAAAAATCTTCATTACTTCAAAAGTGTTCTAGGTTGTACTTTAACAATTTATTTAATGGTCTTTGCATACAAGTGTAAGTGATCATAATAAAGGCTTGAACCCCATTTTAGCTATTAATGTCACAAATTTTAGCGCCATGCCTCTCCGCTCTCCATGGCACCTTTCTCTTCGTGTAAGACCTCTCTGAACACTGAGTTTCTACCCTCGCTGATGCGGACCCTTCCCTTGGCCTGGCTACTCTTCCTTACTATCTGTGTTTTGCGTGTTCTTGTCACCTGTTCCGCATTAGTCTTGTTGACGCTACCAGTCATCATCCATCTCTTCCTGGCTTTAAACTTCAGCTGTAACAAAAAATGGGAAAATGTTTTATTTGTAGTAAATCTGGACTTGTAGTGACCTACGTTTCAAACTTGAGACAATGGCACAATGGAAATTGGAATCACGACTTTATTTGAATATCAAGACAGTCAGAATATTTCATTGGCAACGAATGTATCATCACTGTAACGTTTTAAAGATTTGGCTCTTTCGGCAGCGTGCAAAGTTTCTGAGGTCAATTATAGTGATCAAAACCTATTATTCTGCCACAGCATGGCAGCTGTGCAGTTCAAGTTGAAATCAAAGTTCTATCGAGATCCTGAAGGAGTAAGGACTTGTATAACAGATTAAAAGGCGTATTCAAAGGAATTATAAGGGATAACGTGCAGTTTATCTGTAATATCTCCAGAATTCCCAGCTAACGGTGAAATACCCAACTCTAAAATAATCCCTACGTATAGATGCCGCAAAACATGAATGAACTTATTGTTCATTTATGTTATTGACATTCTATACATCGGGTCATCCTAAAGGAGCTTATTGATCATGCCATAAAATTCGTATCAATTTTTTTTTAATCCGATAAGATAGTAATAGAATACAGTTAGGACATTTTTTGTAGAGTTTTAAACGGAAGTAAACAGCAGAGCTTTTGGTAGTGGCATCAGGTTGGTTGAAATGTAAAGGAAATAGGAATTGATAAGATTATGACGTAGGACTAGTTACAGGCAGGTACAGCACAGAGAAATGTTTCGATACAAACCTAAGGAATAATACTTTGTCAATTTTGTTTGACTAGAAGTTGAAGCCATCGTGATTGTTTCAATAATTTCATATTCCCATTTCTATTTTTCAGTTCATACAACTACTTTCGAACTACATTCAGCAGGGGATTCTGCAAAAAGTTGTTCGCGACCTAAGGCAGTTCATGGATTGAGAACAACTCATTGGTTATAAAGGAGTAACTTAGGGTGATGCTGGAGAGTACCTGTGTCGGTGGCAGGAAAATGACGACATTAAAAGTCTTCTGTACACAGCATTGGAAGTGCCGTAGAGTAAGTACAAGCTTACATTACTGCGAGAATTATAGTTATATTTACACATGCAATGGGAGTGGGCGTTGAGGGTGCTGTGTGGAATGAGAGGTGGGAGGGGTTGGGGGGTGGGAGGAGTCAGGAAGAGTTACTCTTTCATATAATGCAAAAAAGCTTGTTAATGGTTTCCAATGTCTGGTGGTGTTGCTTCCTCACAGCATCTTAGGTCTTGAGTTTGAGCCAACGACCCAGGTGGGTTCTTAACTCGAGTCTGTCATCCTATCGAGGTTCGGCCAAAAGAGTTACCAGCTTCCTGGAAAAAGGGCATTGCGATCAGCTGCACAGCCTCACTTCCAGAAATGATGCAACTAGCAACCCACAGGTTCACACAAATATAATATTATTATTTATTATTCTATTTATTACTAATATGGTGTTGCAAATAAAACAATCACACAAAACAGAACTTACTTGACTTTGTAAAACTATGCCAAAGTTTAAAGATGCGAAAGTTCAAAGAAACACTACGATGTTTTTTGTTTTGTTTTGTTTTAAAGGAAAAACTGAAACTCCACATCCGATTAAATTATCATCGTTTCATTCAATTTCCCTTGGTATGGAAAATAAAATTCACAACACATTTGTCTTCATTGGTATGATGTAAGATACCTGAGAGAGGTGATGCACATTTCAGTTCGTAGCTATTCTAGCCGGGTGAATCCCAACCAGCTATCACTACCATACAGCTTTTCGCGATGCAGGCGAGGAGATGTTGCATGGATAGTGCTCAGATGGCCGTTAAGCCGGGTGTCCCATCTGCCAGTTATTTGTGACCGTTAAAAACGTCATCACGAGAGATGCCACGTGTCATTCACGAAGAGTAGGCGAGCTATCGCGGCACCCTGAATGAATTACAAATTGTTTTTTGCTAACCGGTATACAGGGCGGAAACTGCATCTGCGCACAGCGAGGTCACCAGCACTGATGCAAAGGCATAGCCAATTGATATGAATGCATGATATGAAGTTTCAAGGTAACCAGTGATTGACCACGAAAACTCTGTAGAGATGCGTCATGCCTCGCCTCCTTTCATGGCGTCCATCAACTAACGACGGCAGAGGGACACTCAGATTTCAACGTCCATTTCGAAGGACCTCACACACATTGATGAATCCCCCTGAAGGTGAGAACACCAGGACGACAGTTGAAGTGAGTGTGGCGAGAGTGTGGCGCAGGGCAGACAGCTTCGAGGTGAGTGTGCTACCTGTAGGCCAAGTCCCTCCATGATATTCAGGTCTATAAAGACCTCAATGCATTCACTTGCTACACGTATAATGGACAGAACAGGTGTTACCAGTGAGAGGGAGTCTCACGTTTCCTTTCCTTCGCTTTGTCCCAGAATGGCCAACAACAGAAAAAACACAGCGACAGGTGATGGGGACATCATTCAAGGAGACCAGGATAGCCGCCATCAGTGCTGTGGTTGTTTCTGCCTGTCCAATGATCTGGGGTTGTGCATTCTCATTTACAGGTAACAGTCAAAGCTAAATGTATAATTAATGTATTAATTATCATGACTTAATAGATCTCATATCATTGATATCTGCTTTTGAGTTTATATCTCGTGCTGCCAGTACGGTAAGAGTCAGAGGGTGTGCGATTGAGGACATTGACATGAAGAAAAGGAAGGAGGAAGGGGATTGTGGGCACAGTGAGGAGTCAGAAATGGAGAGAAGGCAATGGGTGCTGGTGGCGTCATAATGCACCATTTTTGCTTTCCTAATAATAGTATGGCTATCGAGGCTTAGCTGATTTGCACACTTACAATGAATGGCAGTCAAAATATCATTCCCTTCACTTACACTTGGGAGTCATTTGTGGTGGTATCACATATAATATAACAACAAAATGAAGTTCCCTTACAGAACTTCAACTCAGGAGGAGCCATGAGACCATGAAAGCAAGTGCTATGTTTGCCAACCTCACGGTTGTTGTCCAGTGCCTCTATAGTTTTTAAATGTTGAAACGGTTTTCCCCCCAGGGAAAAAAGCCCCAACCCACGGTTTTGCAAATTTTATTAATTCTTTGGTGGATTACGGATGGGTTTTACACACCACCCATACTCAGAGAGGACCGTTTAACCATTACCGTCACCGAGTTTTGGTTAAATATGGCCGACGGGAATTTCTTGACACGCCCTCCTCCGCTATATACTCGAAGCATTCCCTCGCTCCGGTCCACCGACTAATGCATTTAATAACCAAGCAATGGAAATTATTATTCAGGAAATGTATGATGGAACGGTTGGTACATGCTTGGTCGAGCTCGAGTTAGATAAACGTTCCAAGCCAGGAAACTTTTGGCTCCCATAGTTTTTGTACCAAAATCACTGCAACGTCAAGGAAAAGAATAATTTGTGTCAGGATCATTTCACAGATAGTAAACCGGATAGATGCAAGATAGTAAACTGTCAGAGGACCATTTATGTATTATGTATGCAAATATGGTGGAATTTTCCCCACACTCCTCCTCCCCCCCCCCCTCCCAATTATTCCCCTCATGATTACACCCCATACATACTGTCGATATTGCCTACTCTGGATCTTTTGATCCCGCCAAAACAACATAAACGTTGATCGCTGAACTGTGTGCAAGTAGAATTACCTACGATTCCCCAGGTCAACTTCCAATTAAGCTGAATTCAGACGGAACAAACAAACAAGAAAATATGGCGGAAAACGCCTCTTACCTTTAAGGGTTTATATTTTTAGTAAAATATTTAACGATACGGGGAGTAGAGGTGGACGGGATAGCTGCGGAACGGAACAAGGCAAGTGACACGGACCAGAGTGTTAGGAGAGGTGGATATGCAAACAATGACAATTGATAAAAGATCAACAATCCTTAACCCACTATGGTGCCACACCAGCACTCTTCCGACAAAGGGAATGTAGGCTCCGACTTTAAAGGCCAAGCTTGCGGTGGTGCGGGTCGCATGGCGCGGCAGGTGAAGTGTGACTCAGGACGGAAAGGTGGCAGGAAGCAATGAGTGGTATGTGAGGGACTGTAAGGGAGCGTCACACGTCTCCAGCGAACCTGTCCTCCCTGTTCCCCAATGAACAATATGGGCGTGAGACAGAGATCGATCCTTATTCTCACAAATGAGCGACTCCCATTCCATGCACATGCCGACACGCCCTTAGTGCGACTCTGGGACACCTTCGCTTGTTGGTGGGTCCTGCAATTGGCTTCCACTGCTTGTGGAGGTGCCATTATCGGACTTCCCACCAATTAATAGGTGAATCCATTTTAAAAACCAAAAAAGTCTTCCGGCCCTCTCCAAGCTATTACAGCTGACTTCGCCACATGGCCAACAGTTCAGGATGGTCCCTCAACAAGTGCGACGTGCTTCCATGTGCCTATTTTGTGGCCGCAAGTCCTCACCTGCCCTGCCCTACGAACAGGAGGTTTTTACCATTACAGTATTTATGCCGATCTATATTGTCTATAATTGCATATGCTGCCTCCTCAGTTCACAGGTGTAACAAATGACTTACTTCCAACATTTCCCTGATTACAAGAATAAATCTACAGCTACATAATCACACAGACCATACTACCAATTACTACATTCTAACGATGAACATACCACCCCCCCCCCCCACACAACACACAACACACACCACCACACACGCGAATACCATTTTCTCGTCTGCCCCTTTACTCCTATCTTCTTTCACTCTCTTGTATACTCCCCTTACCCCATACATACCTTACCCTTTTTATTATCCTCCTCCCTTCGCTTCTTTTGCTTCAAATTCTACTTTTTCTCATTTATTTTGTGCATTACATACTAATAGACAACTTTAAGCTTACATCTAAAGATGCTAGTCACTTAAACAAGTCACTCACCATCTCAAGCCACAGCCTGACGATGCATAGATTGGTGATATCCAGACGGTGTTGTTACAGGTATTACCGACCGTAGCGTTTGGTCGAGGAGTTACACTTGTTTATTTTCTCTACTCATGGGTGTGGGGTCCTATTCCCAATGCTGCTCCACCGCCATGAACTTGCACTGGGAATACTAGAGTAACAGCAAAAAAAAGAAAGGAGAAAAAATAGTGAACCACTTAGAGGTGAACTAGATAACGGGTAGGGCAATTTCCCCCCTTGCCCTCCATATAATGATCTCCTCAGTCTTGGTTATGTTCTAGGGAATAGCCAACCAGGGTATGGGGCAAGAGGCTTTCTATTCAGAAAAATAAGCAGGCTTTTTCGATGGAAAATCTCAGTACTACTGAACCAAAGACGACCGAGGACGAGGAGGTGGGGCATCTTGTCCCATCTTTCTTGGCAAGCCTGTCTTGCCGAACTTACTCTATTGCTGTCGGGACCCCACATATGTCTGGGATACGTCCTGGAAATGCCGGAATAGCGAGTCCCGAATGTTGGGGCATTTTCTCATGGAAAAAAGGGGGGATAGCGATCCTGGCAGTCGTGATTCATGAGGGAAAAAAAAAAAAATCCATTTGAAAAACTGCAAATACTGCCACGAGAAACCGTGAATAGGCACACAAAAAACACAAAACACGCAACCCCCCCCCCCAACCAAAAACATGGAAAAAAAACAAAGAAAAACTGGCGAATGTGCCCGTGAAAAACTGCGAACAACTGCAAAAACCCCCGAGCAAATACGCAAAGCACAGGACCGCGAATATGAAGCAGGTTATTCTTAATAAACCGCGAAATTGGGATCTGCGAAGAGAATCTGCGAAATCGGAGAGAGAAGGCAAATTATGTAGATCGTCAAACACAAGCCCCCCCCCCCACCCATCCATCCCAAACTGGTTACATCTTCCCATGAGATCCGAAGGTCATCTCACTCATGGCTCGCAGACTTCCTCTCCTCTCACAGCAAACGGCTGTCGGCTGCTAAACGAGTTCTATTCTTATCCGACCTCTACCTGGTCCAGGTTGGAGTTCTCAAGGTAGCTTCTGGTCCTGTCTTTTACTGTTTTAATCAATGATCTCTCCGGCTCTCGTGGGAAAATCCTCATTTATTCTTTGCTGATGACTCACCCGGTCTGCCGTCCATCGTAATCTTAGACCGGCGAGCAGCAGCAGCTTCTTCGCTCTCTGCAGATCTGACAAAATCACAACTGGTCAACACGTGGAACATGTCTTTCAATTCGCGACAAATCTCACAAGTCTGTAACAATGTCTCTCCGAAAGGCCGTTAGACCACCCCCTCATCCACCTTTTCTCAAACAATCCTCTGCGAAGAAGTCCTTTCTTTCAAGCTTCTGGGTAACTCAACTATCTTCCATGATCTTTCCTGGGAAAGCACATTTCCAAACCTGCTCCAACGCAGTCCACACCTGGAATCCTCCGCGTGCAAAGTCCTTCTCGCCCACCGGACTCTTGCTTGACCACATACAAAGTTATCGTCCGCAGCCTGATGGGGTGTACTGCTCCCCCTCTGGGCTGATGCTCTGGCTCTCACCGTTTTCTTGGCTTCCATTGTGAGAACCAAGGATTTAGAGATCATCTGCATTCTCCCGCGGTGAGATGAGTCTTTGGCCTCTCACTCTCTCATCGCAGGCGGTGGTGTTCTTTCTGTCTTCTACCGTCTCCTCTACGTCTCGCCCCCCCCCTGCTCTCTCTGGCGATTTGTCACCCAACATATTCCCACAAGGCGCTTCAGTCCTCAACAACCCCTTCTGGATAAAACTACAAAAATTCACGATCACTTCTCACCTTCTCTCTTTCTTCCTCTTCTTCTCACACTTTGAATAAAACTCCCTACTCTATTCATTCCCATTCTTCCCTCCAGGACCTCAAAAAAACCGCCGTCACCACCACCTCTATCTTTCCCCATCCAAAAACCTTGATCTTTTCTAACCCCATAATCACCCCCAATCCCACCTCTTTACAAATTCCCTGCTTTCCTTCCTGGAAACGCATCCCTGTAATGTCATCTGTATACCCCATGTCCCCACCCTATACCCTCCCCGTTCACAATCTCCTAATGTCTCTTGTTCCCACTATTTTGTCCTTCCCACTCCCCCCTCTTTCTCATTCCCCCCTTGCTGTGCATTGTTGTGTTAGCTCTTACACGAGCGCATCGAACAAGGATACAAAAAAATCACTTGTTGGCGATCCTCAGTGACAACATGGACAGAATGCCGCACTGCCAGGCTTCAATCATTACCACGTACAATGCTCAATCGCAAGTCAACATCTATAAATACAACAGATCCACTTCTGCCTCTCCACCATAATTGGGCGCATAACAATCCAGCTCTCACCTCTAATTACCCAAAGTAGCTAGAGATTTCCATAAATTAACCCCCAGGCTCTGCCATTCCAAAGAAAGCTCAATTAAGGCAACAAGAGCTACGCAAGAAATGCCTTTGCTGTTTCAAACTCTACGCGAATCTTCTGCAGCTAGCAAACATTCACAATTTGTACATACATGGAGAATCACCTACTACTACACGCCCCTCCCACCGAGCATACATACATACATACCGTACATACATGCCAGTAATCAGTGGCGTGATGGTTAGACAATTACTGAGGGGGTGGTCTTTTGGTGGACTTCAATCCTGGCCTGAAGTCCGTATGAAACATTTGGTTTGAAAAATGGTACTACTGCTTCGTGCTTGATGCTCAGCATTTGAAAGGACAGACACGACAAACAGCATAGACAATGGGAAGCAAATGGCAAACAACTCCAACATAACCCCTTCCTCAGAAATTGCGGTCAGTGATGCAACCAATGCTCTTCAAACTAATACATCAAATCAAATGAAATTTAATATTATCATATTCAATAATATAGAGCTCTTGTCTAGGTCCTGATTCACTCACTCAATCCACTCACAAAGCCTTGTTATTATCTGAGTTGAAAAAAAATTCAGCAAATAATGTTGGTTCTGTAGCATTTTGTCTGTCTCTGTCTTTTGTTTGTTCACACGTTCTTGGCCAACAGTTTTCAAGCAATCATTCTGAATTTTTTTGCTGTGTTTAGGTGACGGTATAAGACAGCACGATAGTTGGGGTGACGATCCGATCATTTGAGAAATTTTTAACTCATTCTTCACCATTTGAAAAGATGGTGCCAAAAACTATGTTAGCATGATATTCAAAGTTGGTGACGATTATGACAAACTAGGGTGGCATGAGTTGGTTAGTACAAGAACGAGCCGATTCGATATTTAGGTTGAGGTCCACGATCAGCATCTGACCTCATCAGTGGGATAACAAAATGTAAATTTGTCAGCCTGGCGAGGGTCTGTAGCTCGATCGATTCCTTTCCGTTCGGACAGTTGTCACTCTGATGAGCGATTTTCATTTATATATTACTGCTATGACATACTGCAATGTGGTACATGCTTTGGAAGTCTCGAGAAGGTGCGCATTCTAGTCTACCGCTGGCCAGGTAAATGAGACTCACGCCTAACAAGTGAGGAAACAGGTCGCCGCAGCTATGGGGGGCAGTATAGCATGAGGATTCTCAGTATGTACTCACTTGTTAATGTTTTGCCAGCTGAGAGGGAGTCGGGATAGAGTTTGAAACCAATAGAGCATGGACAAACCACATACAACTTACAACTTTCCTCTGCAAGCCTGCCATGGAGTACTGCTCTGCCCTCTGGGCTGGTGCTCCTGCCTCTCACCTTTCTTGGCTTCACACTGTAGACAAACCAACAGCCATTTAGGATCATGCATCCTCCCGTGGATGAGGCTGAGTCTATTGGGCCTGTCACTCTCTCACGCGCAGGCAGGTGTGGTCTTTCTGTCTTCACTCGTCTCCTCGTAAACGGTCTCCCCCCCCTCCCCCTTACCTTTGTGTAAGGCCCCTCCCTACCATTGGTAGCCTTTTCTTGGTTTGCTTTGGGCAGGCTTTCCTTTGGCGTGGATAAGAGCACGAGTGTACATATAATGATTTTCATTGGTTGTCAGCTGTTACTAGAGAATGTTACAATTTAACGTTTCTTTTTTATTTATTGTAAAACACATTCACAAAAAGGCTTTTTCAAAGTTAAAAGTGTGAAGACGGTACTACGTTAAAATCCATTTCCCTCTGTGAAAAATACACAATTCGCGCACAAGTTAATAACGCTCATGAGTGCTATTTCATCCGATAAGTCCTTATCGGTTTCCTAAATTTCAAGTATGTACGTCATCTTTTAAACTAATTCGCTTTCAAAAAAACGTGTAAAAAGTTTGATCTGTCGGTGAATGGCAATCGGTTGTTAATTTGGTCGATGCATGTGTTTTAACGGTCTTTCCATTCTCTGATAATCAAATACTGTCTCGAGCTTTCTTTTATTGCTGTAATGGATTAATATGATAAATATTGGGAAAATGAATGTTTTTAAAAGAAATGCTAGGAATGTTTAAAAATATACAGAACACATAACAAATGGTCTAATTTTTTAGAAAAACACTTATTTGGCTGCTTTCCTTATTCACAATGGATTTCAAATCAGAGTTGAACATATGCAAACCTCCTTGGCCGACTCTACCAAAATTTTTGCATATCGTGCTGGAGGTACACGCAGGGTCAAAGTCATGAGCAAAAAATAATGCATCCAAATAACCACCCCACGAAGGTAAGCGGTGGAGACTTGCTTATTCTTTGCCTCAACCCCACCTCGCACAATGCGCAGTTGTTTACTGACCCCTGCCAGAGGGGAGGAGATATTATACCCATGGGCATAAAAATTAGATTTGCCATAATTCCCACAGCCTTGAACATCTTCTGGAGGGAGTGGGGTTTTTTAGTAATTTAAGTCTTTCAAAATACACTTTTAAGTAAGTGGAGTTAAATATCATGCATAATTGACAATAATAGCTCATGCTTAAAGGCCAAATCATTCACACCACCTGGTGGGATCAAGCTGGGGGAATGAAAGTTCTGCGCCACGTCTTTCACGGACTGGCTAGCAGGTTGTGACATTCAAATGAAAACTGACTTGGGCAGGAATTGTAATTCTTTATGGTGGCCAGCGACATAACTCCCCGATCTTTAACGCGCAGCAACAAACGCAGTGCTGACGATGGTTCTCCCCGGATTTGGTTCATCCAAGGACGGGTCAAAAAATTGATGCCTCACATGGGCAGACCAAATACGCCAAAGATTGAGCAAGTTTATAGCTGGGTTGGGATTTGAATGAAGCCTGAGATAGTTCAGAGTAGAATGAAGAACTAGTCTCTGCTCGGTGGAGGCTTGTATGGATACTGCTTCACATAGAATAGCTAGAACACATTGATGAACAAACACGACATTCGATTGAGGTATGCTAACGCCGTTGGGACAGAAGGAGAATCTGATGTAACTGAGCATTAACCATTCATCGAGATTAAAAGAGAACGAAGGAATGGAGGTGAAAACTTGATTGAAAGGGAAACAGACTTGGAAACAGGAAAGGAAGAGGAGAAGAAGGTGAAGGTGCGTGAGTAAGAAAGATAAATTAGAAAGTTGTAGAGATGGGATGTAATAAGTGATTGAAAACAGACTCTTTGGTTCCCGTGAAAGGATCTAACATGCCTGATCGTGTAGATAAGAGCTTGCTTCTCTTACGTCCTTTATGATTGTCGCGGATGCCTGGGAACTGGAGATAACATACCAGAGACGTGTCGTTAATGATTAAACAGCGTGATCCATGAAAGGTTGAAAGTGTCGAAGAAACCTGGCTTGGGGAGCTCTGTGCTGATTGTTCAACTTTGGCACTTCAAAAACATTATCCAAAGGAACTTCAAGACTTTTGGGGAAGTTTGACCCTGAACCACACTCATGATTCTCACAGACCTGCCTCTCATCTCTTTCAGTGGGACAGAAATATTCGAGAAAATTCTCTGCTAAAAGGACTATTATAGCATCGACCTCCACCCCCGCCAACATTCAAGCTGTTCGTGAGTCGTCTCGCGACTGGCCCTTTCATCAGATGACATTTTGCTCTCAGGACGCAAAAGCATACTTTGTCATGACTCTTTGGACTGCACCTCTGTGAAAGTGGACGGTGGAATCACATTACACGTCTCTGCGAGAAGATCTACATCGGTGAACAGGATGAAGACCGGCTGATCGCTTCCGTGGACGCTTGCTCGGTGTATGAACCAACAGAACAGAACCTCTCCAAGTTGCTATGTCACACTTCAACTTTTCTAGACATTCGTTCAGAAACAGAATCTTGCTATTCTCCATTACAGCACCACAAACGGTCGTAACACAAACACGAAAGCCTTATTACAGGATCGGACACTTGGCTCCCATGGGATCAATGAGCGCTTTTCATTCACTTACCTTCCTCCAATCAGTTGTGACCACTCCTTGGCTTTTATCGACAGATCTTGGTATTCGTTGTCACCTTGGCATCTTGGTTTTCGATTAGGTTTTACTATAGGTTTTCTTGGCGTATAGGTTTTCTATTATCATCGCTTTTCCGAAACCTTGTAATTCTTGGCTTTTTCATTGGCTCACCTTGGGCATTTATGAAATGAGGAGTGGTCACACTGCTCCAATGTGGCCATTGTGGTGTCTCTTGCTCCATTGTAGCATCTCTTACAACATTCTCAATCCTTTCCCTCACTGTTTTCCCCTTTTATTTAATTCAATTAGTTTTATCAAACTTACTATCCCTAATTTCTCTTCTCACTCCCTTTCACTTTTCTTTTCCTCACATTTTCCCCACTTTCTCCCTTTCTCTTGTTTATATATGTGGTTATATTTTCATTTGCTTTTCTCTCCCCCTCGCAGCAGGAGACGGGTTTTGCAATCGCTTTTGTATGTCTGTCTGTGTCATCTGTCCAGGCATAATTTATTTTTTTTTTTCCATTTGAGCTTATAGACATCAAATTTTCAACAAACTTTTCTGATGAGATTATGGAAGAAAATAATTAAACTAGGTCAAAAATGTGAAGGGCAAAAGTCATAGCGACTATAAATAGCCCTGATTAGCCCCACCACAGCGTATTCAAGCATGAGTACGCTCAGCGTATTTTTTTTTTTTAATCGCGTCGTGTCTTCTTTATTATTTACATCTGAGCTTCAGAAATGTCTGTCTCAGGCCATAAAATTTTTCATTGAGCTTTTGTTCATCAAATCTTCAAACCTTTATGATGACAGCCGGTAGGCGGCGATGGGCCGCCGAGCATGGAACTCATAAGATATGAGCAAAAATGGATGTCATATAGCGGAATAGGGAATCACCTTAAATATTATGCATATCAAATCTCATCCAGTTCCATCTACTGATAAATACTCGGTATCCATTTGAATGAAAGTCCCGAAAATGCGGTTTGAAATCGAATTCCCAAGAGTTCGAGGAGTGCTGTGCGTGAACAAAGAGTCTAAATGCGAAAATCCGCTCGTCGTTTGTGCACAAATATATTCCAGACGATTAGTGTGAATTTCATGACATCGCACGATAACCCTAGGATGGAGTAGCATTTGGCGCGAAGCACCTCAGCCTCTCGCATATTATCGATTTTTGCACTAATTGACTTTGACCCCTGACCTAAGCGAAATCGGTCAATATGTCCTGATGCAAAGTTGTAGTACTCATTGAGTACCATGACCTGCAAAGTTTCATTCGTATCGATGCAGCTCACCCGGTTCGCGAGGGGTCAATCTTTCACAATTTTCGTACATACCCTAATTGTGAGGGCGCTGCGACTGCGGTAAGTATTCCATATATCACAAAAAACGGAATATATTTGATAGAGCATACACCTGTAGTCATTTCGTGCAAATTTCATAACCCTACGTGGCATAATGGCTTTCGGGAATTGATTTCGCTAGTGAACGGTACCGATTTTGAAGGTTTTTTCGGTTGTTTCTAGGGAACCAAAGCGTCTCTAGCAACCATTCACAATTTCCAAAGCACGAGGTCATAAGATGTTACCTACCCCTGAGTTTGGTCAAAATCCGCCCATGTTTACTACCAATTATGCTGATGACAAACGAGACAAACATCCAAACAAACAGACAGAAATTACTGACAATAGGATCACCTATTTCGGTGACCCAACAATAAGGGTCACCTATTCGGTGACCAATAATATGGAGAACACAAACGAGTAAATGTACATTCTTTTAACGTCGTTTTCGGCTTTAGTTCGAGTACAAAGAAGACGCGAACGGCACTTTGCATTTTGAGGATGCTTTCCAGTTATGAGTATTTATTTTTAAATTTTATTTCATTTACTATTTTTTTGTTATATTCATTATTTATTTTATTTTTATCAGTTATATTGTGATCACCTTTAAAGTTGCTTATTTAATTATCTCATCTTCCGTCACTTCTCCCCTCGCCACCCCCCTATTATTTTCAGTACTCATGCTCCCTGAGCCCATTCAAATCAACCACCTTTGAATCACTTCACACTCAGAAATTGTCACCCAAATCCTTTCTCTCTTTCGTCCGCCGAAGGGTTCATGTTCGAAACATCAGCTTGTCCTTGCTTTCGACAGTGGTTAGCAGAACGTATATCAACGTCCTGCTATCGATTATTCTTAGATAGGTAGGAGGTAAGTTTGCATACCTCTCGGCTACTCGTAGCTCAACAATCATTCAATAAATCGATGCAAATATACCTTACAGTCTTCGAAACACAACCCTCGCCAGAAAGAGAGGGTATTGCATTTGAGGTCCATTGAGTTGTCTGCCTTGTTTGTTGTTTATCCACAAATAATGTGCTAAGTAGGCTACAACGCCACCGATTAGTAGCCAGTTGTACACGTTCTCTTTATACAATGAGTACATCTATAAAGTACGTACAATTAAACCGATATATACTCTATAGAATATAGACGTACTTGAATTTAGAAGTCGCTTTGGAGTCTGCTTTTGAATGCGAGTAACTCTATAAAGTATGTGCGACAATTTGAGATGCGACTACTTCTATAAAATACGTCCTTGTAAAAACACACAAACAAGTCCTGGTGATGGCCTGCAATCTTGCATTGCTCCTTCCAGATACCTCCACATCGAAGGTGGACATAGTTATGTTTCAACCCCTGTCTGTCTGGCTGTCAGCAGGATATCTCAACACGTTATGGACAGATCCGCATGAACTTGGTGGACATGTCGGGTGTGTACAAGGACAACTGAATCGATTTTGGTGAAGCTCCGAATCCAGATCAGATATGATAATTTTTTTAATTTTTAAGTGATTCTTCACCATTGAAGGATGGGGCCCAAGAACGATATATAGGATGATATTTCAAAAAGTTGTGGACGAGTTATGACAAAACTTGGTGGCTGAGTTGGGCAAGTGACAGACAAGCCGATTCGATTTGGTTATGATCCGGATTCAGATCCAACCTATAAGTGGGATACAAAACATAAACTGTTCAGCCTGGTGGAGGAATGCGCTCCACGCTGTTCCAGTTATTATAATTACTAGTGCATGCCCGTACGTGCATGGCCGTACGTGCAAACAAAACAAACAAAAAAAACTTCAACCGCGTGCCGAAAACAACAACCACACAGCCGTTCCTTCGCTCTCGGTAAATGACGCACACACACACACACACACCACCACATTGCTGGAATTATAGATAGACGACACACACACACACACAGCTGGAATTATAGATAGACGACACACACACACCACACATTGCGGGAATTATAAATAGCTGACCACACACACACACACACAGATTGCTGGAATTATAGATTAGATTAAATGAGGTCAGAGATGACAATTCGAAGGGGTTGAGTGCAGATGCAGACAATGGATAAGGAAACCATCGTTTAGAATCGTTTTTAGCACCAAATTGAGATGGATTTCGTTGGCGAGCATGTCGATCAGAGCCTGATTACATTTAACTTCCAAAGGCCAGGCCACACCGTTTTGACAATTGGAAACAAAAAAAAGTTGTGCAATTTTTTTGATAAATTCTTTTCGGAACAATTTTTCTTCAATAAATAAATAATAATAATAAAAATTGTCTCCCTGTACACACCTTTATCTCGTTAGCACCTCTTCATAAACAACATCGCTGAGGAAACGGCGCTTCTGCTTGCTTTGTTTCCGTCGTCCAAGCGGCAAGAATAACGGCAGGCTGCTAGGACATCTGGCGACACATGTATTGATAAATTTATTAGTTTTTACCTTGCCGCCAATAATAATTCAATTTAGCGCCCAATCAGCTATTTTGGCCTCTTTCGCAAAGGAAAAACACAGAGAAAGAGAAGAGAAAAAACAAAACAGTATCGTGTATCCCACAAAAAAACCAAAAAAAATTACTCTCCTGCGTTCGGAGCATACCAAGCTCACTATCTGTTTTTTATTCTCTCGGAGAATTTATGCACACTCCTAATATGAAAACGTAGTCATACGAGTCATTGTTGTAATCTACCTAAATGCGCATAAGAACATCGAAGAATATTTATTAGAATAATGCACGATAGATCATTCACTCTCCGGAGACGTCCGTACAGTTTGTACACGCCGTAAATGCTGGAAATCGCGGCTGAGGTTTTCCTTACGCCGCATCGGCTCCACGCCACACACGGCATAACAACGTGTACTCTTCCCATTGGTTTGGTAAATAGAAATGCCTAAACTTGGGACAGCCACTTGTCTGATAATTAATAACTCAAATGTCGCTTGTAAAAAGGCACATCCTCAGGTCCCCAGCAATATATCTCGGCAAGTTTCAATTAGATCGGACGGCAGTGGTTGTCGAGACAACAGCGGTGTCATACGATCCGTCGACGATCACAGCCAGCAACACACTACACACACACACACACATAGCGTCCTGCACACCACACACACACACACACCACACACACATACCTTTACCGTTCAACATTGCATGGAATTTATAGATAGATGATTATGTTTTGGTTAATTGGTGTTAAAGAAGAAAAAGTAATGATCGAACATGCACATTAACTATTCACTTCACAAATGAAATATTTTACCAAAATGTTTCGGGTTTATATAATTTATTTTTTTACAATTCGAGAACAAGTGTCATTAAAATTTACACAAGTGTTATGAAAGTGCGTCTCAACAAATGTTTATAGCTGCAAGATAAACCTCAACTGTTGCTTCTGATAGGACTTATTTCCACTTAGAATTACAACAATCCTTATCAGATGATGTTTTTGCGACAGAGAAAGAAGACGGACAAGACAAAAACATCATCTTTATTGCCTGCACCTGACTTATTTAGAGAGATGCTTGTACCCAGCGTGCAGGTTATTCCAGGTAAGTACAATTGTAACTCATGGACTGTGAATATTGTTATGGTGATTTAAAAGATATATATATATATATGTATTGTATATAAAGTCGAGGCTCGTGGAAGAGCTAGGACCAGTACATCAAATGGATCAGGACACAACAGGACAAAAGGAACAATTGAGAGAGGGGGAGGGTGCACCAACAGCAGAGTTTAAGGCCAAGACAGAGGCAGACTTAGACAAACAATGGGTGTGGGGAGGAATGAGGGGCAGGAAAGGATGCATGGGGTGAACCAGATGGATACAAAAGGAAACTCTCAGTGACTGGAACTATGAATGTGTGTATGTGTGTATAAATAAACAGGCAAACATACATAATATGTATATGTGGGAAAACTACACGCCCAAACCAGGAATCAAACCTAGGTGCTCTGGTGAACTGGACCAGTGCTCTGCCATCTGAGCATGCAATTTCTCCCACATACAGAAATGACACTCTTTCCACCACTGCTTTCAGAACACTCACTGCCAACCTTAGAGAGAAGACAGACCTCGCCAGGCCTCTCCCAAAAGGTACACCAGCAGGACCTGACTGTATGACTCCTGCTCTGTGTGCATAGATATATACTCTCCCTACATCTACCATAATATATATAATATATAAAACTATACAATATAAATAATATTTTAATAATAATAATAAATATATTATATATACTAACTTATAACTATAACCTAGCCGATTAACGCTGCCAACATGCCACGGCACGTCAAAAACACACAGATAGCCAGTACAACAATTTAGCTTCCAGGGCTCTAGCCATGACGCAACAGAACACCGACTTACAAACGGGGAATGACCCAAAAATACACAATTGTCCGAACAAAGCCACCGAAATTGCCAAGTCATCGACCTTCCATAACGGTTACTATTAGACGCCAAGAGCTGCACCATAACAAGTGTCCGCAGCGATCCACGCCAGCTAACAGGTCAGCCCATCACAATTTCGAATAAGGGAATCTCGATGACGAAGACAAGCGCTACCAACCAGTTATAACGTGTAGCAGCTTGTATTATAAATAGAGAGATATATATATATATATATATACACTAAAGGGTATAACAATATCAAATACATTACAGCACATCCTAAATCATATATATATTATATATTAGATATATAATATATAAATAATATATATCTATATTAAATATTTATATAAATATATACTAGACGACGCTGAACCCGTTGGGTTCCCGTTGTGACAGCGGTTCATAAAAAAAATCATTTCAAAAAAAAAAAGAAAAAAAAGATAGCTCCAGCAACATATACCGTTGAAGTTGTTTGCATTGATCAAATACTCCCGAAGTAATACATATCACGGGAATTGATTTTTTAAATAATTTTGTTCATTGTGCCCTCCATTGAACGATACTTGATATTGCGTCAATGTGAAAAAAAAACAAAACGGAGAAAAGAAAGTCGAAGAAATTATTGTGGGTAATCTTCTAAACACAATTTATTCAATAATGACTCGGAAGTATTAGATCAAAATGCGCATGTTTCTTTTATGCTTAAAAATAAATCTTCTTGTCTGTACTAAATGTTTGAGATTTTTTAATAAATGATTTCAAGAAAAAAAAAAAAGATAGCTCCAGCTTACTATCCCGCTGAGGTTGTTTGCATTGATCAAATCTCCCAAGAGATACTTGACTGAATCTGGAATTGATTTTTTAAATAATTTTTCGTTGCCCGATTTGACGAAACTTGATACTGCCACACACGCCAGGAGAATGGTAGATAAGGTGGCCCTAAAATTTTTGCGCTATCGTGTACCTTTTGGCTTATTTCGGGCACATACATACATAACATACATACATACATGAATATATAATATATTACATACATACATACAAGATGAAGAGTAGTAATATGTACATATATATTATATACATATATATATATACATATACATACACACACACCACACACACACACAAACAGTATATTGATAATTCCATAACTTTCAAGCATACACGGTTAAGTAATCAATCACCATTCTCGGTACAGTGGTGAATATACGATCAAGAACAAAAGAACAACAGACACGAGACTGCATGAGCGACCCAAAGCCATGGCAATTATCACTGCGTACTTATCGATCTTCGGGTCGACCTGGGTGTGCAGAAGATCTCTTCAAGGTAATATCATCGAAGATTGCGTATCGAACCATATAACAAAATATACCCCCAATGAGATGGATAACTCAAACTACCCCTACCGTATACCTCCAACAGTAAGCACGTGGCATAGCACACCTGATATACTCAAGGACATGTGATGGTGCAGAATATATCCCTGGTGTTGGTTTAATGGTTAGGTTGGTGGGCTTGGGATGCTAGGGTCTCGAGTTCAAATCCCACTTTGCCATTGAATTAATACCAGGTGTGGTTGACTCAGCCTGTCATTGTTGTGAGGTTGCCAAAATGAGTACCAGCTTGCTGGGATGATTGATCTATTCAAGTATCCTGTGTTGAAGTGGTGACCCGTCCAGGATTGTGCCCAATAGCTCAGGAGACTGCTTTGGCAGCAACAATGCTCTATTCAGAGTGTGGTCCCAATGGATGTATGGAAGGTGTAGAATGGGATTTGATGGTAGGGCAATACAATAACATCAATAACATACCTCCGCCACGTAATGCCTGATCCATGAGAACATATCGGGCCCAATACATTTTTGAAATATCATGCTATACAGTACGATATCGTTTTTGGCCCTATCTCTCGATGGTGAAATGGCACTGGAAATGGCACCCACCAGAATGTGCCGTGAGGTCATCCAACATGGCAAGTGTTTTGGAAGTGTACTTTTGACTGGGAAGAACAAAATAAATGGAGGAATTTGTAGTAAATTTAAATACCATAAGCAGAATTGTTAGTTATGCCCACAAAGTCTGAAGACAATGCATGACGCAGTGAAAGAGTAGATAGGAAACTAAAGTAGAAATACAGGCAGACGGATGGACAGACAGACATCATCCTTTTATTTATTTCGATGAGGGATCTCACATTAATTGCAAGCTTTTTCATTATTTACTTAAGACTTACTTGAGTGAAAGCAAGTATTTCTTTACAGCTTTTTGCTTTTACTTGCAGTCGAAACCGAAGCGGCCTACCTTGGTCAAGTGAATCATCTTCTTAGTCAGAGGCAGTTTATGAATTCTCAAGAAGCAGACGCAATGGAGATGGCAATAGATCTGTTTCCCGGACAAGCGCGTTTGCACCAATCGAACACCACCGATGACAAGAGCGTAACGATTGCAAGACATTTGCGTGGTGCCCTGGGTCCTTTATGGGCTATTCCGCAAGAACAGCTTTCCCTGAGAATGCTTCTGGGACAAGGAGAGTTTGGGAAGGTTTGGGCAGCAAACGTTCTGGGAGCTCCGCTTCGTGGCCATTCTTTGGTGGCTGTCAAGGTTCTGAAAGGTGACTTTGATGACAATTATTCATCTATTTTTTTTACAATTAATGAAATAAATGTGTTTGATGAAGCTATTACGTTTTTGTTTTTAATGTTAATTTGTTTTGTTCCGACTGCCTTTTACAGTCGAGCAATCTGTGCTACCGATGGAGGTGAATTTCTGGCACGAAGTGCGGTTGATGACGATGCTCGGCCGCAACGTCAACGTCATCGGCTTTCTTGGTTACAGTAAATCATCAGATGGTAACTGATCGTATTATGTTTTCTATGTACATAAGATTATATCGTATAATATTAGGTCCCTTGCAAGGAACTTCAAGGCAGGAGGAGGCCATTAGGTCCACCAAAGCCTGCGCTATGGTTGTTGGAAGATGTATTTATTGATAAGATAATCAGAAATAAAACATTGTTGGAGCGTGAGAATAAATTTTTTTTAAAGGTTGGAAGATGTATTTATTGATAACTAGTAGGGATTACCTGGGGGGTTAGGGGGAAAGGGAGATGCCCGACTGGCTGATCTTTTCCCGGCAGTGGTTTTGGGACGTTGGACATTGAAAAGCTATGGAGTTATTGGCCTCATGGTGGTTACATTTTCACCCGTGGCAGCACTGCCTGACCCCATATCCCAATATACATTTTAGGGCGGCCTTTGTTGGCCTCAAAACAGACGTCAAGGCCAACGCGCGATAGCTTCAAACCTTGCCCAGATCCTGAAGTATCTACACCCAAAATTTTGGACCTATTGGTGCTATGGTTTGGCCATGCAAGAAGAACGTACAAGCAAACAAACACACAAGCACTTAAAAATATTTACAAGATAATTTGGAAAACTCCCAATAAGTTCCCCCCCCCCCCCACCCCCATTTCTCTTTTTCCAATTGACTTTTTTTTAAGCTCCGTGTTATTTAGTTTGAGAGAAACCCTTTAAAGTAACATCCGATTAACCTTGTTTTATTTTTTCCATTCTCCTTCATTTGGAAGATCCTGAATGATGAACAGTCAATCCGATTTGGTGCAAATGACGTCATTACATGGCTGCTGCAAGTCATCTTGCTCTTTCTTTCTTCATTGTTTTTTTCCTTGTTATATTCCTTCCCCGTTTGTATTTTCTGTTAATGGATATCACCTTGTGAGTGTCAGTCCGATAGTTTTCTTACATTTTCCTTTCCATGAGTAGCTCAGCAAGTTTGGCAATTGCAAGAATTTGCATCGATCAGCATGTTTCGATAAAGACAACTCAAACCTGATAAATGTTAAAGATTCATTGTTGACATCAGACAAACGCTCATTTTGCTCGAACGAATCCCTTCCCTTTTCTTTTCAGGAACTCTTATGGCCATCATGGAGTACGCACCGGGTGGAAGCCTAGCTAACTACCTACGTGCACATCGTCCATTATATGGGAATGTAGAAAATCCAATTGGAAGTCACAAGGTTCCAGGAAGTCTAAGACTTGTCGAGATAGCACTCGGTGTGGCCCGCGGATTAACTCATATTGCTAACCATGGGGTAAGATTTCCTCTCGAGTCGGTTTACTCAAACAGTAACTTGTAATAGGTCACCTTACCATTCCTCTTTCAAATGACAAAGGAAGTTTGGCCACTGATCTAATGACAATCTAAAGACAAAATTGACCATGTATAAACTGGAGTAATTTGACTGCGCGCAGTCGACGGGTATGCCTCCGCTCTCCCGCACAAGCACTTGAGTCTTGACATATTTGACCCTTGACCTTCATCATATCTGGCCCAAAATCGAATCAGTTAATTGCGCTGTCTAACTTTACCTTTGTACCAAGTTTGATGAAATTCTGTCCAATATTTCTTGAGCTCGGGCGTAAACAGTAAAATTTCAGAGTTTGACCTTGACCTTTGACCCTTGACCTTTATCACATCTGGCCCAAAATCTAATCACTTAATTGCCCTGCCTTACTTTACCTTTTTACCAAGTTTGATGAAATTCTACAATTTGCTTCTTGAGTTATCGCGTAAACGAAAATCCGGACGGACAGATGGACGGAAACATAATGCCTCCGGCACCCTTGGTGCGGAGACATAAAAAAACAAGAAAATAATCGTTTACATCATGTATAAAAACTTCACCAATTGTAATGTATTGTTGCTCTGACCTTTACTCTTGTTGCGCAGGTAATACACCATGATGTTGCTGCACGTAATGTGCTGATTGGAGCACATGACACGTTCAAGGTGTGCGACTTTGGTCTGGCACGGCATCAGTGCGAATCGGACAAATTGAGCACACAGGTAAAGTGATGTCACATTTTAGATAAACAAGTCAGACACAATAGCTTTTCACATTTCTTTTGTTTATGTATTTATGACTGACTATTAAAAAAGGGTTAGAAGGGAAATTGATTTCTGAGAGGTGGGTACAGGGGGGTAGCTCAAGATTATGTGAGAGATTGAGATGAGGTGAGCTTGAGCGAAGGGGTAGGAGTACGGTATAGGAAAGAGGGGAGTGTATGGGTGATAGAGGGGAGTGTAAGGCTTGATAGAGGGGAGTGTAATGCGTGGTAGAGGGGAGTGTACGGTGTGATAGAGGGGAGTGTAAGGCGTGATAGATGGAGAGTGTAATGCATGATATAGGGAAGTGTAAGGCGTGATAGAGGGGAGTGTAATGTGTGATGAGGGGAGTGTAAGGCGTGATAGAGGGGAGTGTAAGCGTGATAGAGGGGAGTGTACGGTGTGATAGAGGGGAGATGTAAGGCGTGATAGAGGGAGAGTGTAATGCATGATATAGGGAAGTGTAAGGGTGATAGAGGGGAGTGTAATGTGTGATAGAGGGGAGTGTACGGTGTGATAGAGGGAGTGTAAGGCGTGATAGAGGGACAGTGTAATGCATGTATAGGGAAGTGTAAGGCGTGATAGAGGGGAGTGTACGGTGTGATAGAGGGGAGTGTAATGCATGATATAGGGAAGTGAAGGCGTGATAGAGGGGAGTGTAATGTGTGATATAGGGGAGTGTAATGCGTGATAGAGGGGAGTGTATGGTGTAATAGGGGGAAGTGTAATGCGTGATAGAGGAGAGTGTAATGCGTGATAGAGGGGAGTTTAAGGTGTGATAGAGGGGAGTGAGTGTAAGGCGTGATAGAGGAGAGTGTAAATGCAATAATATAGGGAAGTGTAAGGCGTGATAGGAGGGAGTGTAATGTGTGATAGAGGGGAGTGTAAGGCGTGATAGAGGGAAGAGTAATGCGTGATATAGGGAAGTGTAAGGCGTGATAGAGGGGAGTGTAAATGTGTGATGAGAGGGAAGTGTAAGGCGTGATAGAATGGAGTGTAATGTGTGATAGAGGGGAGTGTAAGGTGTGATAGAGGGGAAGTGTAAGCATGATGAGGGAGTGTAAGGTGTGATAGAGGGAGTGTAATGTGTGATAGAGGGAGTGTAAGGCGTGATAGAGGAAGTGTAATGCATGATATAGGGAAGTGTAAGGCGTGATAGAGGGGAGTGTACGGTGTGGATAGAGGGAGAGTGTAATGCATGATATAGGGAAGTGTAAGGTGTGATAGAGGGGAGTGTAATGTTGTGATATAGGGGAGTGTAATGCGTGATAGAGGGGAGTGTACGGTGTGATAGAGGGGAGTGTAATGCGTGAATAGAGGAGAGTGTAATGCGTGATAAGAGGGGAGTGTACGTTGTGATAGAGGTGAGTGTAAGGCGTGATATAGGGAATGTAAGCGTGATAGAGGGGAGTGTAATGTGTGATAGAGGGAAAGTGTAAGGCATGATAGAAGGGAGTGTAATGCATATATAATGGAGGGGAGTGCAATGCTTAGTCGAGAATGTACAAGCCTTCTCGTGATTGGACAGTCGTTGAGTTTCAACTGATCTGATTATTCTCCCAATCCATCATTCCCAACGCTTTAGTTTTTTGTAAAGTTGCACCATTATGCAACAAGTGCAACTAAAGTGAATTCCCCAGTATGTCTGAAGGTGTGCAGACACTTCCTGTCTGTGGTTGGTTGTGAAACATATAACGTGAATTTTCATCACTCAGAGGCAAAACATGTTGGCTCTTCATGTGGCTGTTATTTCTATCATTCAGGCAAGCATCCCATTTCGATGGTACCCTCCAGAATATTTCTCAAGACAGCAGTACACGCATGCAGGAGATGTCTGGGCATTTGGAGTCTTCCTGTGGGAGCTGGTGACATTTGGTCAGTACATATAATTATGTATATTATTATTAGAAAGTACTTTTTACGTAATGCTGTCATCGTGTCACAATCTCCACATCCTTTGATATATGTAACTGTATTTTTGGAGTAAAGCTTTAAAACATTTTCAAGTCCACATAGAATTTTACCAACATATGACGGTGTTCACAAAAGATGGGAAAACCGTGGAGTGGAAAATGCACAAACACAATCAACTCAAAGTTTGACAAAAAAACAAAAACGAGAAAGTTTCTGAAAATGCAAAGCCTGTCCGTGTCCGCTTTGTATTTGGACTTTTTTTTTCTTCTTCGTCTTCTGTATGCTAAACATGACGAAAACACCTAAAAAAAAATACACAAAAAAAAATTGACGATTTTAGGCGACCTTGACCTTTTGACCTCAAAAGCAACAGGCTTCAGTGACCCAACATGCAAACCCTGATCAAATTTAAGGTCAATCGGATGAAAACTGCTGATTTTATGTGACGTTGACCTCTTGATCTAAAACACGATCTGCTTCGAGCTTTTGATTGTTGAACCAATTCAGTGACCCAATATGAAAATTCTTAAAATTTCAGGTCAATTGGATAAAAATTGACGATTTTATGTAATGTTAACCTTTGTGACCAAATTATTAATTTGTCTTCTCCATATTCTCATCATAAAGTTTTGTTGAAAATCTGATGACAAAAGCCCAATTGGGTTTTTTTTTTTTAAGTTACGGCCCAGACAGACACAGACACACACAAAGTAGTCCCAAGTGGAACAGACATTCATCTCCCAATGGAGGGCGGCCGTAGTCGAGATGCATGCATTCGGTGATAAAGTTGATTTTCAGTTTATTAGCTCGTTATCATTAACGTCATATTCATGTAATTACATTTCAGTTGATTATCTCATCATCTGGATGGAAATTGAAAAAAAAAAAGGGCTCCATCAGTGTTTGGGCAATGACAAATCATCATGAATCATTATGCCGAGTTTCAAAATGCTCCGTTTAGTGCCGAGGAGTAGGGAATAAAACGAAAAATTGTTAATGGACCCAACGCCTGACTGACTGAAGGACATCGTTATGGTTTGAAGAGCTCGTCGACTACATCTTGACGAGTTAAAAAGGCTCAGAAAGTCTAGCATGGCCTTTGTCAAAGACCATGTCAGAGTTTGTACCCAGATCCAAAATTACCACTTGAAGAGTCAGAATGACAAAGGCCTGAAATAGAACATAAAACCCAGATAACTTTGATTAAGGCATTGATGTGAAGATTAAAACTGCTTTTTCCAATGAAATCACATGTTTTAACTGGAGAGTTCATAGAACGCCTTACCCCATGCAGTGTTCAGGAATATAATTCGATTAAAATAAAATAAAGATTGGAAAAGGTATATAAAGATAGGACCACTGGATCTGTAGCTTATCTGGGCACTGGCCTGATGTTGTAAACCACATTTGGTAGCATTTTGACTGGTGGGTCTGGAGAAGAAGATTTTTTAAAGGAAATCAATGCAATTTCCCCCAAACGTTGACTAAGTCGGCCATTTTGACACCCTTCTGGTCACATGATCAGCATGGCCTCCACAATTTAACATCATGTCCGTATCCTAATTTTGTAATCCAAATTTTGTAGCATTATGACTGGTGGGTCTGGAGAAGAAGATTTTTGAAGAAATTTACTAAGTCGGCCATTTTGACCGACTTCGTCACGTGACCAGAACAAGCTTTGCGATCCCCGTTAGCAGTCAGGAGCGGAACCTTGCTCCCAAATTTCAGTCGGATCGGCCCAGTGGTTTGGCTGGGGACGTCGAAAAAGGAGATGGACGGATGAACAGACGGACGGACGGTGCACAATGACAATACCTTATCTGGAATTTAAATTTAATCTGGAATTTATATTCCAGACAATCTCGAAATTAATTCTGGGTTTTACTGCCATTTCCCCCAGTGTTTATTACACCACCCTGTCGAACACGTTACATTAGTTCTTCGTGCCTGTTGTTTGTGTCCTTTATACCATTCTCAAAAAGAGTAAGTTTCCTGCTTGGAATGATTTTAAATTTTGTTTCACGACCAGGCAGGCAGACAGAGTTACAAGTCTGAATGCAAAACCTGGATCCTGAACCATTGTGCTTGTGTAACGTTAAAAATTCTAGATTGAAAAGTTGCAGAAAATACTAAATATGGAGCAATGAATCATTACACACGTTATTAGCATGTAATGGCCAGACTGGTCTGTGCTTGGTGTTGACCAACTGGACAATGCACCTTGCTACTGTATCTGTTATAAATTGTCTTGAGGTTAACAATTTTGAAAGTCTGTAGTCGCCATCCCCAGAGTACAGACTTAAACCCCATTCAACCTACTCTGGGACTTCATTCAAACCAATCAGTGTAATCCTCATTTATTCACCTTCAACACATTATCTGTGGCTGAATGTCACTTATGTCATATATGCTGTCCTTTCCACTGCAGCATACACACCTTACCAAGAAATAGCATCGCATCAAGTGTTGGCATCTCGCCTACTGTGTGGTTACCGCATGCCCTGTCCATCACACTGCAGCAAGGCCATGTGAGTAGAAATACAAGGAATGCGGATTCATTGCCATGTGATCTTGAGTACTACCTACTGTTGTGCAATGTTAATTTTAATTACTATTTTCAGTGTTTGTTATAGACAGATTCTCAGTGTACAGACAAATGAGGATCATGGTGACAAAAAACGTCAATTACATTTCACAATAAGCATGATACCTGTTTGTATACAAAATGTACGCTCATGGAAGAGCGACGAGACTGCGGGTGAAAGGCCACGGTTGGACACAAGCAAAGCAAATATTGAAAAGGAAAGGAGGGGAGGAAACGGAAACCTGCAAGAAAGAGGGTAGGGTTAAATATGGTTAATTGGGGTATGAAAGATCATGGGGATGATGTAAGATGGTGTTGCACTGCACTTGCATTAAGCAGTGGAGGGAAGGGTGCGATTGAACAAAACAGCTCGACAACTGGGGAAAACAGGGACAAAAGGGTGAGGGTTGAACAACAAAATTGGATTTTGGGAGTGTCACCAGAAGTGGGATACTGGAAGAATGTGCATCTTCTTGACGAGGTATGGAGAGTTGTAAGGCTGAGGAAGTGCAGGGAGATATAAAAAAAAAAACAAGACAACTACAGCCATGTCTGGAATGTGAGAGCAACAGGGTTGTTTTTCTTCCTCATCATGGGCGATGGCAATAATATTGAGAGCTTTAGATTACATTGTATCTCGAAGAGACAGATGTAATGCTGGGGGGGGTGGGGAGTACCATAGGAGAGGGCAATTCTCTATTGGGCTACAAGGAAAAAATCCTTGTAGCTGTGAGTACTTCTGATGTACAGTAATTACTTTGAATGATCAGGATGCCCAGTCTACTGCCAGCTTTGCTTATGGTCGACCCCGGCAGGAGGAGTCAATAGGATGAGTATGATGCCTTGAAGTTCAAGACAATGAACATCCTCCAGTAGATGACCATGGAAATAGATGGGTGGGTTTGTTTCACAATCCTTCCAGAATGACAGGGTGAGACGGAGATCTTCCAGCATTGAAAGACATGTTCCATTTATCAGACCAGCATCGAAGACGACCAAGGAGTCACAATGCTGCCACCTGCCTGTCATTGGATGAGGATACTGCACAACAGAATGCAGAGCCATTTGCCCAAGATAGTGCCTTGAAGCACTCAAGCCGACCCTGAGAGAGGGTTCCATTGAATGCATGAGAAGAGGAAGTCATCGAGCGAGGAATAAAGGTTCCCTTGTATGCTAGGAGATGGAGACGGACCATTCATCTGCCTGGGGGATGGCCAGACGGAGGCCCCTGGAGTACCGACGGAAAGTGGACGCAGCGACGCGCTGCAACGGCGCATGCTCCCATACCTGACCTGACCTGTATGCTGGAGGCAGCGAGGTTGAGAAGTCATTTGGGATTTTTGATTGCGTCAAATGCCTGATACATAACCCGGCAGAAGGAGCTCTAATTTGAGATTTATGGCCTCTTTTTCCGAGAGAAGCAGCAGCATGCACATAGTTGACTGACCAGGATGGAATCCAAACTGATGGTCAAAGATCAGACTTTAAGAACACGATTGACCTGACAACAGCAACAACTAGAATGGCACTCGGTAGAGTGCATTCCGCCACCAGGCTGAACAGTTTACATTTTGTATCCCACCGACAGGTCGGATCTGCATCCGGACCATTCATCCTTGTCACAGACCAAAATCGAACTAGCTTGTTCTTGTCACCTACCCAACTTATCCACCAAGTGTTGTCATAATCCATCCGCAACTTTTAGAGTTCAGACTTAAAAAATATTATGCTATATGTCGTTTTTGGCCCCATTATTCAATGGTGAAGAATTAATAAGAAAATTGTCGGATCTGGATCTTCAAGAAAAATCGAATCAATTCATCCTCGTCGCACACCCAACCTGTCACCAAGTTTTGTCCGAATCTGTCTTATAACCTTTTGACAGACGGACAAACAGTAGTGAAAACATAACGTCCGTCCACCTTTGGTGGTGGAGGTAATGATGAATTCCATGACTTTGCTTATAAATGTAAGGAAGCTTACTTGCCTTTCAATGAAAGGATCCCTCTTCTTGTGAATGGGAATGATTTTGGTTGACTTACAGGCAGATGGGAAATGGCCAGAATAGAAAAACCAGTTGAAGAAAGCAAATAAAGGAGAAGCAAGAACTGCAGTTCATGATTTGAGACCATGGGCACCGCTGTCATCTGGACCCATCACCAATGAGCAGTCGAGGCTGGACAGAACTTTTTCTACTTTCTCAGGTGTGAAAGACACAGTGTGGCGAGAAGGCAGTGGATACAAGGGGGGTAAAGTGCAGACCGGGTGGGATGGGTTAGGTACACGAGGAAATACCTAGGCCATCAGAGGTGAGCAGCAGGATGGAGTGGCAGCACACACCAGAGAAAGCTTCCCAAAGATTTTGAGGAAGGTTGGAGAGTTCAGACTTGAGATAGTAAGATGGTCTTTTCTGGTTTTCCTCATGTTAAACACACGCTTGTTGCGAACCTTACAGGCTGGGCTGAAGTTGCGCTCAGTCGGATTCGCCTTCCATGTTGAGAAAACAAGGCTTTTGACTGCAACTGCCTCCCTACCAGGATTCAGTGTACTGGGGCAGATAATATGGATAGGACAGCAACTCACGGGATGGGATGAACTGGTGCATCAGTGGGTAAGCTTTAGTGACAGTTTTCCCAGACGTAATCGCAACACATCAGATGCTGTGGAGATGGTGGCCTACTAATCATTTTGTGAAAGGGCAGGATTGCATTTCCTGCCAGTTAGCCTGTGCAAACACTCATATTCTGCGGCATTGGGGTCTCTCTCGAACAATAGACAGAGATGATTTTTTTTTTTAATGATCTGAGGAGCTGACAGTGGAAGATGAGGAACAGGCATGTTATGTTTGGATGCAAAGTTCTTCATTTCCAGGTCCTGCAGCTGGGAGGACATGGATCATCGTCGTCGGGTGGAAGGTACACCTCACAGACAAACATTAGGTGGTTGCACAGATTTTTGCACACCCAGAGAGCTCAGACGGTTTAGCGTGGACAATGGAGAGTGAGGAATACAATTTTTGAAGAACAGAAACACCACCACTACTCGTTGAGGGAAAAGTGGCTGTTGAAATGTCTGTCAAAAATAACGTTTGTATATATATATATTTTTTCTCAGGTACGAGCTCATGCTGGCATGCTGGGAACCAGAACCAGAGCATCGACCAACGTTCGCTCAACTGTGGCAAAGACTATCTTATCTGTACCAGGCTAACAAGGTAGGACGTAGCCACAACTTCTGCTGCCTTGCTTCCTGGTGCACCGGATTCGAGTTTTCAAAGCGTGCAGGAAATCAGTGCATTTCCAGCTCTTGTGAAAATTTTCTTCTGCATCGATTACATCGTTTGCTTTATTTCCCCTGACGCTTGTCCGTTTCATTCCTTCCAGCAATACGTGAACCTTGCTGATTTCGGATCCGAGGTCTACGTGGATTTGGTGCCTTTACCTGGAGAAAAGCTTTGATTTCTGCTCGCACACCTCGTACTATACACACACGTACATACGAGAACTTACAAAGTAAACATTATTGTTCAACAGAATGTTGTTTTTAAGTTTTTAAGCAACGAGGTTCATCTCTAGGGGGTATTATGTACATTAATTAGTTTAACATTACAATGAAACATGATTAAATTGAGTTGTTACAAAAACAAAAACAAAAAACTTTGAACATCATGATTGTAAAAAAAAAATACTGTACAAAGACTATCTGCACAAATGAATGAAATCCGTGAATTTAATCCACCCTTTGGATGAACTCATCACGTGACATTATTGCTCTTAAAAAAGGCCGGGGGGGGGCAAAAAAAAAGAAGGTCCTGACAGTTCTTGATTGTTTTCTTGTAATTCTTGTCTTATTTCGGTTGGGATTTCACAGCAATTGGGAAGCATTGACAAAGTAAATCAAGAGCATTAAGTTTAGAGATCATGTACATTTTGTCGGTCAGTGCTGTGATCAGAACCCATGTTTCTGGAAAATACCTTCCATCCATGTTTTGGGTTTTTTTTTTTTAATATCAAACGAGTTTGTATGAAGTGTTGGCTCATCATGCTGGAGTAATTCGGTTTGACATGAAAAAGCTTTATGGTAATATGTTAATCTTTGAGTCCACATGCGTGCAAAACTTCATGGTGGATCTACAAACATCTTTTGGTTGTCTACAATGAGCTCGTACACCGTCCACGTAAAAGGAGCTAAGAGGAGGATGAATGAGCAATTTGTAGGCAACCCTCAGTAGACGTATAGGAAGAGGGATATTAAATAAAGGAAATGTACATTTGGCCCACCAAGCATGTGGCATATAGACACCCCTGCACCCCACACCTCTTACAGGTAGTGCTAATTATACCAGGTAAGCTCAACCAGGGTATTTAGCCATTGTGTGGGTACAATGTGGACAGCAGGATACCACCATTGACAGCATGTTCACCTTTGACTCTGTATAGTCTGGGTTTGACCACCCGGTATCGATATATAAAGTTGAGTGCTTAATTGCATTCATTCTTCCTTTTTAAAACTTAATACTGTATGTACTTCATATTGCTTGACATCTGATTTTTTAAAAACATTTTATCTTTTTTGTCGAATCCAGTAATGTGATGGTATTCCCTTTTGGAGGTAATGCTAACGATTGGCCCATGTCGCAGTTTTCGGGCAGCTTCATGTTTGTACAACTCATTTTATTAAAGGTAAATATCCCATAATGAATGTCGGTGAAAGAGAAAGTTTGCAAGTTTGTTTCGTGTGGCATGCCGCCATTGACACCCGGCATCTCACACACGCTGAGAGTTAAGGCCTGAACTTTAACCCAAAGCTGCAAGCTTTGAGATATTTTGAGAGCAGAAGACAACTGTTAAATCATGGCCGATCTGCGGTGATTCACGAACTTAACGTTCCATTCCTCCAACATCACTGCTTGATGCGGAACCATTGGAATCTTCTAGGATCTTCGGTGACGGCAGAACTTTGTGGATCTAAAGAATTATTTGCCCTGTTGCGTGTCATAAAATAAACTGTTTAAATTTCGTTTTTGGGGGTTTTTATTTGTTTAACTGCAAAAATCAAAGGTTGGAGAAAGAAAAACTGTTGTCACCAAAGCAGGTAAGGGTTAGCAACTGAATCTGCTTTCACCAGGCCTCATCATATAGTACTATAGTACTATATTTTTGTTATGGTTGCCCTTCATAAATAGCTGTTTTCACATGACATGCGAACACCTGGGTGCATGAATGTGTTCGTAATGAAGGAGCTGCTCTTCACATAATAACTGCACTCTGAGACATCAAGTAGTATAACTTGGTGTGAAGGAGTAAACAAAGCATATTAGACCAGTTGTTACCTGCAATTTATGGCAGGAATTTGGTCAAGGTGTTGGTGATACCGTGCACCTATCTTTTCTTCGTGAAAGACATTGTGGGGTCTTTTACATCCACCAACTAACGCTAGCAAGCAGGACACCCAGCTTAACATCTGTCCGAGAGAAGGAGCACACTTGATGCTTCGTCCTGGCTGTGAAACACCAGGATGACAGTTTACAGCTGAGTTGGGATTCAAACCCAAGCTAGACAGCTCAGAGGTGATTCACCGCATTCACCTTTCCATCGACTCAATTACAATGGAACACGATTCACCGCACGTACCTGAACATGATTCATTCATGCTTACATCCTGGATAATCAAGAGGAAGACACCGCAACATGTTTACCTGCTTTGATCTGAAGGGGCTATCGCAAGACAAGTCTTGTCTGGAATGGATTCAACATAAACACTCTGCATGCTAAAGCCCTTAACTTCGTAACCAATTTTGACCTTTGACCCCTGCAAATTGAAAGGAAGGCACCAGACTAATATCTGTTCAGTATTGTTTATTTGAACCTGCATGGGTTGTGACACGCTTTGTTTTTGCAGTCATGTTATGTATTGGTAACAAAGGATGGCTTGGCATGCGAAAAAAAATATCCATCAGAGATGGGGAATTGCCCGCCATTGAATGAAAAGGTCATACATATTCCAGATAATGAGGGAGGTGAATTGGAAACAAGAACCATTTGGTCATCATCTCGAAAAGTTCCCCAGGGGTGAGGAACGTAGTAACAAAAATAATTGAAATCAGATAAGCGGTTTTCCATTTATTACAAAAAACTTTTTTCAAGATGGCCGCCCAGTCGGCCATCTTGGATCCCGCCAGGCCAAAATCAATAGGGTTCTTCCTTTTCAGGTGGTACATGTGACCCAAATTTCAAATCGATATGGCGAACAGTTTATGAGAGTTATCGCACTCACAGCTATAAATGTTGACACCCGACGGGACGGACAGCCGGACGACCTGGGTAGCAACAAATCCCTTCCTCGCACGCGGCGGGGGATAAAACTTAATTCACAACCGAATTTAACTTTTGAACTCCTGTGTAATCTAAAGAGAGCAACAACTCGTGTTTGTCTGCTTCGACTTTAGATGCTGAAGAAGGCACTATTTTGCTATTTATGTAAATTTTCTGGATTGCTTGAAATACAGAGACGTGGTAAGGCATAAACCTACATTTTGTGACCAATTCAGACCTTTGACCCCTGTAAAATCCTGAAAACGACTCTAATCCAAAAGGTTTCTATGGATCCTTGTAGGGCTGTTTGAAAGCACCGTTCGTTCGTCGACTCGATTACATGGAATGGCAAGCAAAATAAATACTGACTTTTGGTTTCAACCTTTGAATCTTCAAAACCTGAATGGAGGCATAAATATCGAAACAAGCTCAATGAGCTAAGATCCCGTCCTCGTATGATGGCGTCATAAAACGAATATGACGTCATTGTGATGTACAGGTTTGCGATAAATTATCTGTGCATGCCGCTTGATTCCGCCGCAATACAAATCAAACACGCTTGCTATTTCGGAGATAATGGTACAGGCGATTTCATTAGCGGCGATATTATTACGAGGTGCAACTTTTTCTAGGAAAGAATTTCCAAAATCGGAGATGGTTACTCGCCTGCGCGTCGGCTTCTGCATATAGGAAGTTTCACGAAGATCCGTGAACTCTGGGTTGTTAAAACAAAATGTCAAAAAAATAGGAATGACGTCCCATAAAAAAATGATATGACGTCATAGTGAGTTTCATATGTGAGTCATTCATCTCTGCTATGACCTGTTCGATTCCCACAAAAAGAATTCAAAAGCTTGCCTTAGTTCCGAGATATTTTGGGATTTCGCATTAGCGAGTAATATTTTTGACGTCATCTTTTTTGCTAGAGGAATTTCACAATCGGAGATGGTTACTGTCTGCGCAGGGTATTTTTACATACACATGCGTTAGGAAGTTTCGATGAACTGTAGGCTGTGAAACAATAAAAGTCCACAAGAGAAGATGAGAACAACAACGTGAGTAAGACTAGAGATCCTCCTGCATCCGGATGCTAAAAAGAAAACGCGGGCTGCGGTGGATTGAACCAGGTAACTGCAGCCAAATTTTGAAAGACATGGGTTGATGAAAATGAAGGAAGTGTGTGTGATTACTAATTTGTTGGAAACATAAAATAAGGAGATCACGAAAAATAATAACTCATCTCTCAGTGGATGGAAGAACCAAATTATAACTTTGACATATTGATACTCAGTCCTTTACTGTTGTAATAGATGATGGAAGAATTGACAAATCATGAAAGGATGCATTCCCATGTGCGTGTCGACTCGGGGAGTTGATGCTCGAACAGTAAAATGGAAATAATGAGAATGTTAAACCAGAGAGTTGGTGTCAAGCCACCCAATGCCTTGCGCCTGTTGTGAAGTACAGGTTTATGCGTTTTAGTAAAACGACTATTACTATAATATTATTCTATAAAGACATTGCAATGAAGTAACTGAGCTCCAAATAATTTTAAAAGCATATATGTATCGATGTATATCTGGTAACAGTAAAAATAGTCGTGCGTAGATAAAAACATTAGAGAGGAAAGAAACTTATATCGAGTTGATGGGTGGCTAGAACAAAAAAGTTCAGGTATAGACAGGTCGGAAAAAGTTTAAAAAAATTCGAAATTATTTTTAATATAACGTCACCGTAGAACATCAATAGCATAATTACTCACCAAGAACGAACCTCCATGCCGAAATATCATGCATCCTTAGTACGCATTAATGGAATGGCAAGCTCTAGAATGATACTGCACGGGCAAAACTTAACGTTGATGGGCTACTAACAAAGTTTAGTTGCAAACAGGTCTAAAATGTAAAATTTGAAATTAATTTTTGTTGATTTCAACTTCACTAACATCAATATATACATAGCCCAAAGGAACGTCATCGCATAATAGTCTGCGATCTAGTAAGCATATTTGAATGGCAGTAGCGTCCTAAGATATGCACCGAAAAACTTTACGATGTTGATCTGGTGCTACAAAAAAGTTAAGTTCAGAACAGTCAACTAAAGTGTAAAAATTTTAAAGTTATTTTTTATTTGCCAGACTTCACTACAATCAAATATACCTCCAGAGAACTCCAATGCAACAATATCAGCATGCCGCAGTACACATGACAATGTATGGAAGCTCCTAGAATAACTTGACAAAAAGCTTTACAATTTCCAGCCTGACGCTCACGGGCTCACGGCCGGGGGTATGCACTATAGCTCTCCTGTTCTTTCGGAACAGCTGAGCTAAGAAATGAAGAGTGCAAATGGAAAAGAAAGTTTCTACTTCAGTACGATATTATAAAACGAGGAGTTTATGGTGAGTGGCGAAGAAGAAAGGAAATAAGTGGACAATGCCCTTGTGGAGAGGATATGTGGATGGAATTCATTAATTGTTCCGGCAGAATAAAAGCATGGGGTTACAAGAGGTACAGTAGGGACAATGTGTATTTGGGAACAACTTGCTTGGCCTCAGAGGTTTTATTCTTGGACTGCAGCCTCAGCATTTAGTCTTAATACTTTACGCATAGGCATCACATATCAAAGGTGGCCTCCAGCGCATCACGGAAGACTAGGCCATTGCCCCACTTGCGAATCAAAATTTTCTTGGAAAAATCAGTACGCTCACATCACAATCACAGCTTTGTCGCTGATACCAATGGAAGCCTGCCTCTCTGGTGTGGGATAGCGCTCCCAGCATCGATCTGGGTCTCTCAATCTGTTTACTCTGAAGCTCTCAATTTATTGGAATCGTGCCCGTGATGAGGCTGAAGCCAAGGTCTGTGCTTCGCAATAACAGGGTAGGTTTTATTGGGTCTCGTGTTTCTACCGCACTATTCTGCTAATATGCCTCTCTTCTACTCTCATCTCAACCTCTTCTCATGCATGCTCCGATCTGCCTCGTCCTCGTCTCCTCTCCATCTCTCCTCCTCTGTCTTTCTCTCGTCTCTGTTCTCTGCTCCTATCTCTCTCTCTATTCATCCTTCACTCTCTCTCTTCTGTCTTCTTCTCCTCACTCTCCTCTATTCCCCAACTCCGTAGCACTTCCAGGATGTACGTTTCTGCTTCCTCGTAGGCGCAACTGTTAATTTCATTTCACACATTGCCAAGGCTGACGCATCCCGACTATCCCGGCCCACCGAAGACGATTCGCACAAGACACTACGTGGTGATGTATTTCATGGTGATTCTTCGCTTTTTTCTTTCTGGCCTCTTATTCTGCATCATCTTTGAAAATTACCGAGCATGAGGGGTAGTAGGGGGCCTGCTGGAGCCCCCCAGGGAGAAGTGAGATGACAGGTCTCGGGGGAGGCGGTTTTCAAAGAATATAGAAGCATGATACAGAGTTGTGGGTGTGCGTTCAGCCTGGATTTTGGAATTTAACCAAGTTGGGCCTAGCCGAGACAAGAACACTCATCTGGGAAGTTGCTGGGAGGGTTGAGGGATTAGAGAGAGAAGAGAGAGAGAGAGACGAGAGAGAGAGAGTGGAGAGAAGAGACAGAGAGAGAGATTGAGAGAGTTATGAGAGAGAGAGAGAGAGAGAAGAGAAGAGAGAAGAAGAGAGAGGAGAGAGAGAGCAGAGAGTAGCAATAATTAGAGAATAGATGGTCCACAAAACGAGAACCAATGACCTACCTGTTATGCAAAGCAACCAGACCTTGTTCTTCGCCTCATTCATCATGCAGATTCCATATCCCAATTGCAGAGGGCTGTCCAGTATCAGTAAATACAGGCATATTTGTAGCTGAACAGCAATACGAGCGGCTCGCACGCGAAGAAGCCTGTACAACTTCAGGAGCAGCTAGCTTAGCTCGGCCATTACGCTCTATGGAATCAAACCTGTAGATTTGTGGGGGCAGTAGGTATCCGAGCTGCCCAGCAAAGAAAAATTGTCACTTGCAAGTGGCTCCTACGTCTAGTGGCTGCTTTGGGAGGCACCTTATATAGTGATTGCCTCTGGGAAAGGTCAAGACTAATTTTCGACCTGGGCATGAGGCCGCAGAGCAAGTACTAAGGCAGAATAAAAACCTCTGAGGCCAAACAGAAGTCTTCGTTCCAAAATACCAGTTGTCCACTGTACCTCTTGTAACCCCATCTTTTTATTCTGGCGGAACATTAATTGGAAATTCCATCCAACTCCTCTTCTCCACAAGGGCCATGGTCCACTTTATTTCCTTCTTCTTCTTCGCACTAAACCAAATATACCGTCAGGTTTTAATTAAACTTACAGATCAGTTAAAACCTCTTCTTTCCATTGCACTCTTTTACATTTTTAGCTCACGCCTCTGTTCGAAGACACAGCAGAGCTATAGTGTATATAAACCCTTCCCGCGTGAGCGTGAGCGTCAGACCGTGAAAACTGTATCACAAGTCTTTTGGTGCCAAGTTATATTAGGAGCTTGCCTCTATGTCATTTGATTGTGTACTGGGATGCTGACATTTTGGGGGTCTTGAGTGTCTCCTTTAGGTGGGGGTATATTAATGGATGTAGTGAAGTTGAATAAAAAAATGAGATTTCAGAAGAAAGTTATTGTACATTTCTATGAGGAACGACATGGTTGTGAGGAGTGGGAAAGACTTTAACCAGATTGTAGAGTAAGCAGCATATCAAGACACATGTGAAAGTTGAGAGAGAGTATGATATTGAGAGAAAAGTGCTTAATTTAGGACGCTTGGCCAAAAATATAGAAAAGTGTGGTACTAGGATAGCTGATTATGGGCAGCGCAAGCTGTCTATTGGAGGTAATATAATGTGAGGAATGATAGTAGCAGGATTGAACTAAAAAGAAATGATTCAAAATTTTTAACATGTTTTGACTGATTGTGAGTAACGTGAGAGATTTTGTAGCCACTCACCGTTAAGTTGTTTTTGGTGCAGGCAAGAGGAAATTTAGGAGAGTTAGAGCGCATATGCCATTATATGAATCGGATGGTATAGGAGTGCAGAGATCGAATTGAGAGAGAGAGACGACAACGACACAACACAAGAGACGACAACAGAGAGGAGCGATGGAGAGAGAATAAGAGAGAGGAGACAAGACGCAGTCAGGAGAAAGGAATGGAGAGAGAGAGAGAAGAGAGAGAGAGAG